>OX451741.1:1097754946-1098234783 GCA_948472305.1 Vicia faba
GCATGAGGATGCTTAAATCGTGCTATGCAATTTCAATATGTTCTTGATACGGTTTGGGTTCCAGATACCAGTTCAAGGCGTGTGAGTTGTTGTTTTTGATTGAGAAAGATTCAGGAAGGTCTCAGGATGCTATTGAAACAAAAATCCAAGCTTGAATCGCCTTAGAACCTTGAATTCAGTATTGAGTTTTTTTTGTCAAAAATTCAATATGCCCAAGTGTGTTATGCGCAGCTTTTTCCGTCTTGTGCATTAGGGTTGTGATGTTGATCATATAGGGAATGATTTAGGTTGAAAAAGCTGTACAAAATCTTATGCATTGATGAATTTTGGATATTTGATTTCATGTATCTTTTACAATCTTTTTCATGGTATTTTTGTGCCAAATCTGATCAATTATCATCAAAGCTTGCCTATTTGAGATATGCACGAATTATAGAGATTAGATCATGCATAAAAAGATTTTTTCATGTTAGGTTTATATTTTTCATGAATTAAAATCATTTAAATGAATATAAATTGATATTAATTCAAATAAATAATTAAAAAATATGAGAATACTTCCCTTTGGGCCTAGTGGTCGTGCATAGGCTTGGCATGAAGAAATTTGGAAGATAATTGGGCCCATTTGCATTTTTAGGCCTTTTGCATCAATGTTGACTTTCAAAAATTTCCAAAAATTTCCCAACTTCCACAAGGCATAACTTGGTCAATTTTTAAGCTTTTCACATGTTCTTGGACATTTTGGAAAGGTCTTTGAGTCCTTTAACCAATGCCTTTGGTCCCATGTCATTTTGATTTACCAATCTTAAGTTATGGCCTTTGACTTGAAGTCACTTTTTGTTGACTTTTGAAAATGACCTATAATGTTGAAATTGATAACTTTTTGTGAGAGCATTTCTTGGACTTGGAACATGAAGATGAATTGTAGGAAATGTCTTTCTCTTCAAAATGAGCTTTGGATGGGATTTTTCTGATAATCCATGTGAAAGTTATGCCCTGGTCAATTTCAGTTGACTTTTTCAGCTGTCCAAATATAGCAACTTTTGCATCTTGATGATTTCTGAGCCAAATCTTGAGAATCATGATCAAGCATTGATCAAATGATGTTTGTGGCTTCAAAATGATATGTTGACCAAAAATTTGAACTTTTGACTGTCAAATGACCATTTTGCCCCTACAGTTGACTGTAGTGCAATTTAGGGTTTTGACTGTGCAATTTTGAGCTGAATGCCTTGAAACTTGACATGAGGATACCTGACCATCTTTGTAGGCATATGGGACTTGATTGGGCCTTTGAAAAGTTCATTTGCTTGATCAGAACTCAAACCCTAGTTTTGACTGTATAGGAGATGGTTGAGCTGCACAACCCTGGGGGGAATTTTGTGACCTTGACTTTGACAATTCTTGATGAATATGGGAGGGCAAATTTTGGGGTACAACACCATCCAACCGCATGACGAACCAATCAAAGTGATAAACTTGGGTACTGAGGCAGATAAGAAAGAAGACAAGATCGGCGCCAACTTGGAAGACAGTGTCAAGAGAAGATTGTTTCATATGTTGCACGACTATGTTGAGGTATTCGCTTGGTCATACGAAGACATTCCAAGACTCGATACTGATATCGTGGTTCATCGTCTACCAATGAAAAAAGGATGTTCTCCGATCAAACAAAAGGTTCACCACATGCGCCCTAATATGTCAGAGAAAATCAACGTCGAGGTAATGAAATAGTTCAATGCAGGTTTCTTGGCAGTGACGTCATATCCCTAATGGGTTGCAAATGTTGTTCCAGTGCTAAAGAAAGATGGTAAGGTCCGTATATGCGTAGACTACATGGATTTAAATAGGGAAAGCCCTAAAGATGACTTCCTACTACCACATGTTGATGTCTTAGTTGATAACACTGCTCAACACAAGGTATTCTCCTTTGTGGATGGCTTCTCAGGGTACAACCAAATCAAAATGGTACCTGAAGGCATGGAGAAAACCACTTTTGTCACACAGTGGGGCACCTTCTGTTATAAGATCATGCCTTTTGGGCTGAAGAATGCAGGCGCAACTTATCAACGGGCCATGGTGGCTTTATTTCATGACATGATTCATCATGAGATAGAAGTCTTTGTGGATGACATGATAACGAGATCACAAAATAAGGAAGAGCGCCTTATTCATTTGCAGAAACTATTTGACAGGATGAAGAAATACAGATTGAAGTTGAACCCAAGAAAATGCATCTTTTGGGTAAGATCTAGAAAACTCTTAGGTTTCGTTGTTAGTGGCAAAGGAATTGAGGTTGATCCTTTAAAAGTTAAAGCAATCCAAGAAATTCCATCTCCCCATACTGAGAAGGAGGTCAGAGGTTTCTTAGGACGAATCAACTACATTGCCCGATTCATTTCTCACCTGACTGCTACTTATGAACCACTCTTCAAGCTGCTGAAGAAAGATCAAGTAGTAGAACAGAATGACAAATTCCAAATAGCTTTTGACAAGATCAAAGAATACTTACAAGAACCTCCAATTCTGAAGCCACCAGTTGAAGGAAGACCTCTAATCATGTACATAATTGTGTTAGAGAATTTAATGGGGTATGTGATGGGGCAGCACAACGAGTCTGGTCGAAAAGAGCATGCAATATACTACCTTAGCAAAAAATTTACCGACTGTGAAACCAGATATTCACTGCTCAAGAAAACTTGTTACGCTTTGGCATGGGCGGCTCACCGGCTAAGACAGTATATGTTGACTCATACTATTATATTGATCTCTAAGATGGATCCCATCAAGTACATCTTTGAGAAGCCATCTCTCTCCAGAAGAATAGCTCGATGGAAAATTATTTTAACTGAATACGATATCCAATACACCACACAGAAAGAAATCAAAGAAAGTGTGTTGGCAGATCATTTGGCACATCAAGCTGTGGATGACTACCAATCTATGAACTTTGAATTCCCGGACGAGAATATCATGCTGATTAGGATTGTGAAAATCTTGGACTATATGAAGGACCTGAGCAAGGATCCTGATGGACTATGGTCTTTGATGGAGCTTCCAACACACTGGGCAACAAAATTTGTGTTGTGATAATTTCCCCTGAAGGTTGCCATATGCCTTTTACTGTGAGACTCTGCTCTGACTGTACCAATAACATGGTTGAGTACGAAGCGTGAATCTTGGGTCTTAAAGCTGCTATTGACCTAAGAATAAAATTCTTAAGTGTATATGGAGACTCAACTTTAATAATCAGTGAAGTTAAAGGAGATTGGGATACAAAACATCCAAATCTTATCCCTTACAAAGAACTTGTACTAACCTTGATCCCGTACTTTAAAAAGACTACCTTTGAACATATCCCGAGGGAAGAAAATCAGTTGTCAAATGCTTTAGCTACCATGTCATCCATGTTCAAGGTCAAGTGGGACAATGAAGATCCTAGAATTACTGTCAAAAGATTTGACGAACCGGCGCACTGCTATGAGATTATTACTGATGGGGTAGAAGAGAAGCCATGGTTTCATGAGGTAAAGACGTACCTTGAAGCTCAAGAGTACCCTGAAGGAGCATCTATCAATGACAAGAAATTCCTGCGGAGGTTCTCAGCCAAGTTCTTCCTAAGAAATGGGATCTTATACAACTGCAACCATGATTCAATTCTGCTCCATTGTATGGACAAGAAGGAAGTAGAAAAGATCATGGAGGATATGCATGAAGGTATCTTTGGAACTCACTCCAGTGGACATACTAGGGCCAAGAAGATCCTGAGAGCTGGTTACTATTGTTCGACCATGGAAACTCATTGTCACCACCACTCAAGGACTTTCCATAAATGCCAAATATATGCTGATAAAGTTCATGTGCCACCAATTCCTTTGAATGTCATGAATGCTACTTGGCCATTTGCAATGTGGGGCGTTGATATGATCGGAGAAATCAATCCTACAACTTCTAATGGACATCGCCTCATTCTCGTTGCCATTGACTACTTTACAAAATGGGTTGAAGCAGCTTCATTTGCCTCAGTTACCAAGAACGTTATGGCCCAGTTCATCAAACATAACCTCTTCTATCGGTATGGTATCCCTGAGAGAATCATCACTGACAATGGTACCAACCTCAACAATGCCATGATCACTAAACTCTGCATGAAATTCAAGATCAAGCATGAAAACTCTTCTCCATACAGACCTAAGATGAATGGCGCGGTGGAAGCCACCAACAAGAATATAAAGAAGATTGTGAAAAAGATGGTGGTGACCTATAAAGAATAGCATGAGATGTTACCATTCGCTCTTCATGGCTATTGTACTTCAGTGCGAACATCAACGGGGACAACCTCTTTCTCTCTAGTCTATGCCATGGAAGTTGTCATGCATGTCGAAGTTCAAATTCCTTCTCTAAGGATTATGAAAGAAGAAGACTTAGACGAAGATGAGTGGATTCAGACTAGGTTGGATCAGTTGAGTTTGATTGATGAAAAGAGGCTTGCTACTGTCTATCACAGTCATATGTATCAAAAACGTATGATCAAGGCATTCAACAAGAAGATCAAACATCGGGTATACCGGGCTGGTGACTTGGTAATAAAGCGCATCATTCTACCACATGGCGATCGCTGGGGGAAATGGACTCCCACTTACGAAGGGTCATTTGTAGTCAAGAAAGTATTCTCGGGCGGTGCTATGATGTTAACCACTATGGACGACTAACATTTCCCGCACCTTGTGAATGTGAACATAATAAAAAATTACTACGCATAAGAATGACCCGCTAGGTTGACATACCTAGGCAAAAATAAGGGCATCCCAGCGAACCAAAAGGGTTCGGACAAAAATTAGGGATATATACAAAAGACTGTACACCTGGGAAGTTCAAAACCTGAAAAGGCGGCTTGGGGAAAAAAGGGTATCCTCGTGGACTGAAAACCTGAAAGGGTGGTCCAGGCAAAATTTAGGGATTGAAAGTGTACGACTATGTCCCGTTGGATCACTTACATACAAGCTTTATTACCAAATTCGAAAGTTCAAATGGTTCAATCAACTTCTTCCAATGGAAAAGGATGAGATGTTCGAAGACATAGGGGCAATAGCAGAGTTGGATCCCAATGAGATCACTTCCACATGGCTGTACATTTTGTTTTCACTTTGTATTCTTTTCATTTCACGACGACTTCCTCTTACTAGGATTTTCGTCCCTTTGTACATAATTTCCTGTTTATAGGCAAATTATCAATACAAATATACTTTAAAGTCCAAACTTTTTGTTTTTTTTTTGTTTGCAAAAACGTCTAATGAATAAAATTGTATGAACATATGCATATGGACATGATTAATTGTTAACAAGTATATGCATAAGAACATGAATAAACATTTACTTAAGATTCTAAAGGCTGGATGAACTCAAGCTATCCATAAATCCCTACAGAGCCACTTTTGTGAAATTATCCTCACAGAGTAATCTTCACAAAATCATCCCCATAAGGGTACATTCCTCGTAGCCTCCCTGGCAGATTTCTCTAGCAAGTAAAATAATCTCTTTCCCTACAATATCACCAACCTACGGAGTTTATAATTAGTGCACTTCCTGGAAATTCTCTTCCCCAGCTGAGTTTAGTCCTCCAAAACTGAAGAAATAAACCTTACAAGAGTTTCTCCTCTCTAACAAATTCAAGTTCCCCAGGAAAGTTTGTTTCCTCAGCAAGAGCACTTCTCCGACAACAGGGTTTATTTCCCCAACAGACTACAAATTCCCCAGTTGAAGTCTACTCCTCAGACTACTACAATCACTGACAAAATTCTTCTTCCCAAGTAAAGTTGCCACTATCCCTAGTCAGGGTGTACAAGAACTATCCTCCCCAGACGAGTCGGAAGTTTAACCATCTCTTTTATCCCCAGTCGGGGTATATAAGAAATAAATTCCCCAGTAGAGCGATGAACGACTAATGTTCCTAAACTCTACTCCCTAGACAAAAATCAACACATCCCCTATAGAGTTTCCTCAAACAAATAAGCAGGAATCCCCAACGAATGCATTCTAAACATACATACTCTTCATCCCCAGTAATAGTCAGGGGTTTATTTTCCCAGACAAAGATACACTTTAAACAACATTCCACATCTATACATCATAACATATGTATACGAAACTCATATAGCACAATCTCATTTATTTTAAGAACATCATTACGCAATGCATTTCATACATCATGACATTGCATAAAACTAACTCTATACCTTTTCAGGAAAGATCAATCAACAAATGAATATCATCAACAATTTTCAACAGTTTATAGATTAATTCCTGAAACAAGACAGGGCAACTATCTATGAGGCCGGGTCATAGATTAATTCCTGAAACAAGATAGGGCAATCATCTCAACGGCCAACAAAAAGCAGGTTCCAGATTAATTCCTGAAACAAGACAGGGCAACTATCTGGATAACCATCCACATATTAATTCTTGAAACAAGACAAAGCAACTATCTGAAGAATAAAACTGATGAAGATCAATTCCTGAAACAGGACGGGGCGACTATCTTTATCACCAATAGTACAAACTAGTTTTAGATCAATTCTCGAAACAGGACGGGGCGACTATCTACATGAACAGATTGAAGATTAAATCCCGAAATAGGACGGGGAAACTGTCTCCCTTTTCTTTCTCTTTGGTCAGATAAAGATCAATTCTCGAAATAGGACAGGGTGACTATATTTATCACCAATTATATGAATTACCGAAACAAGACGGGCTTACAACAAACTGATTGTAGATCAATTCCTGAAACAGGACGGGGCGACTATCTACATGAACACATTAAAGATTAACTCCCAAAATAGGACAGGGAAACTATCTTTATTTCTCTTTTGTCAAATAGAGATTAATTCCTAAAATAGGACGGGGCGACTATCTTTATCACCAATGGTTTTACCAACAAATTTGATTATAGATCAATTTACAAAATAAGACGGGGCGACTATCTATATGACAAACAACTACTCAAACACCCTTGGATGGCATCTTTAAGCCCATCTCCGAAAACTCTCTATCATATTTCAAAATGGAATCTCTAATCCCATTCCCGGTATAATATACCAACAGTTTTACTTCATGCATAGGCGATTGCAAATTTCTGGGCACTTAAGTGTTCAATCCTCTTCTACCTTCAAGTCACGAATGGCGGATAAGCCAATCTAAATCTTCAGGTTTAAGAATATTGAACAGGGCCAGCTGTTGTACCCCAAAATTTTCCTTCTCCTTTCTCAAGACATTTCTCACAAAAGATCTCAAATGCTCAAGAAGCCTCAAGAGTTTACTAGACAAAATCATCTCCTAAGCATTGAGTCCACAAATTAAGGTTTTGGTTTTCTCAAGGACAATTGGACCTTTTATTCCTCATTTGACTTTCATGGTTCATTATAGGTCTTCAAGATTTCTCATAAGAAGTTTAAAGCCTTGCACCACAAATTTGCTCAGTGAATTGCTCAAATGACTGAAAATCAGCTGTATGGGGTAAAAAGTCAATTATGGTCAATATATAGTCAAACTTAAATATTTTTGGCCCCTATCAACATTTTGAAGTCATATTCATCATCTTATCAATGGTTGATCACAATGCCTCAAGAAAAACATTCAAATCATCAAATGGGCAAAATTGTCAAAATTAGGGTTTTAATTGAGAATGACTGATCAGTGGCTTTTGACCTAGTACATGACCTAATGGCTTGAAGCATGATCTCAAGGACTCAAACACAACATATTAACCTAATTCTATGTCTCAAATCACTTCTCAAGATGAAGGGTTGATAGTTGAATTTGGATCAACTGATCAAAAGTCAACTAATACACAAAAAGTCAAACCTTGACTTTTTGGTCAACATTAAATTTCAAAGATCAAGATTCATCAAGAAATTTAAAAATATCAAACTTGATCATAAAGAATCAAGAAAGTCAAAAAATTCCACAAAAAGTCAAATTTTCCGATACTTACAAAAAATTCTAAGTGTTTTTTAACCTTGATAATTTCACTACTTCATGACAAAATTTCACCAAGATGCAATATGATTCAAAGAAAACTTTCAACATGAAAGTTGTAGATCTTGATGAATTCTACAAATTTTTCCCTTAGGGTTGATATCCAAAAAATGCTTGGATTTGAAGATATAGGCTCATGAAGTCATGACTTTTTATCAAAAACACTTAGTGAAATTTTCATCAAGTTAGGCAGGTTTTTTTATCCCAACTTCTTGGCAATTTTTCACCAAGTTCCAAGTTTATTTAGCCAATGTGGTCAACATGAAGGTTGAAGACAATGCTTCAAGCTTTCCAAAATTTCAAAGAACATAAAGAGATCATATTTGAGCTAGGAAAATCGAAGAGAAGAAGTTGGACATCCATTCTTGAATTATAGGCCATTTTCATGAAGAACACTTGAACAAATCTCAAGCCATATTGCATAAATCTTGCTTTCCAGGCTTCTAAGTTGCATATCTATTCATAATCAGATGTTTACACAACTGATTGAGCCATTATCCAATCATTTGAGTCATTGTCCAAGTGATCATTCCATTTAGGGAACAAAGTCAAGACTTCCATTTTGGAAAAGTGGCTTTAATCAAAAAGTCCACTCTCCTTGAGCCTTGCACTTATTTATTCTGAGCATACACAATGTCAAAGCCAAGAAGCAACCATCTACAACCTGTTAACCACCCTACAAGCCCTTGTACTTCATATTGAAACCATGAATTTCAAGTTTACTTTAAAATGAAGTCACATAGCCATAACATGTGATTCTTGATTTTTGATTGCTAGAGCCTTAAAAACCTTCCCTCTATAAATAAGGAGTCATTTACAAGCTAACACACGAGTTTACAAGCCCCCTAACCATATCAAACTCCCTCAAACCATAATTTGCACAAAAAACTCCATAACTTGTCATTTATGACTTTAAACACCAATCTCACAATCCACTCGTGCTTTTTCACTTTTAATCAATCACAAAGCTTCCATACCTCATATATAAATCATCCCCATCCCTGTTTCAGCACTGTAACTTAATCTTCATCATCCTCCACTTCCAAATATTCAAACCTGCAACTTGACTTCTCCAGCACGATTCAGGAACTTTCAGCATAAAGTAAGAGTTGCATTAGCTTCCCAGGAGTCCAGTGAAGCTATCAAGATCATCATCACACTTCCAGGGGTGCTCAAACTCCATACACGATTTCCAGTTTTGAGGTAAGTTTTATCAACTTTGAACTCTCTCTACAAGCATCATTAATGGTTACTTTGTGAATGAAAAATGTAGACATCATTGCCCTGAAGCTAACCATGCCTTTAATTTTCATTTATGTTTCCTGAGTGATGTGAATTTTGAAGTTGAACATTCTGAAAAAATTAGGTTCTATTTGGTACCAAATAAAATTCGTGTTCATCTTTGATTTATAGCTTTAGTTATTTATATGGTTGAATTCGTGGTGAAGAAGTTAGAGTTTTAGCCATGGTGTTATTCTTGTCTGCACGTGCAAGTTTGAAGATAAAGTCATTTTCAAATTCAGAATTGGGTTTATTTTATATTTAGTGAAAGTTGTATTACTACCGGATGTAACAGCCACCCCAGTGGCAGAGGAAGCGCGCGAAGGGCATTAGTGTATAGGGACTTGGGTTCGAGCCCCAGTGGTACCCTTTTTTTCCACATATTTTATTAATTTCAGATTCAATGCAAGCAAGCTAAGGACACGCATGATACTTCTATCATCCACACCATCAAATCTGCTAGGAAATCAAATCAAACGCTCATAATGGAAAGACCATGATGCACTCCAAAAGGCTAGCAGCATGGGATGACATACAGGCGTTGGACATTTGTTTTTGGGCCTGAATTATTTTTTAGTGCACACCCCCTTTTACTTTATGATGCGCAGGATCATATACATTTTTCTAATTTTTTTTCTGACTTAAACAAAAACAGACTTGGGCCCTTCTTGCTATATTTAACCTCCCAAATTACTTTTTAACATCCAGCCCATTTATTTTTATTTCTTTTCATATTTTTATTATATTTATTTTATTAAAACCAAAAAATACAAAAAAAAAATTATTTTTCTTAAATAATTTAATTTAAGCATTTTATTTTATTTTTTGTTAAATTATATTTTATTATTTCTTTTACACTGTAGAACATTTTTTAAATTAACATTAACAAAAATTATTTTCTAAACAAATTAAATTAGGCTTAGGTTTTATTTTAATTAACTTAGATTTTAGATTTTGATTAAACAATTAATTAACTTTTCTTATAATTAAAATCAATTTGTTGATTAGGTTAACCTTTAAACCGTTTCTCCATCAAAAAACCCTAAAACAATTTTATTTTCTTTCTTATTCCTCTTTACATTTTGTACATCCTATTATTATTATTATTCATATTCAATGGTTTGTAATAGATAATTAGGGCTTTATTGCTTTCTTCCCCCTATTCACAAAATTGTACCCTCCATTCCCAAAGTGTTGTAATACCGTAGGACATTTAAATTCCGCAATTTATTGCTTTCTTTATTATTGTTAGTAATTAGGGTTTGCATGACAAAATCTAAAATAAAACATTATAAAACCATATTCAAAGACAATATACATGAAATCAAAACACTTTGCACACATGCACCTCTAGGGTAACCCACACTTGTTTCCTCGGATGTAAACAGTCATGTCCCTCGAACGTGAGATATTTTAGCAAAGACCCTCGATTAAAAGATCATAGTCCCTCGATAACCCTTCATTGTTGCCTTTGTTAAATGATCTTAGTTCCTTACGACAATTGCTAAAACATCTTACAAGTTGCCTTCTATGACTGTACGATGACCCACGCTTGTCCCTCATATCCAATGATATGGCTCCCTACCAACCAATGGTAAAATAGCACTATCTAAAAGAGGAGGAAAATAACATAGACTTTTTGAGTAGATAGATTGCTCTTAATTGCTTTCTCACAAACTAAAACCATTTTCACACCTCACACTTTCAAAAATAAACATTTTTCAAAACACTTTTTAAACAAACATTTTGTATACATTCTCAATGATACGAGAATCATAACAAAATTTCCTTACATTGGCATTTTCAAAACATCTTTCCAAAACATTCCCTTTCTACAAATATTTTCAAAACCAACATTTTGTATACATTATCAACGATACGAGAATCATTGCAAAGTTTGCCGAACAAAGGCGTTTTCAAAATATTTTCAAACTTACACAAAAACACAAAGCATTTTAAAGTGATCAAACAATTAAGACCTCGTAGATAACTATGGATGAAAAGGGTGCTAACACCTTCCCTTTTCATAACCTACCCCCCGAACTCAAGAAAATTCTCAAAAGGTCTTTCCTGTTCTTTTCACCCTTCCCTTTATTGAAAAAAAGAAAAGTCGCTGGTGACTCTTGCTACCCGCAACATTTACAATGAAACAAAAAACAACCAAGTCAGTTCTCCCACCGTATTACAATACCCAACAGAGATGAGGCTCTAAGGAAACAACTCCTCTTGGTACCAAGTCTTTTCTACCCTTTATATGAATATGGCGCCAAACCTTTTCAATTGCTTCTTTAGCTGCCTTGTGATATTCTCCTGCCCAAAAATTTGCACTTGATGATATTATGGTTGAGGTGTAAGGAATGGGCTTAAAGATTCCATTTGGAGAAATTATGGAGAGTTGGCGGAGATGGGCTTATAGATGCCATCCAAAGGTGATTGTTGACAGAATCAGAATAAACCTTAGGTCAATTTAAAACTAAATCTAGCAGAAGTCTTGAATAATCTTTAACTGGAAGGAATTCGGATAAATTTTGGAGAAATTTATCTGAACCAAAGAAGGTGTCTACTAGGGAAAGAGTCAGGATAAACCGTTGAGAGATTTAAACTGAACCAGCAGAGGTCTGGAAAAGAATCAGAATAAATCTTAGAGAGACTTATCTGAACCAAGGAAGGTGTCTACGGGGGAAAGGATCAGGATAAACCGTTGAGAGATTTAAACTGAACCACCAGAGGTCTGGAAAAGAATCAGAATAAATCTTGGAGAGACTTATCTGAACCTTAGAAAGTGTCTACTGGGAAAAGAATCAGGATTAACCGTTGAGAGGTTTAAACTAAACCAACAGATGTCTTGGATATTCTTTAACTGGAAAGAATCAGAATAAATCTTGGAGCGATTTATCTGAACCAAAGATGAAGTCTACGGGAAAGAATAAGGATAAATTGTTGAAAGGTTTAAACTGAAACAACATGGGTCTGGAGAAGAATTAGAATAAATCTTGGAGAAAGTTATCTGAACTAGAGACGATGCCTGCGGAAAAGAATCAGGATAAACCGTTGAGAGGTTTAAACTGAACCAGCAGAGGTCTGGAAAAGAATCAGAATGGATCTTGGAGGCGATTTATCTGAACCAGAGAAGATGTCTGCGGGAAAGAATCAGGATAAACCATTGAGAAATTTAAACTAAACTTGAAGAGGTCTGAAGGAAGTATTTGTCATGTAGATAGTAAATTTGTCCTGTTTCGGGAATTAATCTACCATTGATTTTTTCACAGATAATTGCCTTGTCTTGTTGATAATTTGATGATGATTTTCTATTGATTGATCTTTACTGAAAAGGTAAAGAGTTAGTTGTATGTAATTCCATGATGCATGAAATGAATGATGTAATGATGTTTCTCAAAATAAATTAGATTTGTGACATATGCATTTGTATTGTCGATCTTTATGATGTATGAATGCAATGTATGCACATGTAAGCTGTTATGCTGCAGTGTTGTTGGATTAGGGAAAATAAATCCCTGACTGGTGCTGGAATGAGGAGTGCAGGTCTTGATATTTGTTGTAGTTGAAGTATTGATAGATGGGTTTCCGTCATTAGAGAAGTAAACTCTGTCGAGGAAAGGAAATGTCATGCGTAGCTTGTGGACTTAGCAAAGACCTATTGGGGAATCCTGGGAAGCTGGGAGACTTTCACTGAGGAATCTTTGAAGTAGTAACTGGAGATTTTTCTCCATCAGGGATATGAAGGCAAAAGATACCATTAGGCTGCATGCTGGAGATATGATGACGATCCTATAGTAGGATGTTCTTTCTTCTGCTCTGTTTAGAGGAAGTATCTGCGGGGATCTTATGGAATGGCCCATAGATATTGTCCTGTTTCTTAAAGCCATTAGTGATTGTATTTCTGTTTAGTTTAATCTTTTTTATGCGTTCATTTACAAACAGTAATTACATTCAAATGCATATGTTCAAAAATAAACATTGGACGCTTTTTACAAACAAAACAGGAACAGTAAAAGAGAAACAAATAGTTTTTCACTTTCAAAGGAATATCTTTGTATTAACTTGAATAAGTATTTTTATACAAAGAGACAGACATCCTAGTAAGAGAATGTCATCGTGAAAATGAAAAATTAATACAAAGAAAAGAAAGCTATGTAAAATAATCCCATGGGGTTCCCATTCTTCTATAGCCTTCATGTCTCTGAGCGTCTCATCCACTTGCTGCTTTGTCCGAGGCTGATTGGATTGATTAGAACCATTCGAGTTTGAAGATTGATGTCGGAGATTGGATGTAAGGTGATCCAACGGGAGATAGTCATACGCTTTAAATCCCTAAGTTTTTCATGGACCGCCCTTTCGGGTTTTCAGTCCACCGGGATACCCTTTTTTGCCCAAGCCGTCCTTTCAGGTTTTCAGCTTGCCGGGTGTACAAATTTTTGTGTGTTTTATCCCTAATTTTTTCCTAGGCAAGTCGACCTAGCGGGTCTTTTTATTCATGTGTAATATCTTATAACTATGTCTGCATTTACAGGGTGCGGAAGGTCGCCGTCGTCCATAGTGGTTAAGATTATTGCCCCACCAGAAAATATGTTTTTTTGTCCTTCATATGTAGGAGTCCATTTTCCCCTGGGATCACCTTGTGGCAGTATGATACGTTTGATTACCAGGTCACCCACCTGATATACCTGACGTCTGACCTTCTTGTTGAAAGCTTTAATCATACGCTTTTGGTACACCTGGCCATGGCAAACAGTCGTAAGCCTCTTCTCATCAATCAAGTTCAGTTGGTCAAGTTGAGTTTGAATCTATTCATCTTCATTCAACCCTACCTCCCTCATGATTAACAAAGAAGGTATTTGGACTTTAATTGGTAGGACAACTTCCATGCCATATACCAAAGAGAAAGGAGTTGCCCCTGTTGATATGCGCATCGTGGTACGGTAACCATGGAGAGAAAATGGGAAAATCTCATGCCAGTCCTTGTAGGTTACTGTCATTTTTGTATGATCTTCTTGATATTTTTATTAGCAGCTTCTACAGCTCCATTCATCTTCGGCTGGTAAGGCAAAGAGTTATGATGCTGGATCTTGAATTGCATGCATAGTGCAGTGATCATAATATTGTTGAGATTGGTACCATTATTTGTAATGATTCTCTCTGGGATTCCATATCGACAGAAGCGAAGGAAGCTGCCTCAACCCACTTCGTGAAATAATCAATGGCAACCAAGATGAAGCAATGTCCATTAGAAGTTGTAGGTTTGATTTCTCCAATCATGTCAATGCCACACATCGTGAATGGCCAAAGAGCAGTCAGGATGTTTAGAGGAACTAAAGGCACATTGTTGTACCCCAAAATTTTCCCTCTCATGTTTTCAAAAGTCTTCCCTTACATGGTTGGTCACAAACATTTCCTAACGAAAATAAGGTTTTTTGAAGATGAACAAAGTGTCTTTCGATTGGCATCTGGGAAAATTCTTCGATTGGGTATCCAAAATACTTCGATACAGGCTTGACTCACCAGTCTTCGATTGGGCATTAGGCACTCTTCGATCGGGCTTTGATTAGTAAGCTTCAATTAGGTGTTTGGAACCCTTCGATCAAGCTTTGGTTTGCAAGTATTCGATTGGAATTTTAATAAGCACCTTTCAATTGGCATTATAAAAGTGTCCTTCGATTGGCACTGTAATAATGTCCTTCGATTGGCAGGATAACAAGTATCTTTCGATTGGTATTATAGCAGTGTCTTTCTATTGGAATTTTAACAAGTATCGTTTAATTGGTATATGGACAAATACCCTTCAATTGGCATTTCAAAAGGTCCTTGGACTGGAACTTCAGAGTGTCCTTCGACTGGAACTTCAGAGTTTCCCTTAATAAGAACATCAGAACGAAATGACCTTCGAATGGCATTTCAGTGCAGAGTTTCTCTTAATCTAAGATGCTCTGATGAAGGAAGTTCTGAACACTTCGAATCAGAACTTAGACTCGTCACAAGGCCAAGGGCTGGTCAAAGTTGTCTAATAGGGAATGTTCTAAATAGATTCGAATTGGACTTTGAAGCTGGCAAAGAAGGCAGATTCGAAGGAATGAAGTAGGCTGGCAAGACTAAGCAAAAACACATATCCTAACCTGTCCAGGTTCACCCAAAGTTCACAATCGCATGTGTCCCTTGCAAATATAGAAATAATTAAATGCTGATTGTGGACTCAATTATTTGAATTAAAGGCCAGATTCTTGCCTTATTTGCTCCCAACCCTACAAGAGCTGATTCGACCAGGGTGATCCTTTTCGAATCAAGCAATCGAAGCAGAGGGAGGCTCAATCGAAGGGGCTATGCAATTGAAGCTGGAGTAGTTCGATTTGGGACTTTGAAGCTATCAAAGAGAGCAAATTCGAAGGGAAGTGGATCTGAAGGGGCAGGTCATCTTTTGATTTCCATCATATTGGAGGCCCAAACAACTCATGTCAGGCTGGCAGTAACGCATGAAAATAGATTGGCACCTGATTGAATCAAATATAGCAAGTCTTTATGAAGAAATCAAATCAAATCTCTTCATCATAATGGACCAAGATTTGATACACAAATGTTGACCTAAATTCCTTTGTCTATATAAACCTCATGCTCACAAAAAAAAACTCTGCAGAAACGAAAAAACGCATAAAAACTTTGCAGAAACGGCCAGAGCAACTGAAAAAAAGCTTGAAAAGTGTGAGATCAAAAACCACATTGGAGGCACTTTCAGACAAAAAGCACAACGTTATTCTCTTCCTTGACACCCAGTGGAGCTACACTAATCAAAACCAAGCCCTAAGGCAGCCTAAAACTCGCTGTAAGTGTTCTTGAAATCGCCTCTGGACATGAAATCGTGAACCACTTTCCTTGCATATTTTTGCCAAATGGTTGGCACATTCATACTCACCATGTAATTTACATTGATTTTGCATTATTTGATTTGATTTTTGTGGCCTCTAACCCCCTATCCAGAACCTAGGGTTCTTGTGTATATTTTTTAGGCGTTTTGTGTGCAGGTTAAATTAAGGCCAATAATGGCCATGGACGAGTTTAGGGGAGGGAGACGAATCCAATGATGGTCGTAACTTATATTGTTGTGACCTAGGATGGATTTTGGAGATGTCCCACGAAACTTCCTGCGGATGGAAATCCGCAGGTAAATAACCAGGCCTTCGTGAAGAAGACGATGGCGTGTCTTAATGCCATTGGTCTATTCAAAACATTAGCGCGTTTTTTATTATTTCCAGGCTTGACATTTTGTTTTTCATTTAATATTTGTTGTCTATCCCAATAACAAGAAACATCAATAGCTCAGCTGGCAAGGCGTTAGTGGGTGGCACCATTGGGACCTGGATTCAAATCCCAAGTCCCCCAAACTTTGTTATCATTTTATTTCAGGCGTTCACATGCAGCACTTCAGGCAGGGAGCACCATATACCTCCAGATCTCAAAGGCTACCTGGTTACCAAGGCAGATCCAATGGCTAAGGATGGAGGTTCACCATGAACCTTGGCCAACAAACACCCAGGCAATCTGAAAGTCAAACAAGGCTGATTGAATCTGGGCCTGGAATTACTGAATCAGCCTCCCTTCTATGCCCAAACCCCCCTTAGGTTTATTCTTTCTCTTTTCTATATTTCTTTTGTTTAATTTGCGTTATTTTTATTTTTTAACCAATTAACAAATTAACCTTTTTTATATAAAAACCAGACATCACAAAAAATATTATTTTCATCATTAATTTCATTATTTTTGTAAATAAACCATTAACCAATTAATTTAGTTTTTTCTTTAATTAAGTTTAATCTTAACATATTTTGCATTAAATTAAAATTGATTTAGAATTAGGGTTTTGATATATTTTTACCTTTCTAATTCTATTTCCTTAATTAAAATAAAACTCAAAAAATATTTTCTTTTTAATTAATTAATTATTAGTTAGACTTAATTCTTAAATCAAAAATGACAAAAAAAATACTTTATTTAATGAAAAAAGGGTCAAAACCCTAGGACGTTCCGATTCAATTTTCTGGCGCGCATATTATTTTTGATCCATATATTGTAATTGCTCCGAGGATGTAACAGTTTTAACTTAGGATTTTATTTCCCGCTTTTATTTACTTTTCGCATTTAATTTTAATGGTTTGTTTTTGGCGATGTAAATACCCGACGCCTTGTAATAGCTTAGATTTATTTTCCGCAATATAATTTCCGCAACCATTAACTGTTAGATGTTTGAATAATGGCTATGCATGACAAGATTAACCTTTAATTTAAAATCAACCGTAGCTCACCATTAACATGTACAAATATAATATAACTGAAAAATAATACACTTGCACATGCCACTCTTAGGGTACGCCTCACTTGGTTGCCTCGAACGTGGTCATTGAGTATAGGATGTTTTAGAGGTCGCCCTGTTGTCCAAATATCATAAGTTGCCTCGAAACGGTTGCCTCGGAAAAATGATCTAAGACATTAGGGTTACCGCTAAGGCGTCCTAACATTGCTTTAGTGGCCACACGTCCCTTAATCGAATTGACCCGAAAACTCCAACGACGATGCTACCTACTCCTCAATAGTGCGATAGCATTGTCTAAATGACATTTGCACAGTTTAGTTCCTTTTTGAGTAGGTAGATATTCTTAAGTACTTGCTCTTTTGAAAACAAAAACAAAAACTTTTCGCACTTACACTCTCTTCCAAACAAAAAAATCTTTTCAAACCCACAAACACAAAGAAAAGAAAACTTTTGAAAACATAATGAGCATGTACCTAAGAGCCCGTGGATAACCACAGATAGAAAGGGTGATAATACTTTCCCTTTCTATAATCTACTTCCCGAACCCGAGAAATATCTCAAAAAGGAATTTTTCTGTGCTTTTGTCCTTTCCTTGTTGGATAAAATAAAAGACGGTGGCGACTCTTGCTTACCGCGACATTTTTCAAAAACAAACGCAAACGCGAACCAGCATTCCAAAACAGCCAGTTCTATTCCCACCGATCACAGAACTGGCGACTCTGTTGGGGATTCTTATAAGTGAGGTGTACCTTAGGATTAGATCACTTGTGTTTTCAATTGTATGCTTTGTATGCTTTAAATTTTGTGGGCCTGTATCGGAGTTCTATAGATCCTAACCTGGATCTGAGGATACCCTTTAGGTAAGTAGCAATAAGTTGTGAGGGATCTGTCCGGCGTAGACCGACACGGATGAAGCAGTAGCTACGTTGGTGTGGCACCTTAGTCTATACCGATATCCCTTGTGTTGGAACGAGGAGAATATGGGTCTTCTAAGGAGTCATTAAGCACCAACTGACCTTAGAACCTTAAATTGACCAACTTGGCCATAGAACAGTAGCAGTATGCTACACTCATTAAGACTAAACTCTCACGATGATTCTGGCCGCAAGAAAAGGTTGCTAAACTGGAATTATGACTGATTGAGGGTAGTCAGTGATATTGAGATCCTCTAGAACCCGATTACTATTTTTTAGGACAGGTCTTAACCAACTGAAACTGAAAGAGGGTAGTACCTAAGCTTCATGCCAGCCTGAAATCTAAGGGCTCTTTTGTGTGACTTGTGTGCCTTTACTATGTTTGCCTTTTGTGAATACTTGTGGTGTGCCTTTACCATGACATCATAACATCATAACATTGCATACATCTTGCATAAGGACTAACCTATTTCAAAGACAAGAGGGTTTCATCTTTGCTCTGTTTTGTAGGACATCATGATGCCCATGCATAGGAATACTATCCGGATCAACTTTGTTCAAGTACCTACTTTGCTTAAAGAGTTGGTTGTCAGGATTCCAAACACTACTTCCTTTATCAGGAGGCATGGTTCTCTTCTCAGTTTAGTCACCTCCAAATTGGACGAACAAATGATGAGCGTCTTGGTCCAGTTTTATGATCCGCTATACCATTGCTTCACCTTTCAAGACTTCCAGCTGGTCCCTACCCTGGAAGAATTCTCTGAGTTGCTCGGTATCTCTGTTTTGGAGCAGACTCCATTTACTGGTTGGGAAAAGACTCTCAGGCCTGAAGAGATTGCCGCAACCCTTCACTTGACCAAAGAGGAGGTAATGGCCAACTGGGAGACTAGAAGTGGAGCTAAGGGTTTTTCGGCTAAGTTTATGTTTGACAAAGCTAATTACTTCTGGGATGGCTTAGACTTCAAAGCGTACGAGGACTTTCTGGCCCTCTTAATCTATGGTTTGGTATTGTTTCCAAATCCTGAAACTTTTGTTGATGTTAATGCCATAAAGATCTTCATCTCTCAGAACCTTGTACCCACTCTCTTGGGTGACATCCTTCATCAGCTCTATGCTCGTACTGCCCGAAAGCGGGGAACTTTGATGTGTTGTACTCCTTTATTGTCGAGGTGGTTTATTTCGCACCTCCCTAAGTCTGTATTGAAGAACAAAGAAGGAATGGGTTGGGCTTATAGGGTAATGTCTCTTACTAATAATGACATTATTTGGACTCTCAAAGGCTTGGATGAGGTGACTGTCATTGATTGTTGTGGAGAGTATCCTAATGTTCCATTGATCGGAACCCATGGAGGAATTTCTTATAACCCATGTTTAGCTCTCCGTCAGTTTGGAAGAGCCAGAAGAGAAGGGCCTCATGAGATGTTGATGCCTCATATCATCTTTGATTTTCAGGGAGATAGCGACGAGCTGTGTCGTAGATTCATCAGGGCTTGGGATAGAGTTCACCAATCTGACCTACATGAGTTGGGACCAAAGACTTCTCTGCCAATGGAGCCATACCTCAGATGGGTCCGCACCCGTGCCCAGAAGTTAGGTATGCCATACGAAGCTGTCAGGCCTGTTACTCTTGAAGTTGCTGATAAAGACGGGGTTCTTCCAACTATTCTCCATCCTCATATGCCCACTGATATTGGCACACTGAAGAGGTCTTGGATGCAACTGCGGGAAGAACCGGATTCTTACCGGGAGAGGTTCAATGAACAAGAACAGAAGATCCAGAAGCTGACTAAGAAACTGGAGAACGAGCGGATCCTGAATGATTATGTCCTCACTGAGAAGAAGAGACCATGAGAGCATTGATGGACCTTTGATGATTTCTTTTACAGTTTTTATTTACTTTTCAGTATTTCCATTCTTGTAACGCCTAAGGGCAATTTGTTGAACAATTTAAATTCTGAAGTTAAATCTAATAAAGTGTGTTTCCTTTCTTGTTTAAAAATTTGAATCCCGATTGTCTTTGAAATCATAAATCATACGCATTTCATCTCATGCACTTCATAAACAGGTACCCTTTTACAGGTCTCTTATCTTCTTCGCTGTTTATTTCAGCAATCATCATGTCTACTGAACCTTCCACTGAGCAAGCTATCAAGGCCCTCCAGGCCCAGAATGCCCAATTTCAAGAGTTGGTCATGAGCCTAGCTAAGGGTCAGCAGGACCTGAAGACCCTGATTCTGAAAGAGAGGAAGAAGAAGAAAAAGAGGACCATCCTGTTCAATACTGGACGCAGGTTTGGAAACGGGCTGCAGAATGAAGTTGATCTGACCACCTCATCTGGGGGGAAAGATAGTCCACAAGAAAGGAGGGCTCCTAGCCCTATGGTCTCCGACAACGAGACAGACTATGATGAAGAACAGTATCCTCCTGCTGAGGATAAGTACAAACAGCTGGAAGACCGTTTGAGCGCCATGGAGATACAGAAGGTGCCCGGTCTGGACTTCGGAGATCTAGTTCTATCATCTGGGGTGGTGATTCCCCATAAGTTCAAGGCACCTGCCTTTGCCAAGTATGACGGAGCTTCCTTTCCAAAGTTGCACCTTCGGTCGTATGTGAGGAAGATCCAACCTTACACTGCTGATAAGAACTTGTGGATCCATTTCTTTCAAGACAGTATTTCAGGGACTCAGCTTGAGTGGTTCTATCAGTTGGACGGAGCCAGTATCCGTAGCTGGGAGGATTTGGCTACTGCGTTCTATAGGAAGTATCAGTATAACTCCGACCTTGCTCCTACGCGTACCCAACTCCAGGGTATGTCAATAGGGACGGGTGAAGGATTTAAAGAGTACGCTAAAAAATGGAGAGACCTTGCCAGAAGGGTGCAACCACCTTTAGCTGATCGTGAACTTGTTGATATGTTTTTGGGGACCCTGTCTGGTCCATTCTTTAACAATTTGATTGGAAACTCTTCAGCCGGGTTTACAGACCTTATCTTGACTGGTGAGAGGATTGAAGTTGGTATTAAGGTTGGGAAGATACATAAGGGTGCCTCATCGGGCACCGAGAAGAAGCCATTTAAGAAAGAGTCCAGTGCTGTCTACAGTTCAAGAAGACAGAATAGACCTAAACACCGCCAAGCTGCCAACGCGGTTGTTATTTCAAAACCTACTGGTGCTCCTCAGCATCACAACCAACAAAGGGACGAGAGACCTCGAAGGCAATTCACTCGTCTCAGCATGACTTTGTCTCAAATATTGCCACAGTTGCTGAAGACCAATCTGGTGACTCTAAAAGAAGCTCCGAAGATTTTAAATACAACATCACCAAAGTATAACCCTAACGCCCGCTGTGCTTATCACTCTGATAGCCCAGGGCATAATACGGATGCTTGTTGGGCTTTGAAGAACAAGGTTCAAGACCTAATCGATGCAAAGGAGATTGAGTTTGAGGCGCCCGAGAGGCCTAATGTTGTAACAGCCCCCATGCCCAAGCATGGAGTGAATGCTGTAGAGGAAGACTTGTTTGTAATTTCTGTGGATGATATTGTTACCCCTCGGATGACTGTCAAGAAGAACCGGTTGCTAGCCGGTTTATTTCCGGGCTTTGGTGAAGGTTGCCATATGTGTTCTGTTTTACCTACTGGTTGCCCATCTTTGAAGTCATGTATCCAAAACCTGATGGATAGCAAAGAGATCCTGTTTGAAAAGACTGTTGTTCCATCCACTCCTACTGAAGAAGTTGCCATCATTACCATTTTTAACAATTCTCCCAAGGCTCCCTCGAGGAAGCCTGTTAGAATTACGCCTGTTCCGAAGATTGCACCCATAATCATCACTGTTCCCGGGCCCATCCCCTACACCTCTGACAAAGCTGTCCCTTGGCACTATGGGGCATATGTTTATGTTCTTGGAGTTAAGCAAGAGTTTGATGCTGATACCGGCGTCAGCAACATTACTGGACCTGCTAAAGTCACCCGCAGCGGTAGACTTTTCTCACCTGATATTGCTCCACCAACTGTCTGAAGACCTGTTGTCATTACACCTGAAAGTGTACCCACTGCCATTCTTGATCAAGTTCCTATCATTACCCCTGTCGCCGAGTCATCTGACGCTCGGGGCAAAGGGATCACCACTGATATGCCTGCCCAGATGGAGGCGCCAAAGACAATCACTGTTGAAGCTTCCAAACAGGAGATGGAAGAGATTCTGAAGATTATTAAGAAGAGTGATTATAATGTAGTTGAGCAACTAGGGTAAACCCCATCCAAGATTTCTATTTTATCATTGTTGTTGTGTTCAGAGGCCCATGCCAAGGCCCTGATTACCTTCCTGAAAACTGCCCACGTGCCATAAGAGACATCAGCTGATCAGTTTACCGATTGTGTGGCCAATTTAACTGCTGATAATGGTTTGGGTTTCTTCGACGCTGATCTGACTGCTAAAGGGAAGAACCATAACGATGCCCTGCATGTCTCCATTGAATGCAGGGGCACTACTCTTGCACATGTGTTGGTTGACACTGGTTCCTCATTGAACGTCTTGCCCAAGAAAGCTCTAGACAGGTTGGATTGCAAAGGGTTGGAGCTAAAGCCAAGTAACATTGTTGTCTGGGCCTTTGATGGGTCTAAAAGGATGGTGCATGGTGAGGTGGATATTCCAATTAAAGTTGGTTCTCAGGTCTTCAATTCTACATTCTACGTGATAGACATTCGACCATCCTATTCTTGTTTGCTGGGTCGTCCATGGATCCATAAAGCTGGAGCTGTGACCTCAACACTCCATCAGAAGCTGAAGTACCCGGTCAGAGGGAAGATTGTGACAGTACAAGGGGAGGAAGAGTATATGGTCAGCCACCTCAACTCATTCAGATACGTAGAGATGGATGAGGAGTTCATTGAGACCCCATTTCAACACTTTGAAGAGGTTCCTCAGACACTGGCATCAGCTGAGACTATGGTTGAAGATTCTCCTATGAAGATGGCTTCCTTAAAGGATGCCCGGGATGTTATTGAGAAGGGTGAGTGTGCAAATTGGGGCCGACTTCCTGATTTCACTCAGAAGACTAACAAGTTTGGTTTGGGTTTCACTGCAGAAGCTCAAAGGGTTGTTCGTAGTGCAAGGATTGGAAGACCTCCTGTGTTCATCAGCAACTCGGGAGTAAATGCCATCGGAGATAATGTGGAGGAGTCTGAATTCGACAGCTGGATCTACCCTACGACCAACGGTGGACCAAGCAACTGGACAACAAAGGACTCCATCCCTATTACTTTTGTTACTCAGTAATGAACTCTTTGTTTCGAATTTGTAACAGACAATGTTTTGAAACTTTATGGTCCAGTTTCTTACCCGGGGCACCGTGGTTTCATCTGTGAGGGCTTTTGTGTGCCATTTTAATATATCATTAATAAAAGCATTGGACTTTTTTGCATTTCAAATCTTGCGCTCTTTGTTTTTCTTTATTATATATTGCAAAACAGCTATTTTACACACACTCACATATACAGGTCTCAATCCACTCTGGATCTCACTGGTAACGATTCTGCTACTGCCAGTTATGACTTCGAAAATCCGATCAACTTAGCCGAAGACGAAGGTGAAGATGATTGCGAAGTTCCGGGTGAACTTGCAAGACTGCTACTCCAGGAAGAGAGGGCCATTCAGCCACATGAAGAGCCGGTGGAAACAGTGAATCTGGGTACTAAGACGGACAAGAAGGAAGTCAAGATCGGTGCAAATCTGGAGCTTAGTGTGAAACAGCAGTTGATTCAGATGCTGCATGACTATGTTGAGATCTTTGCCTGGTCCTACGAAGATATTCCTGGGTTGGATACTAACATTGTGGTTCATCGCCTGCCTACCAAGGAAGACTGCCCTCCCGTAAAACAGAAGGTTCGCCGTATGCGCCCAGAGATGTCCGAGAAAATCAAGGCTGAGGTTATGAAACAATTTGACGCCGGTTTTCTAGCAGTAACTTCTTACCCTCAGTGGGTTACCAATGTGGTTCCAGTGCCGAAGAAAGATGGTAAGGTCAGAATGTGTGTTGATTACAGAGATTTGAACAGGGCAAGCCCTGGATGACTTCCCTCTGCCTCACATCGACGTTTTGGTTGACAATACTGCTCAGCACAAGGTATTCTCCTTTATGGATGGTTTCTCCGGTTATAATCAAATCAAGATGGCTCCTGAAGACATGGAGAAGACCACTTTTGTTACCCAGTGGGGTACCTTTTGTTACAAGGTCATGCCTTTTGGGTTGAAAAATGTTGGGGCAACATATCAGCGTGCCATGGTTGCTTTGTTTCATGACATGATCCATCATGAGATTGAAGTATACGTCGACGATATGATTGCGAGGTCCTAAACTGAGGAGGAACACCTTGACCATCTACAGAAGCTGTTTGACCGGTTGAAGTTGTACAAACTGAGGTTGAACCCGAACAAGTGCACCTTCGGGGTGAGGTCTGGCAAACTGCTAGGTTTCGTCGTGAGCGACAAAGGTATTCAAGTGGACCCTGCCAAAGTGAAAGCTATACAAGAGATGCCAACTCCCAAGACAGAGAAGGAGGTCAGAGGCTTTCTAGGACTTCTGAACTACATTGACCGATTCATATTGCACCTAACTGCTACTTATGAGCCAATCTTCAAGCTACTGAAGAAAGATCAAGTGGTACGTTGGAACGATGAATGCCAGGCCGCTTTCGAAAGAATCAAAGAGTATCTCCAGGAGCCACCTATTCTTATGCCACCAGTTGACGGGATACCTTTGATTTTAAACTTGACAGTACTTGACAACTCAATGGGGTGTGTGCTGGGGCAGCATGACGAGTCTGGCCGAAAAGAGCATGCTATTTATTACCTTAGCAAAAAGTTTACCGACTGTGAGACCCGATACTCACTGCTCAAGAAAATTTGCTGCGCTTTGGCATGGGCTGCTCGCCGGCTGAGACAGTATATGTTGACTCACACTACTCTGTTGATTTCAAAGATGGATCCAATCAAGTATATCTTCGAAAAGCCCTCCTTGTCCGGAAGAATAGCAAGATGGCAGATGATCTTGACTGAGTATGACATACAGTACACGACTCAAAAAGCAATCGAGGGAAGTGTATTGGCAGACCATTTGGAACATCAGGCAGTGGATGATTACCAGTCTATGAACTTTGAATTTCCAGACGAGAATATCATGGTAGTGACTGATTGTGAGACACCTGGACCAGATGAAGGACCTGAAGAAGGATCCCAATGGTCTATGTACTTTGATGGAGCTTCAAACGCTTTGGGTAATGGCATTGGCGTAATGATCATTTCTCCTAAAGGCTCTCATACTCCGTTTACCGCCCGACTATGTTTCAACTGCACCAAGAACATGGCGGAGTATGAAGCATGCATTATGGGTCTTCGAGCTGCAATTGACCTAAGGATTAAGTTTCTGAGTGTCTTCGGAGATTCCGCTCTCGTGATCAGTCATATCAAAGGAGAGTGGGATACGAAACACCCAAATCTTATTCCTTACAAGGAGTATGTATTGACGTTGCTTCCCCATTTGGAGGAGATAACCTTTGAACACTTCCCAAGAGAGGAGAATCAGTTGGCAGACGCGCTAGCTACGATGTCTTCTATGTTCAAAGTCAAGTGGGACAACGAGGCTCCCCAGATCATTATTTGGAAATTGGATGAACCTGCACATTGCTGTGATCTTTAGACCGAAAAGGTAATAGAAAAGCCTTGGTATCATGAAGTAAAGAGGTACCTTGAAGCTCAAGAGTACCCCGAGGGTGCATCTGTTAATGACAAGAAGTTTCTGAGAAGGTTCGCGGCAAAGTTCTTCATCAACAATGGCATTCTTTACAAACGTAACCATAATTCAACCTTACTGCGTTGTGTGGATAAGATTGAAGCAGAAAGGATCATGGCAGAGCTGCAAGAAGGTACTTTCGGAACTCATTCCAGTGGACATACCATGGCAAAGAAAATCCTTCGGGCAGGATATTACTGGTCCACAATGGAAGCCGACTGCTATCAGCATTCTCGGACATGTCACAAGTCCCAGGTCTATCCTGATAAGGTGCACATTCCTCCAGCTCCTCTGAATGTCATGACAGCACCTTGGCCTTTTGCAATGTGGGGCATTGATATGATCGGCGAGATCATACCTACGGCATCCAACAGGCATCGTTTCATCCTTGTAGCGATTGATTACTTTACGAAGTGGGTTGAAGCAGCTTCCTTTGCTACGGTAACCAAGAACGTCGTGGCACGGTTCATTCGGCACAACCTGATCTGTTGATACGGTGTACCAGAGAGGATCATTACGGATAATGGTACCAATCTTAACAACAAGATGATCACTGAGCTCTGCGAGCAATTCAAAATACAGCACCGCAACTCTTCTCCCTACCGGCCGAAGATGAATGGGGTTGTCGAAGCGGCAAATAAGAACATTAAGAAGATTGTGCTGAAGATGACAGTGACCTACAAAGACTGGCACGAGATGTTACCATTTGCTCTTCATGGGTACCGTACCTCAGCACAGACGTCAACAGGGGAAACACCCTATTCCTTGGTTTATGGCATGGAGGCAGTGTTGCCTATTGAAGTTCAGATACCCTCTCTTCGGATCATGAAGGATGCAGGTTTGAGCGAAGACGACTGGATTCAGACCCGGCTTGATAAACTGAACCTAATCGACGAAAAGAGACTCACTTCTATTTGTCATGGTCAAACGTACCAAAAACGGATGATCAAGGCATTTAACAAGAAAGTCAGACGACAAGAGTATCAAGTCGGGAACCTGGTAATCAAGCGCATTATTCTACCTCAAGGTGATCCCAGGGGCAAATGGACCCCTACTTACGAAGGGACATTTGTGGTTAAGAACATCTTCTCAGGAGGAGCGATGATTCTAACCACCATGGATGGTGACGACCTTCCTCACCCCGTCAATGCAGACATAGTAAAAAGATACTACGCATAATCAAAGACCCACTAGGTTGATTGGCCTAGGCAAAAATAAGGGCTTCCTGGCGAACCAAAAGGGTTCAGGCAAAAATAAGGGATGAAAATAAAAAAAATTTGTACACCCGGCAAGTCGAAAACCTAAAAAAGCGGCTTGGGCAAAAATGGGTATCCCGGTGGACTGAAAACCCGAAAGGGCAGTCCAGGCAAAAGTTAGGGATTAAAGTGTAACACTATGTCTCATTGGATCACCTCGCATCCGGACTTCGGTATCAACTATGAGGCTCGGACGACACCAGTCAATCAGATTCATCTTCAACTAAGAAGCAAAGTGAGATGCTTGAAGATATAAAGGCAATAGCAGAGTTTGAACCCAGTGGGACTATTCACATAACTGTTTTGTTTTCTTTTCACAAGTTGTATAAATTTTATTTATTTGGCGGCGCCCTCTTACTAGGATGTCAGCCTCTTGTACAAAAACGCCTATTTACAGGCAAACTTCAAAATCAATACAAATTCATTTTTTAGACAAATTTCAAATTGTTTTTCCTTTATCTGTTTTGTTTTGCAAAGAACGTCCAATGTTCATTTTTGATATCTGCATTTGACATTAATTGCTTCTCATAAATATTTACATGCGAAACAAAGGACTAATTACGGGTGATATTAGAAGTAGGGGCAATAAGAATTGTCTGAGCGGTCTAGTTGCTCTGTCCATCAAGGTACCAAGGTAAGTTCAGTTGAAGAATGTGACCAAGATACTGTCACTCCCCGCAGAGTAAAACAGTAATGGTAGCTCTCCCCCACTGAGACTCGCAACCATGAACGAATCAGCCATACTCTCCCCTAAGCAAAGTTAGTCTACCGTCAGCCCTGAAAAGGTTTGGTATCCCCAGAAGATCTTAGTATTCCCCAGCGGAGTATAAAGATATTCTCCATCAAGCGTAAGAGCATCCCCGACAGTCTTAATATTCCTCAACAAAATATAAGAATATTCCCCGGCGGAATACAAAATACCACAATGGAGTCATTGCCCCAGCGCAGTCTAAAAAAGCTTCCCCGCCAGAGTCAAATCATCTTACCTAGTAGATTCTGGAAGCTTATCCCCTGCAGAATACAAATGTATCTCCCCAACCAAATTCAAAGGTTATCCGCACAAGAGTCTAACCGTGTTATACTAAGCAAGTTGCAACTGAAAGATCATCCCCAGCAAAGTTCTCTCTATCCCCAGCGGAGTTCATCATCGAAATCCCCAACAGAGCTTATCAACGGAATCCACAACGGAGTTTATCATTAAAATCTCAGCAAAGTATCTCTTCCCCACAGAGTAATTCCCCGCAGAGTAATCTCTTCGCCATGTTTATTCCCCAACAGAGTTATTTTCTCCTACAGGTTGATTCTCACAACCATCTTCGTTCGTCATCCCCATCAGAAACATTCTAAACAAAGTTTGAAGACACACATACTCTTCAACATCAGTCCAGGATTTAACAAACTCCCCGACATTTGTCAAGGATTTATTTTCCCAGACGAAAATACATTCATAAACATTTTACATTTCATACCTCCTATCTACATACATGATAAAGTGCATACGACACGATCTCATTTATTTTTGAGAACATCATGACATTGCATACAGCTAACGTTTTACCTTTTTCAGGAAAAGGTCAATCAAAAGATGGCTACCATCAACCTTTTCAAGTCCCAGTTTAATACCTGTAGCAAGCCAGAAAAACTATCTGTGGACGACTGATTGTAGATTAATACTTGTAACAAGCCAGGAAAATTATCTACATGAAGAGATTGAAGATTAATACCTGTAACAAGCCAGGAAAATTATCTACATGAAGAGATTGAAGACTAATACCTGTAACAAGCCAGGAAGACCTTTCTTTCTCAGGTCAGAGATTAATACCTAAAACCAGCCAGGACAGTTATCTCCTCGACCAACCTTTTCAAGTCCCAGCTGAATACCTGTAGCAAGCCAGGAAAACTATCTGTGGACGACTGATTATAGATTAATACCTGTAACAAGCCAGGAAAATTATCTACATGAAGATATTGAAGATTAATACATGTAACAAGCCAGGAAAACTATCTTTCTTTCTCAAGTCAGAGATTAATACCTGAAACCAGCCAGGACAGCTATCTCCTCGACCAACCTTTTCAAGTCCCAGTTTAATACCTGTAGCAAGCCAGGAAAAATATCTATGGACGACTGATTGTAGATTAATACCTGTAACAAGCCAGGAAAATTATCTACATGAAGATATTGAAGATTAACACCTGTAACAAGCCAGGAAAACTATCTTTCTTTCTCAGGTCAGAGATTAATACCTGAAACCAGCCAGGAAAACTATCTCCTCGACCAACCTTTTCAAGTTCCAGATTAATACCTGTAACAAGCCAGGAAAACTATCTGTGAACGACTGATTGTAGATTAATACCTGTAACAAGCCAGGAAAACCATCTACACGAAGAGATTGAAGATTAATACTTGGAACCAGACAAGACAAGTTCTATAACCTCAACGGTATACTCCCAGTGAGCACGAGTCAGTTCCTAAATCACAACAAAAGTTAGACTTCCCCAGCGAAATCTTCTACAAACAACAGGTATGCAAGTTCTCGCTAAGGAATCTCTTATGCGATCGACACTCCTACAGATGGCATCTATAAGCCCATCCTCCTACCAACAATCTCCAAATGGCATCTGTAAGCCCATTCCCGACGTTACAATCCTGATACTACACCATGTGAGTGCAAATTTCGGGGCACTCTAGTGTTCAATTATCTTCCACCTTCAGATCACGGAAGGCTCGAAAGCCAATCTATATCCTCAGGTTTAAGAAAATTGAACAAGGGCAACTGTTGTACCCCAAAATTTGCCCTCTCATGTTTTCAAAAGTCTTCCCTTACATGGTTGGTCACAAACATTTGCCTAACGAAAATAAGGTTTTTTGAAGATGACCAAAGTGTCTTTCGATTGGAATCTGGGAAAAGTCTTCGATTGGGTATCCAAAATACTTCGATACAGGCTTGACTCACCAGTCTTCGATTGGGAATTTGGCACTCTTCGATTGGGCTTTGATTAGTAAGCTTCGATTATGTGTTTGGAACCCTTTGATCAAGCTTTGGTTCGCAAGTCTTCGATTAGCATTTTAATAAGCACCTTTCGATTGACATTATAAAAGTGTCCTTCGATTGGCACTGTAACAGTGTCCTTCGATTGGCAGGATAACAAGTATCTTTCGATTGGTATTATAGCAGTGTCTTTCGATTGGAATTTTAACAAGTACCCTTTGATTGGTATATGGACAAATACCCTTCAATTGGCATTTCAAAAGGTCCTTGGACTGGAACTTCAGTGTGTCCTTCGACTGGAACTTCAGAGTTTCCCTTAATAAGAACATCAGAACGAAATGACCTTCGAATGGCATTTCAGTGCAAAGTTTCTCTTAATCTAAGATGCTCTGATGAAGGAAGTTCTGAACACTTCGAATCAGAACTTAGACTCATCACAAGGCCAAGGGCTGGTCAAAGTTGTCTAATAGGGAATGTTCTAAATAGATTCGAATTGGACTTTGAAGATGGCAAAGAAGGCAAATTCGAAGGAATGAAGTAGGCTGGCATGACTAAGCAAAAACACATATCCTAACCTGTCCAGGTTCACCCAAAGTTCACAATGGCATGTGTCCCTTGCAAATATAGAAATAATTAAATGCTGATTGTGGACTCAATTATTTGAATTAAAGGCCAGATTCTTTCCTTGTTTGCTCCCAACCCTACAAGAGCTGATTCGACCAAGGTGATCCTTTTCGAATCAAGCAATCGAAGTAGAGGGAGGCTCAATCGAAGGGGCTATCCAATTGAAGCTGGAGTAGTTCAATTTGGGACTTTGAAGCTATCAAAGAGAGCAAATTCGAAGGGAAGTGGATCTGAAGGGGCAGGTGAGCTTTTGATTTCCATCATATTGGAGGCCCAAACAACTCATGACAGGCTGGCAGTAACACATGAAAATAGATTGGCACGTGATTGAATCAAATATAACAAGTCTTTATGAAGAAATCAAATCAAATCTCTTCATCATAATGGACCAAGATTTGATACACAAATGTTGACCTAAAAAAAAAACTCTGCAGAAACGAAAAAATGCACAAAAACTTTGCAGAAACGGCCAGAGCAACTGAAAAAAAGCTTGAAAAGTGTGATATCAAAAACCATATTGTAGGCACTTTCAGACAAAAAGCACAACGCTATTCTCTTCCTTGACACCCAGTGGAGCTACAGTAATCAAAACCAAGTCCTAAGGCATCCTAAAACTCGCTGTAAGTGTTCTTGAAATCGCCTCTGCACATGAAATCGTGAACCACTTTCCTTGCATCTTTTTGCCAAATGGTTGGCACATTCATACTCACCATGTAATTTACATTGATTCTGCATTATTTGATTTGATTTTTGTGGCCTCTAACCCCCTATCCAGAACCTAGGGTTCTTGTGTATGTTTTTTAGGCGTTTTGTGTGCAGGTTAAATTAAGGCCAATAATGTCCATGGACGAGTTCAGGGGAGGGAGACGAATCCAATGATGGTCGTAACTTGTATTGTTGTGACCTAGGATGGATTTTGGAGATGTCCCACGAAACTTCCTGCGGATGGAAATCCGCAGGTAAATAACCAGGCCTTCGTGAAGAAGACGATGGCGTGTTTTAGTGCCATTGGTCTATTCAAAACATTAGCGCGTTTTTTATTATTTCCAGGCTTGACATTTTGTTTTTCATTTAATATTTGTTGTCTATCCCAATAACAAGAAACATCAATAGCTCAGCTGGCAAGGCGTTAGTGGGTGGCACCATTGGGACCTGGATTCGAATCCCAGGTCCCCCAAACTTTGTTATCATTTTATTTCAGGCGTTCACATGCAGCACTTCAGGCAGGGAGCACCATATACCTCCAGATCTCAAAGGCTACGTGGTTACCAAGGCAGATCCAATGGCTAAGGATGGAGGTTCACCATGAACCTTGGTCAACAAATGCCCAGGCAATCTGAAAGTCAAACAAGGCTGATTGAATCTGGGCCTGGAATTGCTGAATCAGCCTCCCTTCTAGGCCCAAACCCCCTTTGGTTTATTCCTTCTCTTTTCTATATTTCTTTTGTTTAATTTCCGTTATTTTTATTTTTTAACCAATTAACAAATTAACCCTTTTTATATAAAAACCAGACATCACAAAAAATATTATTTTCATCATTAATTTCATTATTTTTGTAAATAAACCATTAACCAATTAATTTAGTTTTTTCTTTAATTAGGTTTAATCTTAACATATTTTGCATTAAATTAAAATTGATTTAGAATTAGGGTTTTGATATATTTTTACCTTTCTAATTTTATTTCCTTAATTAAAATAAAACTCAAAAAATATTTTCTTTTTAATTAATTAATTATTAGTTAGACTTAATTCTTAAATCAAAAATGACAAAAAATATACTTTATTTAATGAAAAAAGGGTCAAAACCCTAGGACGTTCCGATTCAAATATCTCGCGCGCATATTATTTTTGATCCATATATTGTAATTGCTCAGAGGATGTAACAGTTTTAACTTAGGATTTTATTTACCGCTTTTATTTACTTTTCGTATTTAATTTTAAGGGTTTGTTTTTGGCGATGTAAATACCCGACGCCTTGTAATAGCTTAGATTTATTTTCCGCAATTTAATTTCCGTAACCATTAACTGTTATATGTTTGAATAATAGGCTATGCATGACAAGATTAACCTTTAATTTAAAATCAACCGTAGCTCACCATTAACATGTACAAAGATAATATAACTGAAAAATAATACACTTGCACATGCCACTCTTAGGGTACACCTCACTTGGTTGCCTCGAACGTGGTCATTGAGTATAAGATGTTTTAGAGGCCTCCCTCTTGTCCAAAGATCATAAGTTGCCTCAAAACGGTTGACTCGGAAAAATGATCTAAGACATTAGGGTTACCGCTAAGGCGTCCTAACATTGCTTTAGTGGCCACACGTCCCTTAATCGAATTGACCCGAAAACTCCAACGACGATGCTACCTACTCCTCAATAGTGGGATAGCATTGTCTAAAGGAAATTTGCACAGTTTAGTTCCTTTTTGAGTAGGTAGATGTTCTTAAGTACTTGCTCTTTTGAAAACAAAAACAAAACCTTTTTGCACTTACACTCTCTTCCAAACAAAAAACTCTTTTCAAACCCACAAACACAAAGAAAAGCAAACTTTTGAAAACATAATGAGCAAGTACCTAAGAGCCTGTGGATAACCACAGATAGAAAGGGTGCTAACACCTTCCCTTTCTATAATCTACCTCCCGAACCCGAGAAATATCTCAAAAAGGAATTTTTCTGTGCTTTTGTCCTTTCCTTGTTGGATAAAATAAAAGACGGTGGTGACTCTTGCTTACCGCGACATTTTGCGAAAACAAACGCAAACGCGAACCAGCATCCCAAAACAGTAAGTTCTATTCCCCATGATCACATACGTGTACCTTGTCAACATAGATCTGACACTTGTAATAGGTTCGTGAATGCTGATGACAATCTGCTCCCATGGTGGACCAATATTATCCTTCCCGTAGGATCTTTTTAGCCATCGTGTGCCCACTAGAATGGGTGCCAAAGGTACCTTCGTGTAAATCAGCCATGATCTTGTCTGCCTCACTCTTGTCTACCCACCGAAGCAAAGTAGAGTCGTGATTGCGCTTATAGAGAACTCCATTAACAAGGAAGAACTTAGAAGAGAATCTTCTTAGGAACTTCTTGTCGTTGACTGAAGCTCCCCCCGGGTATTCTTGGGCCTCGAGATATCTCTTAATTTCATGGAACCAAAGTTTGTCCACTACTTCTTCAGTATCAATCTTGTGACAGTAAGCTGGTTCATCTATCCTATCAATAGTGATATGAGGAGCCTCATTGTCCCACCTGACTTTGAACATGGATGACATGGTGGCTAGAGCGTCTGCTAGTTTATTTTCCTCTCGTGGAAAATGTTCAAAGGTAATTTCCTCAAAATGTGGGATTAATATCAACACATGTTATTTGTAGGGGATGAGGTTAGGATGCTTCGTGTCCCACTCTCCTTTGATATGACTGATGACTAAGGCTGAATCTCCAAATACTCTTAAGGACTTTATTCCCAAATCTATGGAAGCTTTGAGACCCATAATACACACTTCATATGATGCCATATTATTGGTACAATTGAAACATAGTCTAGCAGTGAAGGGAGTATGAAAGCCTTCATGGGATATGATCATAACGCCCATGCCGTTGTCGAGTGTGTTAGAAGCTCTGTCAAAAATCAAGGTCCATCGGGATCCTTGTTCAGGTCTATCATATGGTTTGAGTTCTTCACAATTGTTTACCACCATGATGTCTTTGTCTGGGAACTCGAAATTCACGGATTAATAGTCATCTAAGGCCTGATGAGAAAGGTGATCGGCTAACACACTTCCCTTTTTTTTTCTGGGTAGTGTATTGAATGTCGTATTCAGTCAGGACCATCTGCCATCTTGCTATTCTCCCAGTGAGGGCAGGTTTCTCGAATATGTACTTAATTGGGTCCATTTTGGATATCAATAAGGTAGTGTGAGTCAACATATACTGTCTTAGCCGGCGAGCAGCCCATGCCAGAGCGCAACAAGTTTTCTTGAGCAGTGAATATCTGGTTTCACAGTCGGTAAACTTTTTTCTCAGATAGTATATTGCATTCTCTTTTCGACCAGACTCATCATGCTGCCCCAGCACACACCCCATTGAATTTTCCAAGACTGTTAGATACATGATCAGAGGTCTTCCCTCAACTGGAGGAATCAGAATGGGAGGCTCTTGAAGGTACTTTATGATTTTATCGAAGGAAGCCTGGCAGTCATCATTCCATTCCACCACTTGATCTTTCTTCAGCAATTTGAAGATTGGTTCACAAGTAGAGGTTAGATGGGAAATAAACCCGACGATGTAGTTTAGGCGTCCTAAGAATCCCCTAACTTCCTTCTCAGTGCGAGGAGCAGGCATTTCTTGTATTTCTTTTACCTTTTCCGGATCCACTTCAATACCTTTTCCGCTGACAACGAAGCCCAAGGGCTTGCCGGACCTCACTCCAAAAGTGCATTTATCCGGGTTCAGACTTAGTTTGTATTTCTTTAGTCTTTCAAACAGTTTTTGCAGATGGTCAAGGTGTTCCTCTTCAGTTTTAGATCTGGCTATCATGTCATCCACATAGACCTCTATCTCGTGATGGATCATGTCGTGAAACAAATCTACCATGGCACTCTGATAGGTTACCCCCACGATCTTCAACCCAAATGGCATAATTTGTAACAGAATGTGCCGCACTGTGTAACGAAGGTCGTTTTCTCCATGTAATCAGGTGCCATTTTGATTTGGTTGTATCCAGAGAAACCATCCATGAAGGAAAATACTTTATGTTGTGCGATGTTGTCAACCTGAACATCGATGTGGGGAAGCGGAAAGTCATCCTTGGGGCTTGCCATATTCAAGTCTCTATAGTCCACACACATACGTACCTTACCGTCCTTTTTAGGTACTGGAACAACATTTGCGACCCATTGTGGATAGGAGGTGACAACTAAGAATTCGGCATTGAACTGCTTCATGACTTCAATCTTTATTTTCTCTGACATTTCTGGCCGCATGCGATGGACCTTCTAATTTACCAGAGGGAAGACTTCTTTTGTCGGCAGACGATGGACCACGATATCAGTGTCGAGTCCTGGCATGTCTTTCTATGACCAGTAAAATACCTCAACATAGTCATGTAGTAACCGAGTTAAGCGCTTCTTGACACTAGGCTATAGGTTAGCACCTGCCTTGACTTCTTTCTTGTCTTCTTTAGTACCTAAGTTAATTGTTTCCACTGGCTCTTCGTGGGGTTGTATGGTCCTTTCTTCCTGTTGTAATAACCTGGATAGTTCCCCTAGTACCTCACAATATTCCTCACCTTTGTCTTCGGCTTGGTAGATCATATTTTCAAAGTCATAATAGGCCATAGAAGAATCTTTACCCATGGGATCCTGAGTTGATGTGGATCTGCATTTCGATATGTGAGTGTGTGTGAGAGCATATCTATCCTTGATAAAATAAAAGGTAGAAAAAAGAAAAACAAAGAGCATAAAGTTTTCATGTAAAAACGTACATGATTTATTGATGACATATGAAGATGAAGTAACAACCCTCACAAATGGACCATTGTGTCTCGGGTAAGACACAAGGTTTTAAAGTCTAAATTGTTTAATTATTACAAGTCAGAAAAGAAAATTAAAAGACAATTACTCTTGAATAAAAGTAATAGGCACAAATTCCTTGGCTTCCCAACTGCTGAGTCCTTCGCTGATGTTTGGAAAAATGCACTCGTCCATGTCACAACTGCCATCACTATCTTCCGCTGCATTGACTCCCTGATTTTTGATACGTAGAGGTTGTCCCCTGGTGCGAGTTTGTTGAACAACTCTTTGGGCCTCCGAAGTAAAACCCAAACCAAATTTTTTGGATTTATAGGGAATATCCGGAAGTTTACCCCAGATGGTACATCCACCTTCCTCAACCACTGTTCTAGCATCCTTCAGAGAGGCCATTTTCAAAGGCGATCTGGAAACTTTTGGAGTCTTGGTAGTAGTCTTTGTTGCTGCAAATGTTTGTGGGACCTCCTCAAAATTCTGACATGGAGTCTCAATGAACTAACCATCCATTTCCACATATCTGAAAGAAATCAGGTGGTTGACCATGTACTTCTCCTCCCCATGGACAGTGATGATTTTTCCCTTGATTGGGTACTTCAACATCTGATGTAAGGTAGAATTGACGGCACCAACACCATGAATTCAAGGTCGGCCCAATAGACAAGAATAGGAAGGGCGGATATCCATCACATAGAAAGTTGAATCAAAAGTCTGAGTTTCAACTTTTATAGGGATGTCAACTTCTCCATGCATTGTCCTCTTAGAACCATCAAAGGCCATCACCACAATGTTGCTAGGCTTTAAAGTGAGTCCCTCGCAATCTAGCCGATCAAGAGCAGTTTTGGGAAATACATTCAGCGATGGGCCCATATCCACCAAAACACAAGCTAGCGTAGTGTCCCTGCATTCAATGGAAATGTGCAAGGCATTGTTGTGCTTCCTTCTTTTGGGAGTTAAGTCGGCGTCAGAAAATCCCAATTAGTTATCAACAGTTAGGCTGGCCACAAAATTCTCAAATTGATCAATGGAAGTCTCTTGGGGAATGTGGGAGGTCTTTAAAAACTTTACCAATGCTTTGGCATGGGCCTCAGATCACAAAAGTAAGGCCAACATTGATATTTTAGAGGGGGTCTGCCCCAATTGTTCCACGACATTGTAGTCACTTTTCTTGATTATCTTTAGTATCTCTTCAATCTCTTTGCTAGAAGCTTCAAGAATGACCTCTGGATGTGCCTTCTTCTTGACAGGCTCAGATAACACCTCCTTTCCCCTTGCCTTGGCAGTAGGGATAATAGCAGGATTGTCAACAGGAGTATCACTAGGAATGCTGGTAGGAGCGGTAGCGGGAATAATTACAGGAGTAGTAATGTTCTTTGGAGAGATCTCAGGCGAGAAGACTCTTCCACTTCTCGTTATCTTACTGGTCCCAACAATATTGATGATGTTCGAATCAATGTATTTCGCAACTTTGTCTTCGATAGACAATAGATCTTGCCTGACGCCATGATAATAGACGTCATCCCCATAGTTCCAGGAAACAACTTTATCCGAAGAATATGGGATTGGCCCCGACATGGTGATGATTAGGGGCGCCAACTTTGGAACAGATGTAATCCTGATGGTTCTTTTGGTGGAGACCCTGGGAGGATTGTCAGAGATGGTGATTATTGAAACATCTTCACAGGAATTTCTGATAATAGGAACTTTTTCAAACATGATTTCTTTGTTGGCCATCAAGCGTTAGACGCACATCTTTAGTAACAATCAACCATTTGGAAGGGACATACATAATTGACAACTTTCATCACAGCCCAGAAACAGACCGGCTTGCAAAAGATTATGTTTAATAGTCAAAAGAGGAGTAGTTAAGTCATTCACGGAGGAAACAAAACAATCATCATCAACAGCGTTGACACCTTGACCGTGTTTGGGCATTGGCGCCGTTATCACATTAGGTATTTCTGGGGGATCAAATTCAATTTGTTTCGCCTCGATAAGGTCTTGTACCTTGTTCTTCAAGGCTCAACAATCGTTCGTATCATGCCCTGGGCTTTCAGAATGATAGGAACATCGGGCATTTAGGTTGTAGCGAGGAGAGGAAGTATTGGGGTTCTTAGGAGCTTCTTTTAGGCTTACCAGATTGGACTTCAAAAGATGTGGCAAAACTTGGGACATGGTCATGTTGATTCGGGTGAATCGTCTCATGGGCGCTTTTAGCCTGCGCCGATAGTTTCTCTACTAATTTTGTACAGGATTAAAAATCATAACAGCCCCTACCGTCAGGCGACGTTCAGTTTTGTTTTGATTCCTATGGTCATATGCAACATTGACCTCCTTCTTTCCGGTAAAGGGTTTCTTCATCGTGCTCGAGGATACATCTCTTTGAATTTTTCCACTCTTTATATCGGCTTCTACCCGTTCACCAGTCATGATTAGTTCCGTAAATCCAGTCGAGGAGCTTCTGATCAGGTGGTTGAAGAATGGACCAGATAGCATGCCTAAGAAGATATCCACCAATTCTCTGTTAGATAAAGGTGGTTAGACTCTTCCCGCGAGGTCTTGCCATTTTTGAGCATAGGTTTTGAAACCTTCACCAACACCCATAGACATACCTCACAATTGTGTCCGAGCTGGAGCTAAGTCAGCGTTATACTGGTATTGCTTGTAAAAAGCGGCAGCCAAATATTCCCAATTGTGAATATTGGTCCCTTCCAACTGATAGAACCAATCCAACTGTGTCCCTGACAAGCTTTCTTGGAAGAAATACACCCATAAATTCCTATCTGTAGTATGGGGTTAAATCTTTTTAACGTATGACCTTAAATGCAACTTTGGACAAGATATTCCTTCATATTTAATGAAAGTGGGAAACTTGAATTTCTTCCGGATGACAACCTCTGAGACAAGTCCTAACTCTTCAAAATCCAACCCGGGTACCCTCTGGATCTCCACAGCATTGAGGCGATCCTCCAACTTCTTGTATTTATCGTCAGCTAGGGGATACTGTTCTTCAGAGTAGTCCCCTTCTTCCACTTCTTCAGAATCTAGATGGTCAATCACTTCTTTATTTTTCCCTTCTTGATTATCTCCTTCACCCGACGAGGTTGCAAAATCTAGAGTTCGTCTGGATGGTCCTTTGAACCTTCTTCTTAGATTCAAAACACCAGCTGGTTTCTTATTCTTATCTTTGATCAACAAAGTTTTCAAATCCTCTTCCCCTTTTGCTAGAGCCAAGAACATTCGTTGGAATTGAGCGTTCTGCACTTGCAGATCCTTTACTGTATATTCAATATCCATCTCACTGAAATAAACAGTATAAAGATAAAGAGACCTATTGTAAGAAACATGTTTGTGTTATGATGAATGAAAATGCATATGCAAATGATTTCAAGGAAATTAGAGATTTAAATTTGTTTGGACAAAAAGGAAACACACGTTACATTAATAAATCCAAATTTAAGTATATCATGCCTCTTTGGGATTACAAAGAAATAAAATACAAAAGCTCCTAAGACAAAAAGGTTAAACGCATCCTCTTTGGCGCGATGTAGGCATTCAGACTCCGCTCTTCATGAAGTTGTTTGGTGAGTTCGAGAACTTTCTTCTCACTGGCGTAAAATCAGGCTTTGAAAGTGTCTCATTCTTCATTTAGTTGAATCCAATTCCTTTGCAAGTCTTCGAGAGAGGTAGGCATGTTAGGATGAAGGACAATATACGGGACATCTCCTTCAACCACAGGCTCTATGATGACAGGGAGGATAGAGGGGTAAGGAATTGCGAGACTCTGAGCACGAGCCCGTACCCACCTAAGTTAAGTCTCAAAGGGAATGGAATTCTTGTGTCCCAATGTCCTACTATCCTCTTTGTTTTCCATCCTCGAAGCTCGTATAAACCTCAGATGGTAGCCTTGATCGTTGCTTTCGTAGTCGAACACCACACCTTAGATGAGCGCATCATGCGGATCATCTCTTCGCGTGTACTCGAACTGTCGTAGAGCCAAGCAAGGGTTATAAGTGATACCTCCCCTAATTCCAAGCAGAGGGAGATTAGGGAATTCCCCATAATGGTCGATGATAGTAATGTCCTCCAAGAACCGAGAACACTAGTGGATATCCGAATGTTTGAGTGACATCAGCCTATGGGACCATCTCAAACCTTGCTCGTTCTTCATGACAGATCTGGGGAGATGCAAAATAAACCATCTATCCAACAGAGGGTTACAACACATGAGGGTTCCTCTTCCCTTCATGGTGCGAGAGTGGAGAGAATGCAAAATATCTCCCAACAAAGTGGGCATTGGATTATTAGATAAAAATATTTTGACAGCGTTCATATCTATAAAGTTGGTCAGGATTTGGAAATAGTACCAACCCATAGATGAGAAGAGCCAAAATTTCTTCGAAAGCTTGTAAATCCAGAGTGTTCCAACAATCTTGAGCCTTTTCCAACAGGAACTTGGCTAGGAACCCTTTGGAACCACTCCTTGTTTCCCAATGAGCCTTAATGTCAGATTGTTGCAAGTGTAAAGCTCAGGCAACCTCTTTAGGCTTGGGTCTCTTTCAGTACGGTTGAAAGGTAGTTGATCAAGAATAGGAATTCCCAAGAGTTGAGATAATTCTTCCATAGTTGGTACAAGTTGGTAATCAGGGAAGGTAAAATAATGGTGCAAAGGGTTAAAGAAATGGAAAAGCACATTCATCACATCTTCATCAAAGCTTGAGGTGACTAGGTTGAGAAGTCTTCCATGTCTTTTGGTGAATGGAGAATTCTCAGGGACCCTTGATGCTAACTCTTTGAGCTGAAAAGGTACTCGTACATTGTTGACTTGGATTGTGTTCCTGCGAGTGGGAGTCATATCCTACTAAATAGAACAAAGATGAATCGTAAAATCCTTGCAATGGTTAGTATAAAATTCTATGGTATGATGTCATGATGTTATGTACAAGCATATGCGAAAGTTAAAACAAACAAGTCCTTAGGTTTAGGCTCGCATGAGGTTTATAGGTGAGTACCCTCTTGAAGTTTAGTTGGTTCAACCTGTCCTAGAAAGTAACTGGTTCTAGGGGATCTCAATATCACTGATCTTTCTTCATCGGGCATTGTTTCAGCGCAAGCCTCTTTATTGGCGACCAAAATATCCCAAAAGTCTGATCTCAATAAGCGTAGTATCGAGTATCAACCAAGTTTGGACTGCACCAAAGCAGGCTACCTCACTACTTCCTAATGGCCAAGTTGTTCAAGTAAAGGTTCTAAATTCAGTTAGTGCTTCATGACACCACACATCGGTCCCGTATTCTCCTTGACTACTCAAGGGCTACCAATACCAACAAATGTGTCACACTAACGTAGCTATTACTTAGACCATGTCGGTATATCCTGCGCAGTTTCCACAACTTATTGCTACTTACCTAAAAAGGTGCCCCAGATCCGGGTAGAGGATCAAAACAAACCCAAACAAGGAACCAAAATGTAAAGCAAACAAGTCAAACAAGTCAAACAAAGAAAATAAAATAAAAGGTGATCTAGCCCTAAGGTAACCCCACTTTTAAGTGATCCTACACAGAGTCGTCAGTTCTGTAACACGGTGGGAAAACTGACTTGGGTGTTTTGCGTTTGATCGCAATTGTTGTGGATAGTAAGAGTCGCCACTGAATTTTCTTTTACCCAATAAGGAAAGGTTGAAAAGAATAAGAAAGACCTTTGAGATTGTTTCCTTGAGTTCGGGGGGTAGGTTATGAAAAGGGAAGGTGTTAGCACCCTTTTCATCTGTAGTTATCTACGGGCTCTTAGTTGCTTGTTAGATCACTTGCTTTTGTTTGAAAATATGCTTGTGGTTTTGGTTTTGAAAGTATTTTTAAAAGGAATGTTTTTGTAATGGTTCTCGTCTCTATAAGAACGCGTACAAGGTGTTTTGTCTTTTGAAAAAATGTTTCAAAGTGAAATTATGGGTGTATAAAATATTTTCGTTGCGAGCAAGCGAGCAACTAGGAGCAACCTACCTACTCAAAAGGTCTTAAATGTTCTTTTCCTCCTCCTTTAGATGTTTCTATCTTACCATTGATTTGGTAAGAAGCCCCATCGTTGGATGTGAAGGGACGGGCGCATGACATTTTGTATAGTCATAGAAGGCAACCTACGAGACGTTTTAGCAATGTCGTCTAGGGACTAGATCGTTTACTGAAGGCAACATTGAGGGTCATCGAGGGACTACGATCTATTATCGAGGGTCTTTGCTAAAAAGCCCATATTCGAGGGACATGACTATTTTCCGAAAGGCAACAAAGTGAGATTACCCTAGAGGTGCTAGTGTGCAAGTGTGTTTGGTTTACATGCATTTAGTCTTTGATTAGGGTTATCTATTTATTGATTTTGTCTTGCCATACATCCTAATTACTAACAATATATGAAAGCAAATAAAATGAAGAAAAATAAATCCTAAGCTATTACATCATTTCGGGGATGGGGGTACATATTTACAAATGGGGATTTACAATAACTTAAATCCTAATTATCTATTACAACCATATTGAATTGTACAATACAAGAAAAGGAAAGGATTTGTTTTGAAAATGGTTTTTTGTCTTAATAAATTAAAAGGAAAATAATTAGTTAATAAAAGAAAATATTTTTTATGCCTTTTTTATATTAATAAAAATAATATTAATGCTGAAAATAATAAGAATAAGAAAGAAAAGGAAAAATAACGAAAACATGACCAGCATGCTGCTGAAAAACAAAATGAAAAGGACCAGAAGTTCTGATGTTAGGCGTGCTGTAGTTCAGAAAGAAACGTTAGAGGGAACCAGAAGTTCTGGGTTGCTGCGCGCTGAAGCTCTGAAAGAAACGTTAGAGGAAACTAGAAATTCTGTGTGGTGTTATAAAAGTGTGAAAAACCTAAAAGTTCTGTGTGTCATGTTAAAACAGTAAGAAAGCTTAGAAGTTCTGTGTGTGTTAGAACAGTAAGAAAGCCTAGAAGTTCTGTGTATGTTAAAACAGTAAGAAAGCTTAGAAGTTTTGTGTGTGTTTAAATAGTAAGAAAGCCTATAAGTTATGTGTATGTTAAAACAGTGAGAAAAAATCTAGAAGTTCTGATGCTGTGCTAAAAAGTGAAAAAAAATCTAGAAGTTCTGATGTTGTGCTAAAACAGTGAGAGAAAAAAATCTAGAAGTTCTGATGATGTGTCATAACAGTGCATAAAAACCTAGAAGTTCTAATACTGTGTCAAAATAGTGGGAAAGAAAACTCAGAAGTTATGTGTTACACTTCACCTCCTTCCTTACATTAGTCTGGGAATCTGCAACTTATTCAGTTCTTAACAGCAAAACAGAAAAATAAAAGCATGACAATTTGTAGAAGTTCTAATCCTAATTCTGAGCCTAGTTTTCTTCAAGAAGTTCTGATCCACAGTTTTTTCTTCTACTTAGGCAATGATATGGACAATATCAACACTATGATATTTACATATTTAATGATGTTCTGAATGAAAATTTCAAAGTCAGAATGACTTACCTTGAATCTGAAGCGTGTGTTTAGAACATGAGCTGTTGCCTTTGAATGTTCTGGGGGCAGCAAGAAACAGAACATAAAATGTTATGTTCTTTGACTCAAAGGGAAGAATAAAGATATTGTTTTGAGAATTATGGGTTTTGAGAATGTTTGAATATTTTCTTTTCTCTCTCTTTTTTGTATTTGATCACTCTCCATTTTCAAAAGCCATTCCCTTAAACGTGTGATGGAACAACTTACTTATAGATGAGTTTGCTGTGGTTTTGGGGGGGGGGGAATGGGATTTAAACCCTATTCGGTATACTGTTTCATTGCTTTTTAAGCACAACTTTTATGTGCTAATTTGGTGCAAATATGGGGTTTGGGAAATTGCAGGCGTGGACTGGATCAACAACAATTTGGAGTGCTGTGGCAGCTGGATGCAGAACTGTGCCATAGCAGTGCAGCAGACTGCTCAAACGAGGTTTTAGGGCTTGGTGATGTTTTGATCGAAGAAGACCAGAATGAGATTCAATGGGTGATGTTCTTATCGAAGCGTAGAACATAATCTCCATATGCTGAAGACTCATGTTCTGATAGAAGAACACAGTTTCCATATATTCTGATTGAAGATTCAAGTTCTGAACCGTCTTTGCAAATTCTGATTGTGCTTGCATTAAATTTGGCCCAGAAGTTCTGAAATTGTCATATTTGTTAATACTTAGAAAATTTCCCAAGTGTTTAGAAATTTGATTTTTTCAAAGTAGTTTCTAACTTTTGATTTCTTGAGGAACCAATTTCATATCTTGATGAAAATATGATTGTTGAAACTTGATTTTGATTAACAAGTCAAAGTTTGACTTTTCCGTGTGCTTTTGACCATTTTACCCTTGTGAATGACTTTCTTGGAAAATTGTAATCTAAGACTTGAAACTTGACAGAAGCAAATCTGAGGGTCCAGGAGGATCCTTTGAGAAATGAGGGAAAATTTTGGGGTACAACAAGAACCTTTAACACATCTTGGCCTTTTAGGTGTAGTGCGGAAGCTATAACGGAGTAACCCGGAAATGGTTGTCACGCGATACTACGCTCGAACGAGTTTTTCCCGAAAATATTGCTAATTACCGAGTCAATCAGGATGGTGGTAATATTCGAAGGAAGGATGTAGACTTTGGTAACCTCTTAGAACCTTGATTCGGTAGGTGATAAACTTTTAGATCATACCATGTGGGTATCATGTGTGTGATTGTTGCATCATGCATTCATGCACCCATGAGCATCCATTAAAAACATTTTGTTTCAAGGGACTTAAAAGTTGACGCTTTGCGAATATCTCAGGTACTTTTTGACTATGGATTCTGGAAAAAGAAAGACTAAGAAGTACCGTTTCAAAGATCCTAAGATAGATGAGTTGATGAGTTTGATTCCCGAGATCGAGAGTTCCACTGATTTTCAGAGAAAGTATGGGTCCAATATTTCTCTTATGAAGCTCAGGATGAAGGAGGATATTCTCTCGACTTTGGTCTAGTTCTATAATCCTATGTATTGATGCTTTACTTTCCATGATTATCAGTTGATGCCTACATTGGAAGAGTATTCTTATCTATTGGGTTTACCTATTACCGATCATGTTCCTTTTATCGGTTTGGAAAGGGAGCCAAAATCCCATGAGATTGTTGCTTTGATCCATTTTGGGGAAGGTTGGGGTTGAATCCAACATAAATACCAAAGGAGTAATTAGAGGATTACCCGCTCAGTTCTTGTTGGAGAAAGCTCGCTATTTTTCTAGGATGAAGAGTATGGTTGGTTTTGAGGCCAATTTTGATCTACTGGCTTCCAAATGTCGACAAGTTTTTGGATATCAATGCCATTAGGATCTTTATGATTGGGAATCCAGCCCCTACATTATTGGGTGATGCCAATATTAGTAGAAGATATTATAAAGATGTTGCAATGTCCTGAACCACCATTTTGTAATAGAATGTAATGTTAAACTTATGTTAATATATGTTAACAATCATCTATGTAATGTTTTTTTTATGTTAATTTATGTTTTTTTTTTATTTAGCCATTGTCCTGGTTGTTTCTGCTTTGAACTAAATTGACATATTTCAAATATGCATCTTCTGACTAAATTTTTAACAAAATAAGGATTTCCAATCAATTAGCTCTCAGGAATGCCTAAAAAAGGCTCGTCAGAAGATACATCCGAACATTAGGGACAATTGTGACATTTCTCATTGGAAAGAGTAATTCCTAAAGGCTAATCTACGATTAAATTACTACTCTATCCTTATAGAATCGGAAACAATCCCATCACTGAACTCGACCTATCGTAAAAACAAAATAAAAAGCCAACTGGGAAAGCAACAAAAAATAATAAGAGATTTCGTCCATATTTTCCTAATTTTTTAATTTTTCTGATTTCCTTCCCCTTTCCTGTAGTGCACATGAGACTTCCATTCCATCGTGATCTACGATTCCGCCATTTAATACTTAAGTGTTCCGACTGACATGATAGATTAGTTTTCTTTTAATGTTTATATATATATATATATATATATATATATATATATATATATATATAGACACGTGTGTATCATCATAAAATAAAAATGAGGATAATTGTTGAAATTAAATTGGTTAAAAAAGAATGACTCATAATTAATTATTGGATTCTAACAAAGTATATAAGTGTTTTGTTTTAGAGTTTAAAATAGTAAGACGGGATGAGGTTTTAGATTAAGAAATGAGAAATGTAAAAATGAAAAAATGTGAGATGGTAAATTATTATTTTTTATATTAGTTTGTTTTTTATCACCTTTATAATGATTGGTTTTCTCTCTATATCTTTTTTCAAATTTCCTTTATTTTATAATTATATTTTCCAAAAAAAATTCAAATGCGATATATTTATATTATCTGTGAAAAATGGCTTTTGTTTCCGTTGTATAATGGACCCAAAATTATTAAATTCCACTGCTAATTAAGTATGAGTTGCGGATATCTTGTGCTCTAATCAGAACTAATGGCAGGATGGAACGTTACTCATTGCATAAGTTTGTTTTTATTGTTTTTATTGTTTTTTCTTTTCTAATTACAAGTATTATTTGGACAAAAAATTTAATTTAAAATTTATTTTCAATTTTAAAAAACCTCATTATGACAAGCTTAATTTAAAAAAAATTATGTTGAATTTATTATTTTATTCGTGGTTTTTTATGTGGTTTGATTTAAAAAATATTAATATTAGAATTTGATTTATATTTAATGTGAATGCTTGTTTTGTTTTCTAAAAATGTGTTACTATATTGACATAAGGTAAAAGGGAAAATAAATACTATTTAAAAAATTAATGAAATGTATTGTGAAGTTTTTAAAGGAGGATATTTAGATACAATTTTATAGGTGTGGTTCATACTTTTCTTTAATAAAAATATGATAAATATACCTAAATATCTTTTAAGAAATAAAAATAAGAAGAAATTATATATGTGTAAGAGAAAATTACACACTTGTCATATTTTTGTTGGAAAAAAACATAAACCACACCTAAAAAAATTACTAAGTTTTTTCCATTTTTAAATAATAAATATACATCTAAATGATCTGTACTTTAAATTAGTAGGTGAACTAATTTGTACTTTCAATTAAGTAGTAACAAAATGCATTTAAATATAATATTTACATTTAAAAGTTCACTTCTATAAAATTGAATATTAATATTTGAAACTTTTTAGACCAACTGTTTAAAAAGATTTAAAAAAAACAAATATTTAATATGAAAATTTATGTTTATGTAAAAAAATATAGAATAATATAATATGCACTTAAAATTTAATACAGTTAAATTAATATCAGTTAAAATTAGTAATAATTAAAATTAACTTAAAAATCTTATGAAATCAATTTTGTAAAAAGATTAAAAAAACACAATACAAAAATAATCCAAAATGTCAAACATAACCAAAAAAAATGTTGCAAAATAATTTATTATATTTTTTCATAATTTTTAGTTAAATTATAGTTTTGCTCCCCTATTTTGTCTGATTCTCGAAATTAGCCCCCTATTTTAAATTCAAATAATTTCGATCTTCTATTTTAAATTCAAACAATTTTAGTTCACTCTTATTTTTTTATAGAAAATCGATAAGATTTTTTTTATATTAGATTTTTATCTACAAAGTTCAATAAAAGGTTTATATAAGATGATTTATCATATTTTACAACTAATTTATCTTTTAAAAAGTGAAATAATCGTTAATTTTAAGTGCAAAAGTATGAGAAGAGAGCAAAATTGTTTAAATCAAAAATAGGGGACGAAAACTTTATATTTAAAATAGGAGAACCAATTTCAAGAATCAAGGAAAATAGGAGGACTAAAATTGTAATTAAGCCTAATTTTTTAAAATTTTTGTTTTTATAATTTTTGTAAAATACTTATAAAATTTTTTTATGAATATATAAATAAATTTAAATTTAATTTATTTTTGTTATAGAAGTAATTATGAGAACCTATTTAAATTTGATTCTCTTTTAATAAACTCAGATATTATAAAATGCAAACAAGTTGGTTATTAAAAACATATTCTAAGGGTAATTTGGTAAAAACATGAATGAGACATTGAGAGAATGTTTTAAAATTCCGTAAAAGAATTAAGAAATCTACTAGAGAAAGATTATATTTTTTTCTTACAAGTAAAATATTACAATTTATCCAAAATAGAATCAAAGATGCCGCCTCTCTCGATTTATTAAATTCGTTTAACTAAGTGGTCTTGATACTATGTTGTAGATAATAGGTAAAATGTTGTTCTGTTTAATCTAGTGTTCTTGATACCATATTGAAGATAATAGATAAAATGTTCTTGTATTTTATTTCTCAGCCTCAATGCTGGTTTATATAGAGGGAATACAATAAATTTCAAATAGGGAAGTAAAAATATTTTCAATGACGCAAATTCCATATTTTTATTTAGGACTTGCAAATCTAAACTGAATATTTTCTTGCGATATCCAGAAAATGAGAAAACTGTCAAACTCAAGTATCGTCCCTCTTCAATTGACAATGAAGAGAAATTATATTTCAACTTGCATGAACTGAAGACATATGCAGATGTAAAATATATGTGGATTACAGTTTTTCTGTTACTCAATAAAGGATCTTATCAAAGTGGATGCGGCGATTGCAAGATTAGTCGAAGATATTATAAAGATGTTGCAATGTCCTGAACCGCCATTTTGTAATAGAATGTAATGTTAAATTTATGTTAATATATGTTAACAATCATCTATGTAATGTATTTTATGTTAATTTATGTTGTTTTTATTTATTTATTTAGTCATTGTCCTAGTTGTTGCTGGTTTGAACTAAATGGACATATTTCAAATATGCATCTTCTGTCTAATTTTAAATAAAATAAGGATTTCCATTCAATTAGCTCTCAAGAATTCTTAAAAAAGGCCGTTTGAAGATACATTTTAATTTGCATTTATTGGAACTAACAATATATTTTTTTGATGCTTCTCCATACTATTATGGATTGATACAGAGATGTATCTTCTGATTATATTTTTAAAAAAATAAAAATTTATCACACATTAGCTCTCAAGAATGTCTAAAGAAGGCTCGTCAGAAGATGCATCCAAACTTTAGGGACAATTGTGACATTTCTCATTGGAAAGAGCAATTCCCAAAGGCTCATCTACGATGAATCTACTACTCTATCCTTGTAGAATCGGAAACAATCCCATCACTGAATTCGACCTATCGTAAAAACAAAATAAAAAGCCTACTGAGAAAACAACAAAAAATAGTAAGAGATTTCATCCATATTTAAATGCCGACGTGTGTGTCATCATAAAATAAAAATGAGAATATTTGTTGAAATTAAATTGGTTAAAAAAGAATGACTGATAATTAATTATTGGATGCTAACAAAGTATATAAGTGTTTTGTTTTAGAGTTAAAAATTGTAAGAAAGGATGACGTTTTATATTAAGAAATGAGAAATGAAAAAATGAATGAAAATATAGTCTTCCTTAAATAGAACATGCGTTTGTATGCGTTTGTTAGGTAAAAAATGTGAGATGGTAAAAAAAAATTTATATATTAGTTTGCTTTTTATCACCTTTATAATGATTAGTTTTCTCTCTATATCTTTTTTCTAAATTTTTTATTTTATAATTATATTTAAATAAAAATTCAAATGCAACACATTTATATTATCAGTGAAAAAAGGCGTTTGTTTTCGCTCTATCATGGTTCCAAAATTATTAAATTCCACTGCTATTTAAGTATTTTTATTTAGTTTTTTAAAATTTTTAAAGACATGTGCTACTTTTGAAAACACAAACATGATAGAAATTAGGAAAACGTTTGAGTTGCGGATATCTTGTGCTCTAATGAGAACTAATGGTAGGATGGAACGTTACTCATTGCATATGTTTGTTTTTATTGTTTTTTCTTTTCTAGTTTAAACTATTATTTTGACAAAAAATTTAATTTAAAATTTATTTTCAATTTTCAAAAACCTCATTATGACGGGTTTAATTTAAAGATTTACTTTTAAAAAAATTATATTGCATTTATTATTTTATTTGTGGTTTTTTATGTGGTTTGATTTAAAAAAATATTAATATTAGAATTTGATTTATTTTTAATGTGAATGCTTGTTTTGTTTTCTAAAGGCGTGTTACTATATTGACATATGGTGGAAAATTAATACTATTTAAAAAATTAATGAAATGTATTGTGAACTTTTTAAAGGAGAATATTTAATTACAATTTTATAGGTGTGCTTCATACTTTTCTTCAAAAAAAATGATAAATATACTTAAATATCTTTTAAGAAGTAAAACTAAGAAGAAATTATATATGTGTAAGAGAAAATTACACACTTGTCATATTTTTATTGAAAAAAAAATATAAATCACACCTAAAAATAATACTAAATTTTTTACATTTATAAATAATAAATATATATCTAAATGATGGGTACTTTATATTAGTAGGCGAAGTAATTTGTAATTTCAATTAAGTAGTAACAAAATGCATTTAAATATAATATTTACATTTAAAAAGTTCACTTCTATAAAATTAAATAAGTATTATTTGAAACACTTTAGACCAACTGTTTAAAAAGATTTAAAAAAACAAATGTTTAATGTGACAAGTTATGTTTACGTAAAAAAGTATTAAATATTATAATATGCAATTAAAATTTAATAAAATTAAATTAATATCAATTAAAATTAGTAATAATTAAAATTAACTTAAAAATCTTATGAAATCAATTTGGTAAAAAGATTAAAAAAACACAATGTAAAAATAATCCATAACGTAAAACATAACCACAAAAAATGTCGCAAAATAGTTTATGATATTTTGTCCGATTCTCAAAATTAGCCCCTATTTTAAATTCAAATAATTTCGGTCTCTTATTTTAAATTCAAACAATTTTAGTTCTCTCTGATATATTTTATAGAAAATCGATAAGATTTTTTATCTTATATTTTTATCTACAAAGTTCAATAAAAGGTTTATATAAGATGATTTATCAAATTTTACAACTAATTTGTTGTTTAAAAAGTGAAAATATCGTTAATTTTAAGTGCAAAAGTATGAGAAGAAACCAAAAGTATTTAAATCAAAAATAGGGGACGAAAACTTTAAATTTAAAATAGGAGGATCAATTTCATGAATCAAGAAAAATAGGAGGACTAAAATTGTAATAAGTCTAATTTTTTAAAAAAAAAATTTTATAAATTTTATAAAATACTTATAAAAACGTTTTATATATATATATATATATATATATATATATATATATATATATATATATATATATATATATATATATATATATATATATATATATATATATATATATATATATATATATATATATATATATATATATATATATATATATATATATATATATATATATATATATATATATATATATATATATATATATATATATATATATTATGTGAACTTATTTAAATTTGATTCTATTTTAATAAACTCAGATATTATAAAATGCAAATAAGTTGGTTATTAAAAACATATTCTAAGGGCAATTTGGTCAAAACATGATTGAGACATTGAGAGAATGTTTTAGAATTCTATAAAAGAATTAAGAAATCTACTAGTGAAAGATAAACTTTTTTTTCTTACAAGTGAAATATTACAATTTATCCAAAATAGAATCAAATATACAGTCTCTCGATTTATTAAATTGGTTTAACTTAGTTATCTAGATACTATGTTGAAGATAATAGGTAAAATGTTGTTCTGTTTAATCTGGTGTTCTTGATTCTATATTGAAGATAATAGATAAAATTTTGTTGTATTTTATTTCTCAGCCTCCATGCTGATTTATATAGAGGGAATACAATAATATAAAATTGGTTAAAAAAGAATCACTCATAATTAATTATTGGATGCTAACAAAGTATATGAGTGCTTTGTTTTAGAGTTTAAAATAGTAAGACGGGATGAGGTTTTAGATTAAGAAATGATAAATGAAAAAATGAAAAAAATGTGAGATGGTAAATTATTATTTTTTATATTAGTTTGTTTTTTATCACCTTCATAATGATTGGTTTTCTCTCTATACCTTTTTTATAATTTTTTTTTTATAATTATATTTTCCAAAAAAAAATTCAAATGCGACACATTTATATTATCGGTGAAAAAAGCTTTTGTTTTCGCTGTATAATGGATCAAAAATTATTAAAATCCACTGCTAATTAAGTATTTTTATTTAGTTTTTTCAATTTTTTAAAGACAGGTGCTACTTTCAAGTATTATTTGTTTTTATTGTTTTTTCGTTTCTAATTTCAAATATTATTTTTACAAAAAATTTAATTTAAAATTTATTTTCAATTTTCAAAAACCTCATTATGATTTATTTTTCAAAAAATATTAATATTAGAATTTGATTTATTTTTAATGTGAATGCTTGTTTTGTTTTCAAAATACGTGTTACTGTATGGACATATGGTGAAAGGGAAAATGAATACTATTTAGAAAATCAATGAAATGTATTGTGAAGTTTTTAAAGGAGAATATTTAGATACAAATTTATAGGTGTGGTTCCTACTTTTCTTCAATAAAAATATGATAAATATATCTAAATATCTTTGAAGAAGTAAAAACAAGAAGAAATTATATATGTGTAACAGGAAATTACACCCTTCTGATATGTTTATTGGAAAAAAACATAAACCACACCTAAAAAAAATTAAAACTTTTTTTTTCCATTTTTAAATAATAAATATATATCTAAATAATCTATACTTTAAATTAGTAGGTGAACTTATTTTTACTTTCAATTAAGTAGTAACAAAATACATTTAAATATAATATTTACATTTAAAAAGTTTACTTCTATAAAATTGAATAGTAATATTTGAAACTTTTTAGACCAACTATTCAAAAAGATTTAAAAAAACAAATGTTTAATATGACAATTTATGTTTATGTAAAAAAATATCAAATATTATAATATGCAATTAAAATTTAATACAATTAAATTAATATCAGTTAAAATTAATAATAATTAAAATTAACTTAAAAATCTTATGAAATCAATTTCGTAAAAAGATTAAAAAAACACAATGTAAAAATAATCCAAAACGTGAAACATAACCAAAAAAAATGTTGCAAAACAGTTGATCATATATTTTTACACTTTTTGGTTAAATTATAGTTTTGCTGCGGTATTTTGTCTGATTTTTTAAATTAGCCCCCTATTTTAAATTCTAATAACTTCGGTCTCCCATTTTAAATTCAAACAATTTTAATTTCTTCTCATATTTTTATAGAAAATCAATAAGATTTTTTTAACTTAGATTTTTATCTGCAAAGATCAATAAAAGGTTTATTTAAGATCATTTATTATATTTTACAACTAATTTATCGTTTAAAAAGTGAAAACATCGTTAATTTTAAGTGTAAAATTATGAGAAGAGACCAAAATTGTTTAAATCAAAAATAGGGGACGAAAACTTTATATTTAAAATAGGAGGACCAATTTCATGAATCAAGGAAAATAGGAGGACTAAAATCGTAATTAAGCATAATTTTTTAAAAAATTTGTTTTTAGAATTTTTGTAAAATACATATAAAAACAATTTGTAAATATATAAAATGAATTTAAATTTTTTATTATAGAAGAAATTATAAGAACTTATTTAAATTTGATTCTCTTTTAATAAACTCAGATATTATAAAATGTAAATAAGTTGGTTATTAATAACATATTCTAAGGGTAATTTCGTAAAAACATGAATGAGACATTGAGAGAATGTTTTAGAATTCCGTAAAAGAGTTAAGAAATCAACTAGAGAAAGATTAAAAAATTTCCTTACAAGTGAAATATTACCATTTATCCAAAATTGAATCAAAGATGCAGCCTCTCTCGATTTATTAAATTCGTTTAATTTAGTGCTCTTGATACTATATTGAAGATAATAGGTAAAGTGCTATTCTGTTTAATCTAGTGTTCTTGATACTATATTGAAGATAATAGATGAAATGTTATTGTATTTTATTTCTCAGCCTCCATGCGGGTTTATACAGAGGGAATACAATAAATTTCAAATAGGGAACTAAAAATATTTTTAAACAAATACATATCCCCTTCTTTCATTTGTCTATTTCAATGATGCAAATTCCACGTTTTTATTTAGGGCCTGCAAATCTAAACTGAATATTTTCTTGTGATATCCAAAAAATCAGAGAATTGTCAAACTCGAGTATCGTCCATCCTCAATTGACAACAAAGAGAAATTATATTTCAACATGCATGAACTGAAGACATATGCAGATATAAAAGTTATGTGGATTACAGTTTTTCTGTTACTCAATAAAGGTTCTTATTAAAGTGGATGGGGCGATTGCAAGATTAGTCGAAGATATTATAAAGATGTTGCAATGTCCTGAACCACCATTTTGTAATAGAATGTAATGTTAAATTTATGTTAATATATGTTAATAATCTTCTATGTAATGTTTTTTATGTTAATTTATGTTGTTGTTTTTTATTTAGCCATTGTCCAAGTTGGTTCTGGTTTGAACTAAATTGACATATTTCAGATATGCATCTTCTGACTAAATTTTTAACAAAATAAGGACTTCTCATCAATTACCTCTCAGGAATGCCTAAAAAAGGCCTGTCTGAAGATACATATCTGTTAGAACAAGATTGGTTCTGATCATATCTCAGAGTTTTGATGATAAGAATAAATTATATTTTATATAACTGATACTCTGATGAAAGTATTTAATTGTTTCAGATAATGTTCTGACAGAAGCATTTTGATGTGCTGAGTTGAAAATAAATAAAGAAGTTCTTTGATGAAAGAACTATTTGTTTTAGCGCAAGTGCTGATGCTGACTCTAGTAAGATAATTATTTAAATGCATCTTCTAATGCTTAGCATGTTTTTGTGTAAGCTATATTTCAGAAGTTCTTTGAAATCAAGCGCTGATCAGAAGTACTTAGCAAGCAACCGTTGTTTAGAAGATATGCAAGCATGTTCTGATTCAAGACGTGAAGCTAGTTCTGAAAGAATGTAAAAGCTAACAAATCTTGTCAAGCTTCAGGAAACATGCTCTTACAAGTGCCGTTTGCTCATTTAATGCAAAGACGGCTACATGCACTCAAGTTTCTACACTAGTTTATTGGAAAATGGAATAATATAAGGAAACATGCAAACATTTAATTCTCTCCACTTTTTAAGGCATCAACAGTCATTTTGTTCTTAATATATATAGAAGAACATTTATTGCAAGCCAACCACTCATCAATTTCAAAAGAAGCAAGAACTACGTGAAAATATTCTGGGCTCACAAATCATTTTTTCATACAGTTTGTGCAATACTATTCTTAGTGAAAAATCACAGTTGTGATATAGCTTTCTTAAAAGCAAATTTTGTTTCACTATCTGTAAAGAATTAACTCTTGTAATTGTTCCTTGAGAGACCAAGTTTGGTCAGATTTCTCAAGTAGCCTAGGACTAGTTTAAGTCTTAGTGGTGTTAGTCACTTGTAAGATTACTTGTGCATTGTTAGTCACAACAATTGTTGTGTGATTGTAATCAGTTGATTATAGTGAATTAAGTCCTTGTTGAGAAAGGAGAAATCACCTTAGCGGGTGGACTGGAGTAGTTTGAGTTCAAACGAACCAGGATAAAAATAACCTTGTCTTTCCATTATTGTTGAGCCTTTAAGAAAAATAAAAATAGAAACTTATTCAATCCCCCCCCCCTTCTAAGTGTCTTCTCACCCTTCAATTGGTATCAGAGCTTGACTCTGAGCACAACACTTAACCGTGTCAGGAAAAGATCCAAAAGAAAATACAAATGGCTACTGAAAAAAACAACAATAGCTACAACAAACCTCATGTATTTGATGGAGAAGATTTTGAGTATTGGAAAGATAGACTAGAAAGTTTCTTTCTAGGTCATGATAGTGATTTATGGGATATAATCTTGGAAGTTTACACAGATCCTACAGACTCAAGGAAACAAGATTGATAGAAAAAATATGGATAGACAACAAAAAGTTGATTTTAAAAATCATCATAGAGCTAGAAATATTTTTCTAAATCCTATCTCTAAAATGGAATATGAAAAAAATCACAAATAGAGATACAACATATGATCTGTTTGAGTCTCTTAAAATGACTCATGAAGGAAATGCTCAAGTGAAGGAATGTAAAGCTCTGGCTCTCGTCCAGAAGTATGAAGCCTTCAAAGTAGAAGAAAGTGAATTTATAGAAGCAATGTTATCAAGGTTTCAAGCTCTGATCGCTGGTCTGAGAGTTTTGAACAAGGGATACACTAAAGCAGATCACGTTAAAAAGATCATCAGAAGCTTACCCAAAAGATGGGCACCGATGGTCACTGCTTTCAAAGTTTCAAAAGATCTGAACAACGTGTCTCTTGAAGAACTCATTAGCGCTCTCAAAATTCATGAGATAGAACTTGATGAGCACGAGCCTCAGAAGAAAGGTAAGTCTCTTTCCCTTAAATCAATTAAGAAATATGAAACTAACGCTTTTCAGGCTGAAGAGGAAAACTCTGAAGAATCAACATCAAAAGAAGATAAATTATCCTTGCTCTCTAGAAGGATCAATCATCTGTGGAAGCACAGATAGAAGAAGTTCAGGAACTTCAAGAAGTCAGAAGATAAACCAGAATCTTCTAGACACAAAAAGTCAAACAGAAGAGAGATTATATGTTATGAATGCAAAGAACCTGGACACTACAAGAGTGATTGTCCAAAACTTCAAAGAGAAAAACCAAAGAAAAAGTTTGGTAAAAAGAAAGGGATGATGGCAACCTGGGACGATTCATAATCCTCTGAAGATGAATCTGATTCTGAAGATGAGAATGCCAACCTAGCTCTGATGGCTACCATAACAGATGACCCAGACTGTGAGTCAGAACCAAGAGAGGTATTTTCTGAATTTACTACAGATGAACTTGTTGATGGTTTATCAGAACTTCTGGAAAACTATAGTCAGCTCAAAATCAAATACAAGAAACTCAAGAAGAGTCTTGCATCTGATCTTGAGAAACATGAAACAGAAAAATATGAACTCATAGAAAATAATTTTAAGCTTATAGAAGAAATTCAAAATGTTCAAAAAATTTCTAGTTCAGAGTCTGTTTCAAGTTCCAAAAGTTATTCTGAAAGAATATGACTGTAGTTTTTAAACTTTTCTGGCTAAAAGCATAGATAGAAGCAAAATGGCTTCAATGATCTATGGAGTTAGTGGGAAAAGCAGAAGAGGAATTGGATATGAACCTCCCAAAAGGAAGGAGACATATATACCAAAACCTGTTGCTAAGATGACTTTCACTTACAAACCTCTGAACAAACAATTCAAGTTTGGACACACACATGATATAAAATATACATCACATTCTGGAAACTCTTATGCTAACCCAAAGTTCAAACAAAACTTTAAACACTCTAACCCAAGAGGACCAAAAAAGATATGGGTACCTAAGGATAAAATAATTTTTGTTGCAGATGTCCTTAATAACTCAATTGAGACACCAGTCATGGTACCTGAACTTTGGGTGCTCACGACACATGACGGGAAAAAAGTCTATGTTCCAAAACCTGGAATTTAAAGCTGGAGGAGACGTAAAGTTTGGAGGTAATCAAAAAGGGAAGATTATTGGTTCTGGAACCATTAGAAACGGTGACCTTCCTTCTATCTCTAATGTTTTATTAGTAGAAGGATTAGCGCATAACATGTTGTCCATAAGTCAATTAAGTGACAACGGTTATGACATTATCTTCAATCAAAATTCTTGTAAAGCTGTAAGTCAAAATGATGGAACAATCCTCTTTTCTGGCAAGAGAAAGAACAACATATACAAAATTGATTTGTCAGATCTTAAATCTCAGAATGTTAAATGCCTTTTGTTTGTTAGCGATGAGCAATAAGTATGGCATAGAAGATTGGAACATGTCAGTTTAAGAAAAATCTCTCAACTAAATAAATTAAATTCAGTCAGAGGACTTCCCAATATGAAGTACAACTCAGAAGCTCTGTGCGAAGCATGTCAAAAAGGAAAATTTTCAAAACCTTCCTTTAAATCCAAAAATGTTGTTTCTTCCTCTAGGCCATTAGAACTACTTCATATTGATCTGTTTGGGCCAATTAAAACTGCATCCATCAGAGGAAAGAAGTATGGATTGGTCATTGTTGATGACTTCAGCAGATGGACATGGGTCAAGTTTTTAAACCACAAGGATGAGTCACATTTTGTGTTCATTGACTTCTATAACCAAGTGCAAAATGAAAAAGATTTTAAAATTATAAAAGTCAGAAGTGATCATGGTGGTGAATTTGAAAACCATTATTTTAAAAACTATTTTAAAGAAAATGGTATTGTTCATAATTTCTCTTGTCCTAGAACTCCAAAACAAAATGTATTTGTAGAACGAAAGAATAGAACATTAAAAGAAATGGCCAGAACCATGATCAATGAAACTAATATGGCAAAGAACTTTTGGGCAAAAGCTGTGAACACATCATGTTATATTCAGAATAGAATCTCGATAAGACCTATTCTTGAAAAGACTCCCTATGAATTATGGAAAAACAGAAAACCCAACATTTCTTATTTCCATCCTTTTGGATGTACTTGTTTTATTCTAAACACTAAAGAAAATTTGAACGAGTTTGATTCTAAAGCACAAAAGTGTTTTCTGCTTGGATATTATGAACGCTCAAAAGGCTATAGAGTATACAACACAAAAACTCTGATTGTTGAAGAATCAATCAAAGTCAGATTTGATGATAAGCTTGGCCAGCAACAGCCAAAGCAAATTGATATTTATGTAGATGAAGAAGATCATCCCTCAAACTCTAAAACTTCAGAAGCAAAGGAAGACTCAGAAGCAAAGGAAGATTCAAAAGATCATCCTCTTGACAATGCTCTGGATAATCTCAGAATCTCTGATCAACCCACTCAGAAAAGGTTTCCTAGAATCTCTTCAGCTCATAAAGAAGACGTAATCATTGGAAGAAAAGAAGATCCCATCAGAACAAGATCCTCTCTCGGAATCAATGAAGAATCATTGTTTGGATTGGTATCTCTGATTGAGCCAACTTTTATTGATGAAGCTCTGGAAGACAATGATTGGATCTTAGCAATGCAAGATGAACTCAATCAATTTTCAAGAAACGATGTTTGGGATCTAGTTCTAAGACCCAAAGGATTCAACATTATAGGAACCAAATGGGTTTTCAGAAACAAACTGAACGAGCAAGGAGAGGTGATCAGAAAAAAAGCACGACTGGTTGCATAGGGTTATAGTCAACAAGAAGGAATTGATTATAATGAGACCTTTGCCCCAGTCTCCTGGTTAGAGTCTATTAGATTATTAATTTCTTTTGTTGTTCAAATTAACATTTCATTATATCAAATGGATGTTAAAAGTTCATTTTAAATGGCTATATAGAAGAATAAGTTTATGTCCATCAACCTCCTGGCTTTAATGATTCAAAACATCCAGAACATGTTTTTAAATTAAAAAAGTCTTTGTACGGTTTAAAACAAGCTCCCAGATTTTGGTATGATCGTCTGAGTAATTTTCTTTTAGAAAAAGATTTTACCAGAGGGAAAGTGGACATAACTCTATTAAGAAATACATTTAAAAATTATATTTTATTTTGTCAAATTTATGTTGATGATATAATCTTTGGAACCTCTAATATCTCCCTTGGAAAAGAATTTGCTGAGACCATGCAAGCAGAATTTGAAATGAGCATGATGGGAGAATTAAAGTTCTTTCTGGGAATTAAAATCAACCAGACTCCAGAAGGTACTTACATACATCAGACGAAGTATGTTAAAGAACTTCTGAAGAAATTTCAGATGTCAGAAAGCAAAGATGTTAAGACACCAATGCATCCAACCTGCATTTTGGGAAAAGATGAGGTAAGTATGAAGGTAGATCAAAAGCTCTAAGATGTATGATTGGATCCCTTTTCTATCTGACTGCATCTAGACCTGATATTTTATTCAACGTGTGTTTATCTGCTAGATTCTAATCGGATCCTAGAGAATCTCACTTAACTGCTGTTAATAGAATTTTGAGGTATCTGAAAGGTACTACTAATCTGGGTTTGTGTTACAGAAGATCACAAGATTACAGACTAGTAGGTTATTGTGATGCTGACTTTGCTGGAGATAGAATTGAAAGAAAGAGCACCTCTGGAAGCTGCCAGTTTTTGGGTGACAATTTTATCTCGTGGTACAGCAAGAAGCAAGCAACAATTGCACTTTCAACCACAGAAGCTGATTATATATCTGCTGCTGGATGTAGTTCTCAGATGATTTGGATGAAAAGTCAGATAGAAGATTTTAATCTTTATGAAAGTAAGATTCTATCTTCTGTGACAATACTTCTGCTATTTGTCTTTTTAAAAATCCAATTTTACATTCTAAAGCTAAACGCATTGAAATCAAATATCATTTTATAAGGGACTATATTCAGAAGGGAATTTTAAATTTAAACTTTGTAAAAATAGACCATCAATGGGTTGATATTTTTACCAAACCCCTTTCAGAAGATAAATTTAAATTCATTTTGAAAAATATTTGTATGGAATTATGTCCTGAATAAAATTATATTTATCTTCTGTGTTTGACTTAAGAATTTTCTGAAATGAATGTTCTGATTAACAACTCTTCAGAAGTTAGAAGAGAAGTTACATCAGAAGCTATATGTAAAGGTCTGAAATGTTCTAACGTTTCATTTCTAGTATAGTTCAGAAATTTATTAAAACAAACAGTTGTCCCATGCAACCTTCAGGAGATGAACACGTTGTGTGTTTCTGAAAGGTCACACGTGCTAAAGCTACTGACGCTGTTCTAGGTAACTGTTATGATTAGCTCTAATCTCACGCTTTCCCCTCAATTTTCAAAATCATTAAATGCTTGTCATGATTAGATTCTTTTTTAATTAATTTTTTCAAAAACTCTTTTTTACAGTTTTATTTTTAAATCTATTTCTCAAAAAATTTCATATAAATACCTTTGTAAAAACCCTTTTTCCCTTTTTACCTTCTCTTTCAAAAAAATCCAACCGTCTTTGTGAATTTTTTTTTGAAACCCATTTTTCAAGTGGCAGAATGGAAATTTCAAAGGTTTATGAAGAAATTTTTACAAATGGACAAGGATCTTCTAAAGTAAGAGATTTGAAAAATAAGTACAAGATATGAGAAAGAATAATCCATGGTGCATTCACCATAGGAATGAAACTAGCTCTCCAGACTATATAAATGCTGACCAACAATACTTGTTGTTCTGTCTAGGAACAAATGTTAAGATTGATTTACCCTTTCTTTTGTTTGAACTTCTCTGGAATCATGTCAAAGAAACTAGGGAAGCAGAAAGAATGAAAAAGCATAAATCCAAAAGGAATTGGATTCCATTGGGTAGATTAATTTCAGACATTCTGATTGAGAATGGTCCGATTTCTCACCTGGATGAAGCTAATCTTCTGGGGGAGTTAGAGGCTACTCATGGAAAGGCTCTGACTGGAAAGAATTTAGTGAAGAGGAAGATTATTGACAAAGTGTTGATAGAACTAACTCCTCATGTTTCAGCAAATGTTAAGAGAAGAAGGATACCAATTGCTGATTTTCCACTGTTCAACTTAGGAGATCATCCACGCATCATCCTGTATTACATTGAGATTTGCAAAGAAAGTGGAACACCAATTGATCTTGCTTGGCTCCAAGGAAGACATGAAGCTGCTCCAGACGTTGTTCTTCAGCAACCATTGAAGAGGAAAATAGTTGAAGGACCATATGCTAGACCTCGGAAGACGAAGAAAAAATCAGGTAAACCTGCTGAAACTATTACTGTTTATGATTCTGTTAATATATCTACATCTGTTGAACCCCAAACCTTAGGTGACATAGATGTTGATATAGACCTGACCATACCCTCTGAACCTCTTGCTGAAAATCCTCAAAGAGATCAAGTTTTATTAGACTTGAGTGATTTTGACTCTGATGAATTCTCTGAAACCCAAACAGAACCATCCCAATCAGAACCATCCCACAAAAAAACCACCATTCACCCTACCTTTTGAAAACATCTTTGCCATGAACAGACCACAACATCAGAACCCTACTCCCACTACTGATAACACAATCATTATTTCACCTGACGTCACACCACCCACATCTCCACAACTTCCAACTCCTAACTCACCAATACTTTCACCTCCTCACATTCTAGAACACCAAACTCATGAACCATCAGAAACACTTGAACCCTCTGAAACTCATGCACCATCTGAACCTCGTGATCAATCAACAATTCCTAAACAAACAGAAAATCCTGAACCAACTGACTTTCTGAGAACTGTAGTTGATTTTGAATCTCTAAAATTTTTGAAAAACAAAACTTTCAAAAAGTATGTCCCAAAACCTATTCATCCAGATGTAAATATATTTTTTCAGAATTTTTTAACAGAAGTTCAAGCTTGGTTGGACCTGCTGAAGGAAGACCGCACCAGAAGTGTGAACCCAGCAGCAACAGATCTTCTGTGGGAAACTTTCAGAAGAACCATAGATGCTGAGTCACTGAAGTTGCAGGACTTATGTCATTCTCAGGTGCTTGAGAACTTCTCCAAACATTTGCATGCATTCAAGTCAGAAACTGCTGATATTTGGAATAAGAAGTCTTCTATGATGATTGCTGATGCTCCAGCTGATCAAATGGACATTTCAGAAGATGAATCTGAAGATGCCTCTGACGATTCAAATCCTATGGCAATTGTTTTATTTAATCAACCTTCTGCTAAAGCAGAACCTGAACCTGTTCCAACTCTTGTGATGGATCTGGGCACTCTGCTTTCAACTTTTGTTCGTTCTAACTCAACGGTTTCTGCTCCAAAGGTTGTATTTGCTGAAGCTTCTTCATCCTTTGCTCCTACTTCACTTGTAATGGATACTCTGAATGAGCTTAAGAGGGAAAATGAAGTCATTCATGAGCGCTTGGATAAGCAAGATCAGACAAACAAAGAAATTAGAAACTGGATAATGAAACAAGAGGAATCTGCATCTGAGATCAAGAATCTTCTTATGGCCCTTGTTTCTAAGAAATCTTAGTGTCATTCTGTTTCTTGTTTTTGGTTTGTTGTTTTGTACCTCTGGAAATTTTATTTTATTAAAACTTTACGCTCTTCAATTTTTTTTAATACTTTTTGATTATGCCAAAAAGGGGGAGAAAATGAGTATTTTGATCTAATCTCTGATTAACAGTTATAGGACTAAGTCTCAAACATTCTAACAAAATACAAGATTTATTTCTATGTGTAAAAGAATTGATGAAGAAATACGAAAAGAAAATTTCAAAGCTCTGATGAAAATACTCAGGAAGTTTTTCTTATAGAAATATTTATTTCAGGGGGAGATTCCTATCTCTTATTAAATTTTATTTCTTATCTGCATATTTTTTGTCATCATCAAAAAGGGGGAGATTGTTAGAACAAGATTGGTTCTGATCATATTCAGAGTTTTGATGATAACAAAAAATTATATTTTATATAATTGATACTCTGATGAACGTATTTAATTGTTTCAGTTAATGTTCTGACAGAAGCATTTTGATGTGTTGAGCTGAAAATAAATTAAAAAGTTATTTAATGAAAGAACTATTTGTTTTAGCGCAAGTGCTGATGCTTACTCTGGTAAGATAATTATTTAAATGCATCTTCTAACACTTAGCAAGTTTATGTGTAAGCTATGTTTCAGAAGTTCTTTAAAAGCAAGCGCTGATCAGAAGTACTTAGCAAGCAAGCGTTGTTTAGAAGATATGCAAGCATGTTCAGATTCAAGACGTGAAGCTAGTCCTGAAAGAATGTAAAGGCTAACAAGTCTTGTCAAGCATCAGGAAACATGCTCTTACAAGTGTCGTTTGCTCATTTAATACAAAGATGGTTACATGCACTCAAGTGTCTACGCTAGTTCATTAGAAAATGGAATAGTACAAGGAAACACACAAACAATTAATGCTCTCCACTTTTGAAGGCAGCAACAGTCATTTTGTTCTTACTATATATAGAAGAACATTTATTGCAAGCCAACCACTCATCAATTTCAAAAGAAGCAAGAAATACGTAAAAATATTCTGGGCTCACAAATCATTTTTTCATACACTTTGTGCAATACTATTATTAGTGAAAAATCACAGTTGTGATATAGCTTTCTTAGAAGCAAATATTGTTTCACTATCTGTAAAGAATTAACTCTTGTAATTGTTCCTTGAGAGACCAAGTTTGGTCATATTTCTCAAGTAGACTAGGACTAGTTTAAGTCTTAGTGGTGTTAATCACTTGTAAGATTACTTGTGCATTGTTAGTCACAACAGTTATTGTGTGATTGTAATCAGTTGATTATAGTGAATTAAGTCCTTGTTGAGAAAGGAGAAATCACCTTGGCGTGTGGACTGGAGTAGTTTGAGTTCAAACGAACCAGGATAAAAATAACCTTGTCTTTCCATTATTGTTGAGCCTTTAAGAAAAAGAAAAAGAGAAACTTATTCAACCCCCCCTCCCTTCTAAGTGTTTTCTCACCCTTCAATATCAATTTGCATTTATTTGAACTATCAGTATACTTTATTGATGCTTCTCCAGACTATTATGGATTGATACGAAGATGTATATCTTGATTATATTTTTAACAAAATAAAAATTTATCACACATTAGCTCTTAGTAATGTCTAAAAAAGGCTCGTGAGAAGATACATCCGAACATTAGGGACAATTGGGACATTTCTCATTGGAAAGAGCAATTCCCAAAGGATCATCTACGATGAAATTACTAATTTATCGTTGTAAAATCACAAACAATCCCATCACTGAACTTGACCTATTGTAAAAACAAAATAAAAAGCGAACAAGAAAAACAACAAAAATAAGTAAGAGATTTCGTCCATATTTTCCTAAATTTTTAATATTTCTGATTTCCTCCCCCTTTCCTGTAGTGCGCATGAGATTCCATTCCATCTTGATCTACGGTTCCGCCATTTAATGCTTAAATGTTCCGACTGACATAATAGATTGGTTTTCTTTTAATGTTTATACACGTGTGTGTCATCATAAAATAAAAATGAGGATAATTGCTGAAATTAAATTGATTAAAAAAGAATGACTCATAACTAATTATTGGATGCTAACAAAGTATATAAGTCTTTTGTTTTAGAGTTTAAAATAGTAAGACTGGATGACGTTTTATATTAAGAAATGTGAAATGAAAAAAGAAAGAACATATAGTCTTCCTTATATAGAACATGCATTTGTTACGTCAAAAATGTGAGATGGTAAAAAAAAAATTTATATTAGTTTGCTTTTTATCACCTTTATAATGATTGGTTTTCTCTCTATATTTTTTTCTAATTTTTTTATTTTATAATTATATTTTCCATAAAAAATTCAAATGCGACACATTTATATTATAAATGAAAAAAGGCTTTTGTTTTCGCTGTATAATGGATCAAATATTACTAAATTCCACTGTTAATTAAGTATTTTTATTTAGTTATTTAAAATTTTCAAAGACATGTGCTACTTTTGAAAACATAAGCATGATAGAAATTAGGAAAACGTATGAGTTGCGGATATCTTGTGCTTTATTTAGAACTAATGACAGGATGGAACCTTACCCGTTGCATTTGTTTGTTTTTATTGTTTTTTCGTTTCTAATTTCAACTATTATTTTGACAAAAAAATAAATTTAAAATAAATTTACGTTTTTCAAAAACCTCATTATGACACGTTTAATTTAAAGATTTACTTTTAAAAAAATTATGTTGCATTTATTATTTTATTTGTGGTTTATTTATGTGGTTTGATTTTAAAAATATTAATATTAAAATTTGATTTATTTTTAATGTGAATGCTTGTTTTGTTTTCTATAGACGTGTTACTATATTGACATATGGTGAAAGGGAGAATGAATACTATTTAGAAAATTAATATAATATATTGTGAAGTTTTTAAAGGAGAATATTTAGATACAATTTTATAGGTGTGGTTTATACTTTTCTTAAATAAAAATATGACAAATATACCTAAATATTTTTTAAGAAGTAAAAATAAGAAAAAATTATATATGTGTAAGAGAAAATTAGACACTTGTCATAATTTTATTGGAAAACACATAAACCACAACTAAAACAAAATTATAACTTTTTTTCCATTTTTAAATAATAAATATATATTTAAATAATCTATAGTTTAAATTAGTAGGTGAACTAATTTGTACATTCAATTAAGTAGTAAAAAAATGCATTTAAATATAATATTTACATTTAAAAAGTTCACTTCTATAAAATTGAATAGTAATATTTGAAACTTTTTAGACTAACTATATAAAAAGATTTAAAAAAACAAATGTTTAATATGACAATTTATGTTTATGTAAAAAAATATTAAATATTATAATATGCACTTAAAATTAAATACAATTAAATTAATATCAATTAAAATTAGTAATAATTAAAATTAACTTAAAAATCTTATGAAATCAATTTTGTAAAAAGATTAAAAACACACAATGTAAAAATAATCCAAAACATGAAACATAACCACAAAAAATGTTGCAAATAGTTGATGATATTTTTTCATAATTTTTTGTTAAATTATAGTTTTTCTCCCGTATTTTGTCTGATTCCCAAAATTATCCCCTATTTTAAGATCAAATAATTTCGGTCTCTTATTTTAAATTCAAAAAATTTTAGTTCCCTCTCATATTTTTATAGAAAATAGATAAGATTTTTTTAACTTATATTTTTATCTACAAGGTTCAATAAAAGGTTTATATAAGATGATTTATCATATTTTACAACTAATTTATCGTTTAAAAATTAAAAACATCGTTAATTTTAAGTGCAAAAGTATGAGAAGAGACCAAAAGTGTTTAAATCAAAAATAGGGGATGAAAACTTTAAATTTAAAATAGGAGGACCAATTTTATGAATCAAGGAAAATAGGAGGACTAAAATTGTAATTAAGCCTAATTTTTTTAAATTTTTTTTTAACAATTTTGTAAAATACTTATAAAAACAATTTATAAATATATAAAATGAATTTAAATTTAATTTATTTTTGTTATAGAATAAATTATGCGAACTTATTTAAATTTGATTCTATTTTAATAAACTCAGATATTATAAAATGCAAATAAGTTGGTTATTAAAAACACATTCTAAGGGTAATTTGGTAAAAACATGATTGAGACATTGAGAGAATGTTTTAGAATTCCGTAAAAGAATTAAGAAATCTACGAGAGAAAGATTAACTTTTTTCTTACAAGTGAAATATTAAAATTTATCCAAAGCAGAATCAAAGATGCAGCCTCTCTCAATTTATTAAATTCATTTAATTCAGTGCTCTTGATACTATGTTGAAGATAATAGGTAAAATGTTATTCTGTAGTCATCTTGATACCATATTGAAGATAATAGATTAAATGTTGTTGTATTTTATTTCTCAGCCTCCATACAGGTTTATATAGAGGGAATACAATAAATTTCAAATAGGGAAATAAAGATATTTTTAAACAAATACATATCCCAATCTTGAATTTGTCTATTTCAACGCAAATTCCACATTTTAATTTAAGGCTTGCAAATCTAAACTGAATATTTTCTTGCGATATCCAAAAAATTGTCAAACACAAGTATCATCCATCCTCAATTGACAACAAAGAGAAATTATATTTCAACATGTATGAACTGAAGACATATGCAGATATAAAAGTCATGTGGATTACAGTTTTCTATTACTCAATAAAGGATCTTATTAAAGTGGATGCAGTGATTGCAAGATTAGTCGAAGATATTATTAAGATGTTGCAACATCCTGAACCACCTTTTTGTAATAAAATGTAATGCTAAATTTATGTTAATATATGTTAACAATCATCTATGTAATGTTTATTATGTTAATTTATGTTGTTTTTTTATTTAGCCATTGTCCTGGTTGTTTCTGGTTTGAACTAAATGGACATCTTTCAAATGTTCATCTTCTGACTAAATTTTTAACAAAATAAGGATTTCCAATCAATTAGCTCTCGAGAATGCCTAAAAAAGGCTCGTCTGAAGATACATTTTAATTTGCATTTATTTGAACTAACAGTAAATTTTATTGATGCTTCTCCAGACTATTATGGATTGATACTAAGATGTATCTCCTGATTATATTTTTAACAAAATAAAAATTTATCACACATTAGCTCTCAGGAATGTCTAAAAAAAGCCCGTCAGAAGATACATCCGAACATTAGGGACAATTGTGACATTTCTCATTGGAAAGAGCAATTCCCAATTGCCAATCTACGATGAAATTACTACTATATCCTTGTAGACTCGAAAACAATCCCATCAATGAACTCGACCTATCGTAAAAACAAAATAAAAATCCAACTGGGAAATCAACAAAAAATAATAAGAGATTTTGTCCATATTTTCCTAATTTTTTAATTTTTCAGATTTCCTTCCCCTTTCATGTAGTGCGCATGAGATTTCCAATTCATCATGATCTGCGATTCCGCCATTTAATGCTTAAGTGTTCTGGCTGACATGATAGATTAGTTTTCTTTTAATGTTTATATATATATATATATATATATATATATATATATATATATATATATATATATATATATATATATATATATATATATATATATATATATATATATATATATATATATATATTTAATTTCAACAATTATCCTCATTTTTATTTTATGATGACCCACACGTGTATAAAATAGGAGGACTAAAATTGTAATTAAGCATAATTTTTTAAAATTTTTGTTTTTATAAATTTTGTAAAATACTTATAAAAACAATTTATAAATATATAAAATGAATTTAAATTTAATTAATTTTTGTTATAGAATAAATTATGCGAACTTATTTAAATTTGATTCTAGTTTAATAAACTCAGATATTATAAAATGCAAATAAGTTGGTTATTAAAAACATATTCTAAGGGAAATTTGGTAAAAACATGATTGAGACATTGAGAGAATGTTTTAGAATTTCGTAAAAGAATTAAGAAATTTATTAGAGAAAGATTAACTCTTACAATGGCATATTAAAATTTATCCAAAACAGAATCAAAGATGCAGCCTCTCTCTCGATTTATTAAATTCATTTAATTTAGTGCTTTTGATACTATGTTGAAGATAATAGGTAAAATGCTGTTCTGTTTAATCAAGTCTTCTTGATACCATATTGAAGATAATAGATAAAGTGTTGTTGTAATTTATTTTTCAGCCTCCATACTGGTTTATATAGAGGGAATACAATAAATTTCAAATAGGACAATAAAGATATTTTGAAACAAATACATATCCCCATCTTGTATTTGTCTATTTCAAAACAAATTCCACATTTTAATTTAAGGCTTGCAAATCCAAACTGAATATTTTCTTGCGATATCCAGAAACTGTTAAACACGAGTATCGTCAATCCTCAATTGACAATGAAGTGAAATTATATTTCAACATGTATGAATTGAAGAGATATGAGGATATAAAAGTTATGTGGATTACAGTTTTTCTATTACTCAATGAAGGATCTTATTAAAGTGGATGCGGTGATTGCAAGATTAGTCGAAGATATTATTAAGATATTGCAACATCCTGAACCACCTTTTTGTAATAAAATTTAATGTTAAATTTATGTTAATATATGTTAATAATCATCTATGTAAGGTTTTTTATATTAATTTATGTTGTTTTTTTATTTAGCCATTGTCCTGGTTGTTTCTGGTTTGGACTAAATGGCCATATTTCAAATATTCATCTTCTGACTAAATTTTTAACAAAATAAGGATTTCCAATCAATTAGCTCTCAGGAATGCCTAAAAAAATCTCGTCTGAAGATACATTTTAATTTGCATTTATTTGAACTAACAATAAATTTTATTGATGCTTCTCCAGACTATTATGGATTGATACGAAGATGTATCTCCTGATTATATTTTTAACAAAATAAAAATTTATCACACATTAGCACTCAGGGATGTCTAAAAAAAGCCCGTCAGAAGATTCATCCGAACTTTTGGGACAATTATGACATTTCTCATTGGAAATAGAAATTCCCAAAGGTCAATCTACGATGAAATTACTATTATATCCTTGTAGAATCGAAAACAATCCCATCACTGAACTCGACCTATTGTAAAAACAAAATAAAAAGCCAACTTGGAAAAAAACAAAAAATAGTAAGAGATTTCGTCCATATTATCCTAATTTTTTAATTTTTCTAATTTCCTTCCCCTTTCCTGTACTGCGCATGAGATTTCCATTCCATCGTGATCTTCGATTCCGCCATTTAATGCTTAAGTGTTCCGACTGACATGATAGATTAGTTTTCTTTTATTTATATATATATATATATATATATATATATATATATATATATATATATATATATATGTGTGTGTCATCATAAAATAAAAATTAGGATAATTGTTGAAATTAAATTGGTTAAAAAAGAATGACGCATAATTAATTATTGGATGCTAACAAAGTATATAAGTGTTCTGTTTTAGAGTTTAAAATAGTAAGACAGGGTGAGGTTTCAGATTAAGAAATGAGAAATGAAAGAAAACATAGTCTTCCTTAAATAGAACATGCATTTGTTAGGTAAAAAATGTGAGATGATAAAAAAAAATTATACTAGTTTTCTTTTTATCACCTTTATAATGATTGGTTTTCTCTCTATATCTTTTTTCTAATTTTTATATTTTATATTATATTTTTCAAAAAAAATTCAAATCCGACACATTTATATTATAAATGAAAAAAGGTTTTTGTTTTCGCTGTATAATGAACCCAAAATTATAAAATTCCACTGCTAATTAAGTATTTTTATTTAATTTTTAAATTTTTTTTAAAAATATGTGCTACTTTCGAAAACACAAACATGATAGAAATTAGGAAAACGTATGAGTTGCAAATATCTTATGCTGTATTTAGAACTAATGGAAGGATGAAACGTTACCCGTTGCATTTATTTGTTTTTATTGTTTTTTCGTTTCTAATTTCAAGTATTATTTTTACAAAAAATTTAATTTAAAATTTATTTTCAATTTTCATAAACCTCATTATGATTTATTTTTCAAAAAATATTAATATTAGAATTTGATTTATTTTTAATCTGAATGCTTGTTTTGTTTTCAAAATACGTGTTACTATATGGACATATGGTGAAAGGGAAAATGAATACTATTTAGAAAATTAATGAAATGTATTGTGAAGTTTTTAAAGGAGAATATTTAGATATAAATTTATAGGTGTGGTTCCTACTTTTCTTCAATAAAAATATGACAAATATATCTAAATATCTTTGAAGAAGTAAAAATAAGAAGAAATTATATATATGTGTAACAGGAAATTACACACTTGTCATATGTTTATTGGAAAAAAACATAAATCACACCTAAAAAAAAAAATTAAAACTTTTTTTCTATTTTTAAATAATAAATATATATCTAAATAATCTATACTTTAAATTAGTAGGTGAACTTATTTTTACTTTCAATTAAGTAGTAACAAAATGCATTTAAATATAATATTGACATTTAAAAAGTTCACTTCTATAAAATTGAATAGTAATATTTGAAACTTTTTAGACCAACTATTCAAAAAGATTTAAAAAAACAAATGTTTAATATGACAATTTATGTTTATGTAAAAAAATTTCAAATATTATAATATGCAATTAAAATTTAAAACAATTAAATTAATATCAGTTAAAATTAGTAATAATTAAAATTAACTTAAAAATCTTATGAAATCAATTTCGTCAAAAGATTAAAAAAACACCATGTAAAAATAATCCAAAACGTGAAACATAACCACAAAAAATGTTGCAAAACAGTTGATCATATATTTTTATACTTTTTGGTTAAATTATAGTTTTGCTGCGGTATTTTGTCTGATTTTTGAAATTAGCCCCCTATTTTAAATTCTAATAATTTCGGTCTCCCATTTTAAATTCAAACAATTTTAATTTCTTCTCATATTTTTATAGAAAATCAATAAAAAAATTTTAACTTGGATTTTTATCTGCAAAGATCAATAAAAGGTTTATTTAAGATCATTTATTATATTTTACAACTAATTAATCGTTTAAAAAGTGAAAACATCGTTAATTTTAAGTGCAAAAGAATGAGATGAGACTAAAAGTGTTTAAATCAAAAATAGGCGATGAAAACTTTAAATTTAATATAGGAGGACCAATTTCATAAATCAAGGAAAATAGGAGGACTAGAATTGTAATTAAGCCTAATTTTTAAAAAATTTTGTTTTTATAAATTTTGTAAAATACTTATAAAAAGAATTTATAAATATATAAAATGAATTTAAATTTAATTTATTTTTGTTATAGAATAAATTGTGCGAACTTATTTAAATTTGATTCTATTTTAATAAACTCAGATATTAAAAAAATTCAAATAAGTTGGTTATTACAAACATATTCTAAGGGAAATTTCATAAAAACATGAATGAGACATTGAGAGAATGTTTTAGGATTTCGTAAAAGAATTAAGAAATCTACTAGAGAAAGATTAACTTTTTTTTCTTACAAGTGAAATATTACAATTTATCCAAAATAGAATCAAAGATGCAGCCTCTCTCTCGATTTATTAAATTCGTTTAATTTAGTGCTCTTGATACTATGTTAAAGATAATAGATAAAATGTTGTTTTATTTAATTTCTCAGCCTTCATGATGGTTTATACAGAGGAATACAATAAATTTCAAATAGGGAAATACAAATATTTTTATTAAAATACATATCCTTTTTGCATTGGTCTATTTCAATGATGCAAATTCCACATTTTTATTTAGGGTCTGCAAATCTAAAGAAAATATTTTCTTGCGATATCCAGAAAATCAAAGAATTCTCAAACTCGAGTATCATCCATCCTCAATTGACAAGAAAGAGAAATTATATTTCAACATGCATGAACTGAAGACATTATAAAGATGTTGCAACATCCTGAACCACCATTTTGTATTAGAATGTAATGTTAAATTTATGTTAACTTATGTTTTTTTTTTTTTTTAGCCATTGTCCTCGTTGTTTCTGGTTTGAACTAAATGAACATATTTCAAATATGCATCTTTTGTTTAAATTTTAACAAAATAAGGATTTCTCATCAATTAGCTCTCATGAATTCCAAAAAAAAGGCATGTCTGAAGATACATATCAATTTGCATTTAATTGAACTATCAGTATATTTTATTGATGCTTCTCCATACTATTATGGATTGATGCGAAGATGTATCTCGTGATCATATTTTTAACAAAATAAAAATTTATCACACATTAGCTCTCAGGAATGTCTAAAAAAGGCCCGTCAGAAGATAGATCCGAACATTAGGGACAATTGTGACATTTCTCATTGGAAAGAGCAATTACCAAAGGCTAATCTGCGATGAAATTACTACTCTATCCTTGTAGAATCGGAAAAAATTCCATCACTGAACTCGACTTGTCGTAAAACAAAATAAAAAGCCAACCAGAAAAACTACAAAAAATAGTAGGAGATTTCGTCCATATTTTCCTAATTTGTTAATATTTCTGATTTCCTTCCGCTTTCCTGTAGTGCGCATGATATTTCCATTCCATCGTGATCTGCGATTCCGCCATTTAATGGTTAAGTGTTCTGACTGACATGATAGATTGGTTTTCCTTTAATGTTTTATATATATATATATATATATATATATATATATATATATATATATATATATATATATATATATATATATATATATATATATATATATATATATATTCACACGTGTGTATCATCATAAAATAAAAATGAGGATAATTGTTTAAATTAAATTGGTTAAAAAAAATGACTCATAACTAATTATTGGATGCTAACAAAGTATATAAGTCTTTTGTTTTAGAGTTTAAAATAGTAAGCCTGGATGAGGTTTTATATTAAGAAGTGAGAAATGAAAAATGAAAGAACATATAATCTTCCTTAAATAAAACATGCACTTGTTACGTCAAAAATGTGAGATGGTAAAAAAAAAATTATATTAGTTTGCTTTTTGTCACCTTTATAATGATTGGTTTTCTCTCTATATCTTTTTTCTAAATTATTTATTTTATAATTATATTTTCAAAAATAAATTCAAATGTGACACATTTATATTATCAATGAAAAAAGGCATTTGTTTTCGTTGTATAATGGATCCAAAATTTTTAAACTTCACTCCTAATTAAGTATTTTTATTTAGTTTTTTCAATTTTTTAAAGACATGTGCTACTTTTGAAAACACAAACATGATAGAAATTATAAAAACGTATGAGTTGCAGATATCTTGTGCTTTAATCAGAACTAATGGCAGGATGGAACCTTACCCGTTGCATTTGTTTGTTTTTATTGTTTTTTTTTTCTAATTTCAACTATTATTTTGACAAAAAAAAAATAATTTAAAAATAATTTTCGATTTTCAAAAACCACATTATGATGGGTTTAATTTAATGATTTACTTTTAAAACAATTATGTTGCATTTATATTTTTATTTGTGGTTTTTTATGTGGTTTGATTTAAAAAATATTAATATTAGAATTTGATTTATTTTTAATGTGAATGTTTGTTTTGTTTTCTAAAGACGTGTTACTATATTGACATATGGTGAAAGGGAAAATGAATACTATTTAAAAAATTAATGAAATGTATTGTGAAGTTTTTAAAGGAGAACATTTAGATACAATTTTATACATGTGGTTCATACTTTTCTTTAATAAAAATATGACAAATATACCTAATATCTTTTAAGAAGTAAAAATAAGAAGAAATTATATATGTGTAACAGGAAATTACACACTTGTCATATTTTTATTGGAAAAAAACATAAACCACACCTAAAAAAAATTAAAACTTTTTTTCCATTTTTAAGTAATAAATATATATCTAAATGATCTATACTTTAAATTAGTAGGTGAACTAATTTTTACTTTCAATTAAGTAGTAACAAAATGCATTTAAATATAATATTTACATTTAAAATGATAACTTCTATAAAATTAAATAGTAATATTTGAAACTTTTTAGACCAACTGTTCAAAAATATTTAAAAAAATAAATGTTTAATATGACAATTTATGTTTATGTAAAAAAATATTAAATATTATAATATGCAATTAAAATTTAATACAATGAAATTAATATCAGTTAAAATTAGTAATAATTAAAATTAACTTAAAAATCTTATTAAATCAATTTTGTAAAAAGATTAAAAAAACACATTGTAAAAATAATCCAAAACGTGAAACATAACCACAAAAAATGTTGCAAAATAGTTGATGATATTTTTTTATAATTTTTGGTTAAATTATAGTTCTGCTACCGTTTTTTTTTGTCTGATTTTTGAAATTAGCCCCCTATTTTAAATTCAAATAATTTCGGTCTCCCATTTTAAATTCAAACAATTTTAATTCCCTTTCATATTTTTATAGAAAATCAATAACATTTTTTTAACTTAGATTTTTATCTGCAAAGATCAATAAAAGGTTTATTTAAGATGATTTATTATATTTTACAACTAATTTATCGTTTAAAAAGTGAAAACATCGTTAATTTTAAGTGCAAAAGAATGAGAAGAGACTAAAAGTGTTTAAATCAAAAATAGGGGATGAAAACTTTAAATTTAAAATAGGAAGACCAATTTCATGAATCAAGGAAAATAGGAGGACTAGAATTGTAATTAAGTCTAACTTTTTAAAATTTTTGTTTTTTTAAATTTTGTAAAATACTTATAAAAACAATTTATAAATATATAAAATGAATTTAAATTTAATTTATTTTCGTTATAGAATAAATTATGCGAACTTATTTAAATTTGATTCTATTTTAATAAACTCAAATATTAAAAAATGCAAATAAGTTGGTTATTACAAACATATTCTAAGGGCAATTTCGTAAAAACATGAATGAGACATTGACAGAATGTTTTAGGATTCCATAAAAGAATTAAGAAATCTACTAGAGAAAGATTAACTTTTTTTCTTACAAGTGAAATATTACAATTTATCCAAAATAGAATCAAAGATGCAGCCTCTCTCTCGATTTATTAAATTCGTTTAATTTAGTGCTCATGATACTATATTAAAGATAATAGGTAAAATGTTGTTCTGTTTAATCTAGTGTTTTTGATACCATATTGAAGATAATAGATAAAATGTTGTTGTATTTAATTTCTCAGCCTCCATGTTGGTTTATACAGAGTGAATACAATAAATTTCAAATATGAAAATAAAAATATTTTTAAACAAATACATATCTCCTTCTTGCATAAAAATATGATAAATATCTTTTAAGTAAATATCTTTTTAAGTAAAAACAAATGTTTAATATGACAATTTATGTTTAAGTAAAAAAATATTGAATATTATAATATGCACTTAAAATTTAATACAATCAAATTAATATCAGTTAAATTAGTAATAATTAAAATTAACATAAAAATCTTATGAAATCAATTTTGTGAAAAGATTAAAAAAACATAACATTGCGCGCATAGTGCAGTGATCATAGTATTGTTATAATGCTGGATCTTGAATTGTGCGCATAGTGCAGTTATCATAGTATTGTTGAGATTGATACCATTATCTGTAATGATTCTCTCTGGAATACCATACCGAAAGAAAATATTTTGTTTGATGAATCGGGCCACAACATTCTTGGTGACAGAAGCGAAGGAAGTTGTCTCAACCCACTTCGTGAAGTAATCAATGGCAACCAAGATAAAGCGGTGTCCATTATAAGCTGTAGGTTTTATTTCTCCAATCATGTCAATGCCCCACATCGCGAATGGCCAAGGAGCATTCAGGACGTTTAGAGGAACTTGAGGCATATGTACGTTGTTATCATAGATTTGACACTTGTAACAGGTTCGTGAATGCTGATGACAATCTGCTTCCATGGTGGACCAATAGTATCCTGCCCATAGGATCTTTTTAGACATCGTGTGCCCACTAGAATGGGTGCCAAAGGTACCTTCGTGTAAATCAGCCATGATCTTGTCTTCCTCACTCTTTTCTATGCACCGAATCAAAGTAGAGTTGTGATTGCGCTTATAGAGTACTCCATTACTGAGGAAGAACTTAGCAGATAATCTTCTTAGGAATATTTTGTCGTTGACTGAAGGTCGCTCCGGGTATTCTTGGGCCTCGAGATATCTCTTAATTTCATGGAACCAAGGTTTGTCTACTACTTCTTCAGTATCAGTCTTGTGATAGTAAGTTGGTTCATCCATCCGCTCAATGGTGATCTGAGGAGCCTCATTGTCCCACATGACTTTGAACATGGATGACATGGTGGCTAGCACGTCTGCTAGTTGATTTTCCTCTCGTTGAAAATGTTAAAAGGTAATTACCTCAAAATGTGGGATTAATGTCAACACATGTTCTTTATAGGGTATGAGGTTAGAATGCTTCGTGTCCCACTGTCCTTTGATCTGACTGATGACTAAGGCTGAATCTCCAAATATGCTTAAGGACTTGATTCCCAAATCTATGGCAGCTTTGAGACCCATAATACACGGTTCATATTCCACCATATTATTGGTACAATTGAAACATAGTCTACCAGTGAAGGGAGTATGGAAGCTGTGGTACGGTGGGAGAACTGACTTTTGTTTTGCACTTTATCACAAATGTTGCGGTTAGCAAGAGTCACCACTGACTTTTCTTTTATCCAAAAGGAAAGGTGAAAAGCACAGGAAAGACCTTTAGAGATGTTTTCTTGAGTTCGGGGGGTAGATTGTGAAAAGGGAAGATATTAGCACCCTTTTCATCCATGGTTTTCCATGGGCTCTTAGTTACTTGCTAGATCACTTTCTTTTGTTTGAATGTGCTTGTGGTGTGGGTTTTGAAAGTATTTTTAAAACATCTTTTTAATGGTTCTCATCTCTATAAGAACGCGTACAAAGTGTTTGTTCGAAAATAGTTCAAAGAGGTGTGTGTGGAATGTGTTTTTTTAAATTCTTCTCGAAAAGATGTTTTTGCAATGGTTCTCGTCTTTATAAGAACGTATACAAAAAGCTTTTGTCTTTTGAAAACAAGTTTTTAATGTGAAAATGTTGGTGTAAAATGTTTGGTTGTGAGCAAGCGAGCAACTAGGAGCGAATCTACCTACTCAAAAGGTCTTAAATGTTCTTTTCCTCCTCCTTTAGATGTTACTATCTTACCATTGATTTGATAATAAGCCCCATCGTTGGATGTCAAGGGACGGGCACGGGACGTTTTTGTATAGTCATAGAAGGCAACTTATGGGACGTTTTAGCAATGTCATTTTAGGGACTAGATCGTTTACTGAAGGCAACATTGAGGGTCATCGAGGGACTACGATCTTTCATCGATGGTCTTTTGCTAAAACGCCCATGTTCGAGGGACATAACTATTTTCCTAAAAGCAACAAAGTGGGATTACCCTAAGGGTGCTAGTGTGCAAGTGTATTTGATTGCATGCATTTTAGTCTTGATTAGGGTTACCTAATTTTCGATTTCATGTCTTGCCATACACACCCTAATTACTAATAATATATGAAAGAAATAAAAGTGCGGAAAGTAAAGATTCTACGCTATTACAATCATTAGGGGGATGGGGTGTACAAATTTACAAATGGGAATTTGTGAGAAATTAAAGTCCTAATCATCTATTACAACCATATTGAAATAGTACACAAGAAAGGTAAAGTAGACTTATTTTGAAAGTGGTTTTTTGTCTTAATGAATTAAAAAGAAATAAGTTAATTAAAAAAAGGAAAATGTTTTTATGGATTTTTCATATTAATAAAAAGGGTATTAATATTGAAAATGATTAGAAAAAAGGGAAAATAATGAGAGATAGAATCATCGTGCTGCTGCAAGCAGAACAAAAGGGATCAGAAGTTCTGATGCCAGGCGTGTTGTGATTCAGAGAGAAACGTTAGTGAGAATCAGAAGTTCTGGATTGGTACACTCTGAGGTCCTGCGAGAAACGTTAGAGGGGAAGGAAATAGAGGTTCTTGCTGGTATTCAGGCAGTGAGCCAAAAGTCATAACTTATGTGTTGTGCTAAGCAGTGAGTGGAAATCTGAAGTCATGTGCGTTAAAACAGTAAGAAAACCTAGAAATTCTGTGTGTGTTAAAACAGTGAGAAAGCCTAGAAGTTCTGTGTGTTTAACATGTAAGGAGAACTCAGAAGTTCTGTGTTATGTTAAAACAGTAAGAAAACCAAGAAGTTATGTGTGTGTTAAGATAGTGAGAAAGCTTAGAAATTTTGTGTGTGTTAAAACAGTAAGAAAGCCTAGAAGTTATGTGTGTTTAAGATGCAAGGAGAACTCAGAAGTTCTGTGTTGTGCTAAAACAGTGAGTGAAAATTAGAAGTCCTATGCCACATTTCAACTCTTCCCTCATATTAATCAGCACATCAACAATCTATTCAAACAGCAAATCAGAAAGATAAAAGCACAACAGTTTATAGAAGTTCTAATCCTAAATCTGAACCTAGCCCTAATCAAGAAGTCATGATCCGCGGTTTTTCTACTTATGAAATGATATGGACAACAATAATACTGTGATGTTTACATATTTTAATGATATTCTGAATGAAAATATGCAAAGTCAAAATGACTTACCTTGAACCTGGAGCGTGGGCTTGGAACTTGAACTACTGCCTTCAGATGTTCTGGAGTCAGCAAGAGCAACGAAAGAGAAAACGCCAAGTTCTTTGACTCAAAGGGAAGAACAAAGGTTTTGGTTTTCTGTTTGAGAATTCTGGATTTTTGCGAAGGTTTCACAATTTTCTTTTCTCTCTCTCCCAAAAGAGAGCCCCTTGAAAGTGTAATTGAGCAACTTATTTATAGGGTTTTGTGAAGGTTCCATTTCTTTTTAATCACAGTTTTTGTATGCTAATTTGGTGCAAATATAGGGTTTGAGAAAAATGCAGGCGTGGACTAGATCGGCAGTAATTTGGAGTGTTGTGGCAGCTGGTTGCAGGATTGTGCTATAGCAGTGCAGCAGGTTGTTCAAACAAGGTTTTGGGGCTTTGTGATGTTCTAATCGAAGAAGACCAAAATGAAACTCGAAGGGTGATGCTCTAATCGAAGCATATGCTGAAGAGTCATGTTCTAATCTAATAACTATGTTTTGAACCATGTTTGCAACTTCTATCTGCACTTGCGTGGAGGCTGGCTCAGAAGTTCTGAAGTATTATATTCTCTTAACACTTAGAAAATTTTCTAAATGTTTAGAAATTTGATTTTTTCAAAGTAATTTCTGACTTCTGATTTTTTGATGAACCAATTTCATGTCTTAATGAAATATAATTGTTGAAACTTGATTTTTGATATAAAAGTCAAAGTTTTGACTTTTCAGTGTGCTTTTGACCATTTTGCCCTTGTGGATGATTTTCTTGAAAAGTTGTAATTCAATAACTAAAACTTGATACAAGAAAACCTGAGGGTCCAGGATGATCCTTTGAGAAATTAGAGGGAAAATTTTGGGGTGTGTTGTACCCCAAAATTTTCCCTCCAATTTTACTCACAAAATGTCAAGTGAGGTCCCCAAGTTGCTCAAGGAAGTCCAAGAGTTGACCAGACAAACTCTCTCCTAAGGAAGTACACCTAAAATTAGGGTGTCCCTTTTCATCAAGATGTGTGAACCACAAAGGAATCAAATTCTTTCCAAGGTTAATATGGTCCCAAGATCATCCATGCCAAGTTTCAGGCCTTGCATAAGAAGTTTTCTCAATCAACTGCTCAAATGCTTGAGAATCGACTATACTAGGTCAAGAGTCAATTGTGGCCCACATACAGTCAAACCTCAATATTTTTGGTCAACATCGACATTTTGAAGTGATATCCATCATTTTATCAAGGTTTGATCATGATTCCTCAAGGAATGCTCCAAATTCATCAAAACCCAAAAGTTGCTAAATTAGGGTTTTGCAGGAAAAGTCAACCCAAATTTGAACAAGCATAACTTCTTCATACTTTATCATAAATTTTCCATCCAAGGCTCATTTTGAAGAGGATGAAAGTTCCTACAATTCATCTTCATCCCTCAAGTTCAAAATATGCACTCATAAAAGATATGAATTTTTACATTATAGGTCCTTTTGAAAAGTCAACAAAAATACCTTTTGGTTCAAAGCTTCATACATGAACATGGAAGATCCAATTGAAATTAGACCAAAAGGGTTTCTTAGGGGACATCTTAATCTTTCTAAAAAGTCAAATAACACCCTCCTAGGGTCAAAATTGAGAGAGATATGAATTGTCAAAGTTGGCAATTTTTGGAAAATTGTCAAAAGTCAACATTGATCAAATTTGCATTTTTTCCAAAGGGGCCCATGTTTTCTTGTTTGAAACATGTTTCTAATAGGACCCACGACCCCTTAGCTTTTCCACCTATTATTCTATTATTTTTATTATTTATTTTGATTTTATTTCATTTAAATCAAAACAAGTCAATATAAAATAGTAAAATAATGAAATTAAATCAAATCCTTGATTTTTTATGCACATTTTGAGTCCCTGTATAGCTAACATGCTAGCCAATTCGTGCAGAGTGGATTTGGATTGAAAAATATTGGATTGAATCTTGTTTTAGAAATATATCATACAAGAGCAAATCAAATCCAATTTCCATTATTTCTCAAGATTCATGCCAATTTTATGACCTAATTTAGTCTACTATAAGTACATAACAATTGCAGATCAAAAGACAAGGTTTTGCAGTCGTAGGGAGCAAGAACAAAAATTCAGAAATTGGATAAAAAGTGTGCATTTGATTCCTTCCTTAAAGGTTGATTCTAGTCCATTGAAAGATTCTAACACTTCCAGGCCATCTCCTAAAGCCAACACCATCATTTGCAGCCTTCAAAACGTCAAGAACCATCGCCTAGACACATCACGGTTTGCATCTGAAACTCAAATTTGATTTCTATGTTTTACACATCATAAATCCATTTTGTTCATATATCCTTGTTCATAACCGTGTTTTCAAGCTTTCTATATCCTTTAATTGTATTAACAGTGCAGAAATCAACACTTACCATTGTTAGGGTTTGGGGTCACGATTTGGGGATTTCTGGTACAGGTAAAATTAGGCTATGAATGAGGTACCATGATGCTCGTGAGGCCAAGACGAGTTTATTGGTACCATCACAATTAATTTATCATGCTCGTATGAGATATTTGAGTTTTGCAGGGCTGTAGTTACAGCAAACGTCCGTAGGTATAAGTCATAAACTTAAGACGACGGTTGTAGAGAAGAAGATAATATGTGGCATCCCACTATTGGTTCATTTACTACGCCAAAAATAAGTTTTAGCAGCACATAAAAGAAAGCACTTTTGGAAAAAAGTGCTGCTGTAGGTTTTAAAAAAAATTCCCTTAAAAAAGCGCTTTCAAAGGGTGCCTTAAGAAAGCGCTTTTCAAAAACGCTTCTAAAGGTCACCCTTAGAAAGCGCTTTTTGTGAAGCGCTGCTAAAGCTGGCCTTTCAGAGGGTACCTTAAGAAAGCGCTTTTCAAAAGCGCTGCTAAAGGTCAGCCTTAGAAAGCGCTTTTCCAAAGCGCTGCTAAAGCTGGCCTTTAGAAAGCGCTTTTAAAAGCGCTGCTATAGGATATGCTACGAAAGCGCTTTTTGATGTAAAAGCGCTGTTATAGATGACCTTTATAAATCTCTTTTAAAAGCGATTTCGTAGGTAGTTTTATAATAAATATCAAAACACAATTCGTATCACTTTTCTATTCTCAGTCAGATTTTCTTCACGAAAAAACCCTAAACCAGAGCTTCTACTGCGGTCAACGGCGCTCCACTTCTCCGGCCTAAACCTGATTCATTTGCATGTTTATTTATTTCGTTGTTATGTTCTTCATACATCTTGTTCTTACTTAGATTTTTGTTCTCTTTTTTCGATCTACTATATTTGTGCTTTTGAGTATGAGTTTCCACCTTATCTTCATATCTATTACCTTATTTGGTTCCCTGTTGGTTGATCCTCAAAATCATCAGTGCATTTTCCAGACCACTTGTGCTCTTCAGCTTTTGCTTTTGCTTCGCCATTCTTCCCCGTCTTCCCTGTAAGATCCTTAATATCCTCTTTTTCATGTTTATTGTTTACCTTATTTTGACCTTCCTTCATTTTATTCTGACTAACGACATTGTTTTCATTGTATATACCACTACTTCTAGTTTTCTAATTACAAAGAGTATGAGTGGTTGCTTGACTTGGCATAGCTTTGTTGACTAGCTGATTCTCACTCAGGTAATCTCCATTATTACTTATGTTGTTGCCACTTTGGTTATTTTGTTGTTGTTGTTGTTGTTGTACCCTTCTTTCACTTTATCATTCCTACTATACTTGTTGTTTTCCTTAATGATAATGCCCTTATTTTTGTGTTTGTTTGCTCTCCATGTGTGTTCAAGAGTCTTTTTGTATTTTCCTATGGCTTCCTTATCTTGGTTGCCCTTTGAACTTTCACCAATGTACCATCTTGTACTTGACTTTGTATCCTTCAATTGGTCTTGCTTTTTATGCATTTTTCTCCTCGACTGACTGTTGCTCTTTGTGCTCGGGTAATCTTTCATGATTCCTTTCCCTTTGATATTGTTGTTTTAATTGTTGGTGCTCTATTTATTTGTGTTCTTGTTTTCCTTGACATGGTCATCACCTTTGTTCTTCATATTTCACTCCTTCTGTTGCTCTGCTTTGACAGAATATTTATGCACTCCTGATGTTGCTCCTTGAGGTTAGTTTGATCCATTTCTCAACTTTTGTTTTCAGTAGGATTGCTAGTGTCGACTTCTCTAGACATATAAATTACTCCTATTTGTTGGGATAGTAGTTGTAGTGATCTTTGATCCACTTATGTTTATGTCTGTGTAAGAAGCAGCAGTAGTGTTCATGTTATATATTATCCGCGTTGTTAAGAGACGAGTAGAACACATTCCTACCAAGAAAAGAAAGAGACCTTAGTGAAAAAGGTAATAGTATATATAATTATAGCCTATATCATTTAATAAAATTTAATTTGTCATTTCATTTTAATTTTTTTTCATTATTACAGGTCAAATGGCTAGTAATCAAGAAAACTCACAAGATGCAAATGCTCCTGAAAATGCTCCTGAAAATACTTCAGAAAAGACTTCAGAAAAAGATATTACACGAGGTATAACTATTATGAGGGGAATCATCCGTGATAGAGATAGAGGAGTAACATATAATGTAGATTGGAATGATAATGACCAACTAATTGGGTCTAATGCTGCAAAGTTTACAAGTTACATTGGTACGCTTGTTTGTATACACATTCTGATCACCACTCCTAGATGGAAAAGAGGAGAGTTGGATGAGGGTAAAGAGAAAGTTTGGACTGAGATAAAGGTACATATATGGTTTTTGTTATTTTCTTTATCTTGACGATAATATGTGTTTAAATTGCTTTTACTAACACACTTTATGCGTATGTTTTTTTATAGAGGTCTTTTAACATTGAAGATACCCGTAAAAAGTATATAATGGGTTTGGCTGGAAAAAGACACAGAAGGTGGAGAACATTTTTAACAAACAAGTATCTTAAAGATGATGAAGGAAATTTTCTTGAAGAGGATCCGGAACGTCCAAAGAAATATGAGAACTTCATTACACCTAAAGAATGGGTTGGTTTTGTAGGCAAAATAAGAGATGTGAATTTCAAGAAAGTGAGTGCCATCAATCGCGAGAGAGCGTCAAAACACGCATATCCATACAAAAAAGGGCGTTTGGGATATGCTCACTTAGAGGAAAAAATTGTAAGTAAATATAAACTCTACGATCTTATTAATTCTCTCGATGTGTTATAATTGATGATCTTAAGACTTGTGTCAATGAGTAGTTAGAAGAGACGAAAAGTGACGCAACATCACTACCAGCACATTTGTTGTGGAAGGAAGCTCGTGTGGGCAAGGATCAAGTTGTTAATCCCGATCTTCAACATGTGTATGATGAATGTGTAAGTATAAGATTGTGTCTTTAATTAAATCAAATGTTTATTAATATTTAAATAATTTTTTATCTCCACTAATAATTTTCGATATGTAAATGAATTACAGGAGACCTTGTCGCAATCGATATCCCCAGGTGAGGATCAGGATACCAGGAGCATACTTAGTCGAGCACTAAATATTGCTGAGTATCCGGGTCGGGTGAGGGGTAAAGGTCATGGTGTGACTCCAACCTCTATGTATAAGCATCCAAGGAGAAGAAATCCTAGCAATGCAGAAGTGATGCAAACATTGCAGGATTTACAAGCTCAATTCTGTGAATTGTAGAAGGATAAAGAGAGAGATATGGCAGAAAAGAGCAGTTCACAGTTGAAAGAAACTAGTGACAAAGCTAGTATCAAATGTCAACATAAATTTCCTGAGGTAATTTTCAATATATATCCGTTATTATTATAGAATATTTTTAGTCACTTCTAACGGTTATTATTGGTTTAGGGCATTTCATCTTGCCATCTATACCTATCATCGCCGACTTATCGAGTAGTTGGCAAGGGAAAAGTCCATAACACTTTGGGAGATTTACTTCACCATAGACCGCTTCCGGATGGACACATGAAAGTATCGGTTGATATTGCTTTAGATATGGATGCGTTGTTGTCGGTACCTGACATTGTTGCTGAGACCACATTGCTGCGAGATGCAATAGGATCTTTTGTTGCATGGCCATCGGACCTCATTTTCATAGATGATCAGGTATGTTGAAAACCATTATGAATCTTAATTTCCACGGTAATTATAGACTCCTACAAAATCCGCATCTAAGGGTAAAGGGATTTTGCGGCACGACGAGTCTGATGTATCACAAAAAGAGGTACGTTTAAAGTGTTAATATGATCCGAATAAAAAACTGCATAATTTTATAATTTAACTGAGTCTATATGATTTTTATGTACCTTTTCAAGGGTCACAACAAGTGAGCCAGAAAATCATTGGCGTACTACCCAAGAAAAGGGTTCCTACTAGATTTTTCCCTCGATACCGGCAGTGTCTTGAAATAATAGTGGGAACAACATATTTGATGGATGGTGGTATTCGTCAAATGGATATAGATCAAGGTATCTTTGGTTTTCCTTGCACCGAAATAATTGAACATGAGGACGTGGAAGAGATTTTCTGTCATAAAGAATTAGGCGTCAGTATTATGCACGCATACGTCCGGTAACCCCATCTTTATATTATGTAATTAGCTGAAATTTTTTTTAAACATTTCAATGAATATAGTCTAATATTAATTATGTTTTTATTTATGGTTGTTATATGACAAATTGATGCGTGGGAATCAATTGTCAAACAGATTCCATTTCGTGTCTTCCTCCCGTGTCAGCGGAGCGACAATTAGTAGGGAACTGGATTCAGTAAGAGAGCACTTAGTCGAAAGATTCATGGTAACTGGTAGTACAGAAAGCTTATATCTTTGGGCGTATAATACTATTCCTATAGGGTTATATTTTCATTCTAAGTTAATTTTAATATTTGTAATTTTTGCGTAGAAAATTTTCTTTTAAACTGTTGTTTTAATTTATAGACATCACTGGTTATTGGTTGCTATCAATCCTATAAAAGAAGTGGTCTATTATCTGAATTTGGTTGACGGTGATTGGATAAATTATCCGGATATGAAGTTAATGATTGATACGTAAGTGAGATTATTATAAATATTTGTGTGTATTTATATATTTAATTATTTCTGTGACATTGTTCTAAATATATATTTTTATTTTGTTAGAGTGATACAAGTATTTCGGTGTCAAAGAGAAGCTCGGGTACGGCGGTCTAAATCAAACAACATTAATTGGATCAAAGTGCATGAATATTAATTTCCACTATTTTGCTTATAATATTTATGAAATTTGATAAAACAATACAACTATATATTCTTATTTATTTTTCTATGTAGTGTCCTCAACAGTAAAACGGTATAGATTGTGGATACTTCGTTATGCGGTTTATCAAAGAAATCCTTCAACTAATTCAAATAGAGATTCCAGTCACAGTATGGATTTATAACTTAGGATTTGTTTTATTATTTCTCGGATATTTCATATAATTTTTTACTTTTAACTAAATCATGCATATTATATTTTGTTATGTAGTACTTCGATGAATACAAATGTGCATATTACACGAAACTTCAGTTGGAAGAAATCAAAGAGGAATTGTGTTAATATTTTATTGAGCAGAGAATCATATAAGGTATGAATACATTATTATGTGAAAAGTGTTATGAATACGTTACATGTGTACATGGAATACCATATTGACCGTGTTATTATGTTCAAACCTCGCAGGACCAGGACCTTAATACATAATTGACCGTGTTTCTTTCATACATTATAACTGGTTTAGTTGTTGTTAGGGTTAATTTTGTAAGACTGATTTTGAGTTACAATGCTGATAACAATGGTTTTTATATATTTTGAGGTACAAAAATGGTGTATATATATTTTGGATTACAATGGTATACAATGCATTACCGCGGTTTATGAATTACAGGTTATGGCAACTGGTTTATATAAATAATATGCTGCAAACAATGCAGGTATATGAATTATATAAATTATACCTCTAAAAAAAACACCCTATGAAAGCGCTTTTTAAAGAAAAACGCTGCCTTAGGTAACCTATGAAAGCGCTTTTTCACAAAAAGCGTTGTCTAAGGTAAACATATGACAATGCTTTTCCAGGCAAATGCACTTCTAAAAGACCACCTATGAAAGCGCTTTTCCAGAAAAAAGCGTTGCTAAAAGCCTACCTAAGACAACGCTTTTCCAAAAAAAAGTGCTGCTAAAAGAAAACTTATGAGAGCGCTTTTCCAGAAAAAAGCGCTGCCTTAGGTAGACCTATGAAAGCGCTTCTTCATAAAAAAGCGCTGCCAAAAGCCTACTTAAGAGATCGCTTTTTAGAAAATGTGTTGTATTAGGTAGACCTACGAAAGTGCTTTTCATTAAACAAAAAGCGCTGCTAAAACCTATTGCAGCGCCACCTAAGAAAGCGCTTTTAAGCGCTTTTAAAGGCAAAAAAAAGCGGTTTCGTAAGTCTTTTTTGGCGTAGTGATTTGAATCTCGCGCGCCTTTCTGAATCCATTACTTTGTTTTGTTTATTACATTTTGTTTTCATTATACAAACAAATTAACAAGGTAGCGCAGTTGGCAACGCATCGTTGGTGGTGAGTATAAGTACCTAGGTTCGATCCCAGGTCCCAACGATTTCTTTGTGTTATTTTTTCTTCTATAATCAGGTGTATCACGCTCTCAACCATTCACCATGGGCTAGCAATTCCTGACCAGTGGATCTAGGATCAATTCAGATCCAATGCCTGCAGTGAATGAGTATGATACACCTTCAGGTCAACGCTACACCTGATCCAGCATGGTTGACCGGGCTCAGCTTAATGGGCCAAGAATTTCAGATTCACACCCCTTCAACAATTCATCACAGGCCCATTTTATTATTTTTTCTATTCTTTTTTTCTTTAATTTCTTTGTTTATTTTCTTAAATTATTTCTTTTTAATTAACACAAAAATATTTTTTTTATTTTATTAAATTAACAAATCAAAATCAAAAGAATCTTTTTTTTAATAATATTTTTATTCTTTGAATTAATTAGTTTAATTAATTTAGGGTAATTTAATCTTCTTTTTATAATTAAAAATAATTAGACTTGGGTTTTAAATTGTACACAATTTAATTAATTTTCTTTAAAAATACATCAAAAATCATTTTTCTCATAAATATATATTTCTTTAATTAATTAATTTATTTAGAAAATTAGGTTAATTTAATTTCTTTCATAATTTAAAAACAATTAGAAATCAGGTTTAATTAATTTGCAATTAAATGTTTTCTCAAATAAAAATCCACAAAAACACTTTTTCTCTCAATTAGGGTTTTAGATTATTTCAGTCGTCCTCGCATTTAATTTGCCGCGTGCTTGTTAATGATTTATCCATTATTTTGTAACTGCTCAGGGTTTGTAATAGTTAACCTAGGTTTTTATTTATCACTTTTCCACCGATTTATGGTTATATAATTAATGCCTCTCCCCGAAGCCTTGTAATAGCTAGGTTTATTTTTCGCACTTTAAACTCTCGCAATCTTTAACTGTCTAGATGCATGGCTAATAGGATTGTATGAAAAGAATGCTTGAAATTTAAAATGGTAGATCACCTAATGTGCAAAGACTAAATAACTAAAATAAAAAGTTCACATGCACATGCACACTCCTAGGGTTTGCCTCACTACGGTTGCCTTCGGTAAACAGTCATTAAGCATAGGAAATTTTAGTGATCGCCCTCCTGTCTAAAAGATCAAATGTCCCATTTGAATGTTGCCTCGGAAATGTTGCCTCGGAAATGTTTCCTCGGAAGCGTTGCCTCGAAAAGATCTTAAGACTCTAGGGTTATTATTAATGTTTTCTAACTATTGCTTTAGTGATTGTATTTGTCCCTTTCGAATGTCCCTTACAACTCCAACGACGGTGCTACCTATTCCTTAATAGTAGGATAGCGCTGTCTAAAGGAAATAGAACTAACAACCTTTTTTCGAGTAGGTAGAATCTTAAGTACTTGCTCAATAAATAACTTTTCACACAAACACCTTTCAACACACATTTCAAAACAACTTCGTCACATCCTTGAGGACTGATACAAGGATTATCATGAAGTAAAACATTTTCAAAACAAACACACACAAGCAATTTGAAAAATGAACAAGCACCTAAGAGCCCATGGAAAACCATGGATAGAAAGGGTGCTAACACCTCCCCTTTCTATAATCTACCCCCCGTACTCAGAAACATCTCGAAAAAGGTTTTTTCTGTTCTTTTTCCTTTTCCATGATTGGATAAAATAAAAGTCGATGGCGACTCTTGCTTACCGCGACATTTTGCAAACACTAAACGCAAAACGCAAACTAGTATTAACATTTGGTTCTGCCACCGTATCACAGAACTGGAGACTCTGCTGGGGAGTTATATAAAGTGGGGTAAACCTTAGGATCTAGGTCATATTTAATTGCTTTCTCTTGATTGTCTTGCTTGCTTTATATTTATGGGAACTGTTTGGGTTATTTGATCCTACACCCGGAATTGGGGAACACCTTTTAGGTAAGTAGCAATAAACTGTGAGGTAACTATGTTGGGGTATACCGGCACAGTTGAAGCAGTAGCTACATTGATGTGGAACTTTGGTTGGTACCGGTAACCCTTGAATCAATCAGGGAGAGTACAGGGCCGCTGCGTTGTGTCGTTAAGCATCAACTGACCTTAGAACCTTTAATTGCACAACTTGGCCAGTAGGACGTAGCGAGATGGCTGACTTTGGTGTATTCCCAAGGTCGACAGATACTCGATGCTACACTCATTGAGGTCTGACTCTTGAGCTTTGTTTGGTTGCGAGTTAATCACCTATTGAATGAAGCTGGGAGAAAGATCATTGATATTAAAATCCCTTTTAGAACTCGGTTACTATTTATAGGACAGGTTGAACCAATCCAACTTCAAGAGGGTATGACCTTAAAACTCATGTAAGCCTTAAACCTAAGGACTTGATGTGACTTGTTTGTTGTTTGCTATACCTGTGATTTTCTAACCTAATCATGACATCATAAGCATGGCATATCATGACTAACCATTTAAAGGATTCCATAGGGCTCATTTTTTCTTTGTTTTGTAGGACATGGCATCAGCCCGTAGGAACACTATATAGATCAACCTTGTGAAAGTGTCTCTCCAACTAAAGGATATGGCATTAAGGGTTCTCGAAGGTTCTCATTTCACTAGAAAGCATGGTCAATTGCTCAATCTAGTCACTGCAAAACCTGATGAAGAGTTGTTGAAAGTGTTGTTTCAGTTCTTCGACTCGGCGCACCATTGTTTCACCTTCCCGGATTACCAGCTAGTACCTACTATAGAGGAGTTTTCTCAGTTGTTGGGGGTACATGTTCTTGGCCAGTTGCCTTTCAACGGTACGGAAGAACATCCAAAGCCTGAAGAAATTGCTACAGCTCTGTCTTTACAACAGTTTGACATAGTGGCAAATTGGGAGACTAGAGGGAGTGTCCAAGGAATTCCGGTTAAGTTTCTATTTGAGAAGGCCTATCATTTTTGGGATACCTTAGATCTACAAGCTTTCGAAGACGTGCTGGCACTTCTCGTTTATGGGACGGTACTTTTCCCTAATGATGATCAACTCGTAGATGTGAGAACTATCAAGGTTTTCCTATCTCATAATCCAGTACCTACATTACTCAGGGATATTCTTCACTCTTTGCATGCTCGCACTCTAAAGACAAGGGGAACCCTCATGTGTTGCACTCCTCTATTGGCTAGGTAGTTTATTTCGCACCTACCCATGTCTGTTTTGAAAAATGAGCAGAGTTTAAAATGGTCTCGCAGGCGGATGTCCCTTAAGCATTCAGACATTCATTAGTGTTCACAGTTCTCGGAAGATGTTACCAGCATTGATCGTTGTGGTGAATTCTTTAATGTCCCCCTCTTAGGCATTAGGGGAGGAATCACTTACAACCCTTGTTTGGCCCTGCGTCATTTTGGTTATGCGAGAAGAGATGGTCCTCATGATATGCTTATCCAAGGAATCGCCTTCAATTATGAAAACGACGTTCAAGGCTATCGTAGAAGTTTCATAAAAGCTTGGGGAATGGTACATAAAATTGATAGCAAGATGCTAGGGCACAAGAATTCCATCCTCTTGAGCCTTATCTCCGATGGGTACGAGCTCGTGCCCAAAGTCTGATGATGCCCTACCCAGTTGTCCTACCAATAACCGTGGATCCAACTACTGAAGGAGACACTACTTCGCTTGTTCATCGCCCTGACATGCCAACTGATCATGAAGAATTACAGAAGTCTTGGGTTCAACTCAAAGAAGAGTGGGACATGTTTGAAGCTCAGTTCTATTCCAGCAAGAAGAAGTTCCTAGAGATCACTAGGCTACATCATGAAGAAAGGAACATAAATGCCTACATCGCACCAAAGAGGATGCGCTCCTTGGAGACCTAGTTTATTTCTTTAAGTTTTGTTTTGTTTAATTTTAAGCCTAAAAGGCATTCTTTGTAAGAATTTGAACTTATTAATGCAATTAATGTGTGTTTCTTTTGGTTAAACAAATCTGAGCCTTTAAGAATCCTTGAAATCATTGCATACTCATATCATCCATAACATTGCATAAATAGGTACCATTACAGGTTTCTCATCTTCTTCGCTGTTTATTTCAGCAAGAATTTCTTCCGAACAAAGCATCAAGGACCTTCACGCACAGAACGCCCCGTTCAAATAAATGTTCATAAGTTTGGAAAAAGGGAAGGAGGATCTGAAAGCCCTCATTCTGAAAGAGAAGAAGAAAAAGAAGAAGGTTGTCGGTATTCTAAATATGGGCAAAAGATTTGGAGAGTGGTTGAAGCGACAAACTGATCTGACCTCTTCATCCAAGGACGGGGAGAATCAGAAAGAAGAGAAGGACCCTAGTCCTACAGTCTCTGATAATGATATTGATTATAATGATGAACAATATCCTCCTGCTGAGGATAGATACAAATAGCTAGAAGACCTTCTGAGTGCCATGGAAGTTCAGAGAATACTCGGACTAGATTTCAAAGAACTGGGATTGGTGTCAGGAGTAGTCATCCCGCAGAAGTTTAAAGCTCCAATTTTTGCTAAGTATGATAGGGTCTCCTGCCAAAAACACCATCTCCGTTCTTATGTCAGAAAGATCCAGCCCCACACAGCTGATAGAAATCTGTGGGTTCACTTCTTCCAAGAGAGTCTGTCAGGAACTCAACTTGAATGGTTCTACCAGCTGGAGGGAGAAAATATCCGAAACTGGGAAGATATGGCTGCTGCTTTCTACAAGCAGTATCAGTATAATGCCGACCTTGCTCCCACTCGTACTCAACTCCAGAGTATGTCCATGGGTGCAAGTGAAGGCTTTAAAGATTATGCACAAAAATGGAGAGACTTGGCTGGGAGAGTTCAACTCCCATTGTATGATAGGGAGTTGGTTGACATGTTTCTAGGGATGCTATCTGGTCCATTTTTCAATCATTTGATCGGCAGCTCATCAGCTGGTTTCACTGAGCTGATCCTAACCGGGGAAAGAGTAGAAGCTGGGATTCGAAGCGGCAAAATACAGAAGGATGCCTCTTCAAGTTTAGTAAAGAAGCCTTTTGTTGGTAAGAAGGAAGCCAGTTCCATCTACAGCCCGAGGGGTCAGAACAGGGATGAACAATGTCAGACAGTAAGTGCCGTGATGATACCTGGACCTGCAGTTGCTCCACAACGCAACAATCAACAAAGGGTGGGAAGACCACAACGGCTGTTTACCCGCATCAACATGACATTGGCTGAAGTTTTACCTCATCTGCTAAGATCCAACTTGGAAATCTTGAAAGAGGCTCCCAAGAACCCAAATACTATATCTCCCCGATATAATCTGAATGCCCAGTGTGCCTATCATTCTGAGAGTCCTGGCCACGGTACAAATGACTGATGGGCTCTGAGAAACAAGATACAAGATTTGATTGAAGCCAAGGAAATAGATTTTGATGCTCTGGAGAAGCCAAATGTCACAACTGCTCCCATTCCTAAGCACGGCCGTGGAGTTAATGCTATTGATACTGATTTGTTCGTTACCTATGTTGATGAAGTCTCTACTCCTCTCATGACTGTCAAGAAGAATTTTCTATTAGCTGGTTTATTTTCAGGTTGTGGTGAAGGTTGCCACGTGTGTTTGTTTCTACCTTCTGGTTGTCGTTTGAAGTTAGGTGTCAAACGCCTGATAGATAGAAAAGAAATTATGTTTGAGAAAACTTTGGTTCCTGTTGTTCCATCTGAAGACGTCTCTATTATAACCATTTCGGTCAATCCTTCCAAGATTTCCTCGAGAAGACCTGTTAGGATTACATCTGCTCCAAGAATTACTTCGTTGATAATCACTATTCCTGATCATGGCCCGTATGTCTCGGACAAAGCTGTCCCGTGAAATTATGGTGTCGATATGTACTATCATGGCATCAAACAAGATTTGAAAGATGAAGAAGCTGATCCCGATATTGGTAACATTGTCGGAACCAACAAAGTTACCCGAAGTGGAAGGGTTTTCTCTCCCGAGATTTCCCCTAAGACTGTTAACAAGCCTATTGTCATTCCATCTGTTGTTCCTGCTAGGTCATCTGCTACTCCAGTTATTACCCCTGTCTGCGAATCATCTGATACCTGTGGCAAGGAAATTTTAGGTGAGCCTTCCCGGACGAAGGCACCTAAGAAAATTGTCGTGGAAGCCTCTAAGCAAAAAATGGAGGAAATACTGAAAATAATTAAGAAGAGCGACTACAATGTGGTTGAGCAGCTGGGGCAGACCCCATCGAAGATATCCATGTTGTCTCTGCTATTGTGTTCTAAAGCTCATGCAAAGGCTTTGATTGCATTTCTCAAGATTGCGCATGTGCCGCAAGAAACTTCAGTCGATCAGTTCAAAGATTGTGTGGCCAGCCTAACTGCTTATAATGGGTTGGGTTTTTCATATGCGGATTTGACCCCGAAAGGAAGGAATCATAATGATGCTCTACATGTCTCGATTGAATGCAGGGGCACCACTATGGCTCATGTGCTAGTAGATTGCGAGGGCTTAACTCTAAATCCTAGTAACATTGTGGTAAGGGCTTTTGACAGATCAAAGAGATTGGTGCACGGGGAGGTGGACATCCCTGTCAAAGTGGGTTCTTAGACTTTTGGGTCCTCTTTCTATGTGATGGATATCAGGCCATCGTATTCTTGTTTGTTGGGTCTTCCTTGGATCCACGAGGTTGGATTCGTTACTTCCAAACTCCACCAAATGCTGAAGTATCCGATGAAAGGAAAGATTGTCACAGTGCGGGGTGAAGAAGAATATATGGTGAGTCACCTAAACTCCTTCCGTCACGTAGAGATGGACGGGGAATTCATAGAAACTCCTTGTAGGAATTTTGAAGAGGTCCTTCAGATCTTGGCATCGACTGAAACTACTAGCAACAAACCTCCTTTGAAGATGGCTTCTCTCAAGGATGCCAGGGCCGCGGTTGAAGAAGGTGGGTGTACCAATTGGGGTCAGCTCCCTGATTTCACTCATAAAACTGATAATTTGGTTTGGGCTTTACTACAGGGGCTCAAAGGGCTGTTAGACGCGCGCGGGCTAGAGGACCTCCCCTATGCATCAGAAATCATGGGATTAACTCCATTGAAGACAGTGAAGAGGATTCAGACATTGACAGCTGGATCTACCCAACTATTAATGGTGGACCGAGTAACTGGACAGCTAGGGACTTCATACCTATTTCTTTTATTCCGCAGTAATTGACTTATTTGTTTTAAGATTTGTAATAAACAATTTGAAACTTTACGGCCCGGTTCCTTTCCCGAGACACCTTGGCTTTGCTTGTGAGGGTTATTATTTGTCATTTCATAATCATTAATAAAGCATTGGACGTTTCTTGCATACAAATTTTGCGCTCCTTGTTTTTCTTTTCTATTTTTCACTTTATCAAAACAACTATTCTCTTACACACACTCACGTATCACAATGCAGATCCATATCCACTCTGGATCCCATTGATAACAGCTCTGCTATTGCCAATTATGACTTCAAAAATCTGATCAACCAAGCCGAGAACGAAGGTGAGGATGATTGTGAGGTGCTTGAAGAACTTGCTAGACTACTACAGCAAGAAGAAAGAACCATACAACCCCATGAAGAGCCGGTTGAGACAGTGAACTTGGGTACTGAGGAAGACAGAAAAGATGTTAAAATAGGTGCAAATCTGGAGCTTAGCGTCAAACAGAGGTTGATACAGATGTTGCACGACTATGTTGAGATCTTCGCCTGGTCCTACAAAGACATGCCTCGTTTAGACACTGATATTGTGGTACATCGTCTGCCGACTAAAGAAGACTGTCCTCCGATTAAACAGAAGGTTCGTCATATGCACCCTGAAATGTCAGAGAAGATCAAAGCAGAGGTCATGAAACAGTTCGAAGCAGGATTCTTAGCTGTCACTTCCTATCCCCAGTGGGTTGCCAATGTCGTCCCGGTACCTAAGAAGGACGGTAAGGTACGGATGTGCGTAGATTACAGAGATATGAACAGGGCAAGCCCCAAGGATGACTTCTCACTTCCTCACATTGATGTTTTGGTCGACAACACCGTGCAATACAAAATCTTCTCCTTCATGGATGGTTTCTCTGGCTACAACCAGATTAAGATGGCTCCTGAAGACATGGAGAAGACAACATTCGTTACACAATGGGGTATGTTATGCTACAAGGTGATGCCTTTTGGGTTGAAGAACGCTGGGGCAACTTATCAGCGTGCTATGGTCGCTTTGTTCCACGATATGATTCATCATGAGATCAAAGTTTATGTTGATGACATGATAGCCAGGTCTCAGACCGATCAAGAGCACCTTGATCATCTCCAGAAATTGTTTGACAAGTTGAAGACATACAAGCTGAGGTTGAATCCGAACAAGTGTACCTTCGGGGTAAGATTTGGTAAGCTTCTAGGTTTTATCGTCAGTGACAAGGGTATTCAAGTAGACCCTGTGAATGTAAAGGCCATACAAGAAATGTTTGCTACCCGTACAGAGAAGGAAGTTAGAGGTTTCTTGGGACGCCTGAATTATATCGCCAGGTTCATTTCACATCTGACTGCTACTTGTGAGCCAATCTTCAAGCTGCTGAAGAAATATGAAGTAGTAAAATGGAATGATGAATGCCAGACCGCTTTCGAAAGAATCAAATAATACCTTCAAGAACCGCCAATTCTGATGCCTCCAGTTGAAGGAAGAACTTTGATATTATACTTGACAGTGCTAGACAATTCAATGGGGTGTGTGTTGGGGCAGCATGACGAGTCTGATCGAAAAGAGCACGCCATTTATTACCTTAGCAAAAATTTTACCGAATTTGAGACTCGATACTCATTGCTCGAGAAAAATTACTGCGCTTTGGCATGGGCTGCTCGTCGACTGAGACAATACATGTTGACTCACACCACCTTGTTGATATCAAAGATGGATCTGATCAAGTATATTTTCGAGAAGCCCGCTCTCTCCGGAAGGATAGCAAGGTGGCAAATGATCTTAATCGAATACGACATACAATATACAACCCAAAAAGCTATAAAGGGGAGTGTATTGGCTCATCATTTGGCTCATCAGGCCGTGGATGATTACCAGTCCATGAATTTCGAGTTCCTGGATGAGTATCATGTTAGTGACTGACTACTAAGATCCTGGACCAGATGAAGGACCCGAGGAGGGATCCCAATGGTCTAAGTATTTTAATGGAGCCTCAAACTCAATGGGTAACGACATTGGCTCTATAATCATATCCCTCGAGGACTGTCATACTCTGTTCACTACCCGATTATGTTTCAACTGCACCAACAACATGGTTGAGTATGAAGCATGTATCATGGGTCTTTGAGCTACTATTGACCTGAGGATCACGTTCTTGAATGTATTCGGGGATTCCATTGTGGTGATAAGTCAGATCAAAGGAGAGTGGGATACGAAGCATTCGAATCTCATTCCTTACAAAGAGTATGTACTGAAATTGCTCCCACACTTTGAGGAGGTAACTTTCGAACATTTCCCACGAGAGGAGAACCAGTTGGCGTACGCGCTAGCTACCATGTCTTCTATGTTCAAGGTTAGGTGGGACAATGAAGCTACCCAAATTACCATTGAGAGCTTGGATGAACCAGCACACTACTATGATATTGATACCGAAGAAGTGGCAGACAAACCCTGGTTTCTCGAAGTCAAAAGGTATCTCGAGGTTCAAGAGTATCCCGAAGGGGCATCTGTCACCGATAAGAAGTTTCTGAGAAGGTTCGCTGCAAAGTTCTTCCTCAATAATGGAATCCTCTATATACGCAACCATGACTCCACACTACTACAGTGTGTAGACAAGAGCGAAGCAGAGAGGATCATGACAGATCTACATGAAGGCACCTTCAGAACCCATTCTAGTGGACATACCATTGCTAAGAAGATCCTACGGGCAGGATATTACTGGTCCACTATGGAAGCCGATTGCTATCAGCACTCTCTAACTTGTCATAAGTTCCAAGTCTACACTGATAAGGTGCATGTGCCTCCAATTCCTTTGAATGTCCTGACAGCTCCTTGGCAAATTGCGATGTGGGCATCGACATGATCGGCCAGATCAGACCTATTGCGTCTAACGGGCATCATTTCAGCTTAGTAGCCATTGATTACTTTATAAAGTGGGTTGAGGCAACCTCTTTTCCTACAGTAACCAAGAACGTCGTGGCGCAGTTTATCCGACACAATCTGATCTATCAATATGGTGTACCAGAGAGAATTATCACTGACAATGGTACGAATCTCAATAACACAATGATCATCGAGCTCTACAAACAGTTTAAGATACATCATCATAACACTTCTCCCTATCGGCCGAAGATGAATAGCAATGTTGAAGCAGCTAACAAGAATATCACAGGGTGTAACAGCTGCCCCTGTTCAATCTTCTTAAGCCTGAGGGTGTAGATTGGCTGGTCTGCCTTTCGTGATCTGAAGGTGGAAGATGATTGAACACTAGAGTGCCCAGATATTTGCACTCGCATGAAGTAATATTGATTGGTGATATCGAGAATGGGCTTGCAGATTCCATTTGGAAGGCGAAGGAGAATCGTCGGAAATGGGATTAGAGATGCCATCCAGAAAAGATCGGTTGCATAAGAGATTCCTTGGCGAGAACTCCTGTATCTACGGTTGAGGAGGACTTCACCAGGGAATTTTGATTTATGTCCTGGGAAGTAGAGTCTAGGAGCTTTGGTTGTCCATTACTCTGCTGGGGAATTAACTCTTGATTGAGGAGGTGAAAGTAGAATGCATATATGGTTAGGGTCCAGGCTGTACAGCGACTTATTGGGGAAATGTGAAATCCACAGTATCTGGTCGTGTCCGGGCCTTACAGTGTTGTAAACTGTTGTCTGGAGATAAGGGAGAAGGAACCTGGATAGCAGGGTTTATGGTAAGGAACCTGGATAGTAAGGTTACTTTGAGATGAAAACCTGGATAGTAGGGCCATGAGAAGGAACCTGGGTGGTAGGGTTACTTCGAAATGAAAGCCTAGATAGTAGGGCTACTCTGAGATGAAAGCCTGGATAGTAGGGCTATGATAAGGAACCTAGGTAGTAGGGTTACTTCGAGATGAAAGCCTGGATAGTAGGGATACTTTGAGATGAAAGCCTGGATAATAGGGCTATGAGAAGGAACCTGGGTAATAGGGTTACTTCAAGATGAAAGCCTGGATAGTAGGGATTATGGGAAGGAACCTGGATAGTAGGGTTACTTTGAGATGAAAGCCTGGATAGTAGGGCTTATGGGAAGGAACTTGGGTCGTAGGGTTATGGGAAGGAACATGGATAGTAGGGTTACTTCGAGATGAGAGCCTGGATCGTAGGGCTATGAGAAGGAACCTGGATAGTAGGGTTACTTCTTGATGAGAGCCTGTATAGTAGGGTTTATGAGAAGGAACTTGGGTTGTAGGGTTACTTCGAAATGAGAGCCTAGATAGTAGGGCTATGAGAAGGAACCTGGATAGTAGGGTTACTTCGAGATGAGATCCTGAATAGTAGGGCTTATAGGAAGGAACTTGGGTAGTAGGGTTTCTTCGAGATGAAAGCCTGGATAGTAGGGCTTATATGAAGGAACCTGGGTCGTAGAGTTACTTCGGGATGAAAGCCTGGATAGTAGGGCTTATGGGAAGGAACCTGGTCGTAGGGTTACTTCGAGATGAGAGCCTGGATAGTAGGGCTTATGGGAAGAAACCTGGGTCGTAGGGTTACTTCAAGATGAGAGCCTGGATAGTAGGGCTATGACATGTATACCTTCATGGGTTTAATCTTGAACTGTTGGAATTGTTAATGATAACAATCTTTCCTGAAAAGGTACAAGATTAATTATATGCGATGTATGAAATGTATTGTGTGATGATGTTCTTAAAATAAATGAGATTATGTTGTATGCAATATGTATGCGCACGTCATCATGTATGAACATGAAATGCTATTGTGACATGTCCGAGTCTGGGAAAATAAATCCCTGACTGCTACTGGAGAGTATAGCATTCCTGACTGTGGTTCTTCTACTTCCGTTAGGGATGGTGAACGAAAATGACTATGCCAAAGATTTGCTCTTCGTTGTTTGTGAATATTCTGCAAGGGAGAGACTTTGTAAGAGAATAGCTCTGCGGGGGAATGACTCTGTTGGAAGGTGGACTTCCGTAGCTGAAGTAACAAGCTTTGTTGGGGATTGAGCTTCTGTATCCAGAGAAATAAACTCTGCTTAGGGAGATAAAAATTTATGATGATCCGCTCGCGATTATGATATTTGGCTGGGGGATATAGATGTCAGGCTTCTGGACGACCTTGGCTAGGGAGGTTACTTCCCGTTTCGAGAGAACTGATATCAATGCTTTGATTACCTTTACTCTGTGGGGAGTGTAGGCGCCACGGGGGCGTATGTACTGATGACTATGTTTCAAAGATGTCTCTGCCCTGGTACCTGTTGGACAGAGTCACTGTTGGGTTTGACATTTCTTATTTTTGCCCTGTTTCCTAAGTTACGAGCAATTGTATTTTCGTTTCTTATGTAAATATTTATGAGCAGCAATCATATTCAAATGCATATGTCAAGAATAAACCATTGGACGTTCTTGCAAATGAAAACAGAAAAAGAAAAATAAATAGTTTTGTCAAAAATGGTATGTATTAATTTTCGAAGTTGGCTTGTAATAAGCGTTTTTTGTACAAGTAAGTTGACACTCTAGTAAGAGAACTCCACCATGAAAATGAAAGTTATACAATATTGTGTACAAAGAAAACAGCTATGTGCAACAATCCCATTGGGTTCCAACTCTGCTATTACCCCTATGTCTTCGAGCGTCTCATGACTTTGTTACTTGTCCGAAGCTGATTAGGTTAATCGATGTCGTTCGAGCTTGATAATTGATACTGAGGTCTGGTCGCAAGATGATCCAACGGGACATAGTGATACGCTTTACATCCCTAACTTTTTCCTGGACCGCTCTTTCGGGTTTTCATTCCACCAGGATACCCTTTTCTGCCCAAGTCGCCTTTTCAGGTTTCGACTTGCCAGGTGTACAGATTTTTTCATTTTCATCCCTTATTTTTTCCAGAACCCTTTTGGTTCTCTGGGAAGCCCTTATTTTTGCCTAGTCCAGTCAACCTAGCGGGTCTTTTATCATGCGTAGTATCTTTTCACTATGTCCTTATTGACAGGGTGAGGAAGGTCATCACCGTCCATGGTGGTTAGGATCATGGCTCCACCCGAGAAAATGTTTTTAATCACAAATGGCTTTTCGTGGGTGGGAGTCCACTTGCCCGTGGGATCACCTTATGGCAATATGATACGGTTGATCACTAGATCCCCGACTTGATATTCTTGACGTCTGAGTTTTTTGTTGAAAGCCTTGATCATCCGTTTTTGATACATTTGACCATGACAAACAACAGTAAGTCTCTTCTCATCGATCAGATTTAGTTGATCAAGTCGAGTCTGGATCCATTCGTCTTTGTTCAAACCCGCGTCCTTCATAATCCTTAGAGAAGGAATCTGGACCTCAATGGGTAGGACTGCCTCCATTCCATATACCAGAGACTAGGGTGTTGCCCCTGTCGATGTCCGTGATGAGGTACGGTACCCATGAAGAGCGAATGGTAACATCTCATTCCAATCTTTGTATGTCACCATCATCTTTTGTGTGATTTTTTTAATGTTCTTGTTAGCCGCTTCAACAACGCCATTCATCTTCGGCCAGTAGGGAGAAGAGTTATGGTGTTGTACCTTGAATTATTTACAGAGCTCGGTGATCACCGTGTTATTGAGATTCGTACCATTATCGGTGATAATTCTCTCTGGCACAACATACCGACAGATCAGGTTATGCTTGATAAATCGCGCTACAGCATTCTTGGTAACGGTAGCAAAGGAGGCAGCCTCAACCCATTTCATGAAGTAATCGATGGCTACCAGGATGAAGCGGTGCCCATTGGAAGCGGTAGGCCTGATATCTCCGATCATGTCAATGCCCCATATTGTAAAGGGTCACGGAGCTGTCAATACATTCAAAGGAACCGGAGACACGTGCACCATATCAGTATAAATTTGGCACTTATGACAGGTTCGGGAGTGCTGATAATAATCTGCTTCCATAGTGGACCAGTAGTATCCTTCCCGTAGGATCTTCTTAGCCATGGTATGTCCACTGGAATGGGTTCCGAAGGTACCTTCATGTAGATATGTCATAATCATCTCTGCTTCGCTCTTGTCCACACACCGCAATAAGGTAGAGTCATGATTATGCTTGTAGAGGATTCCATTACTGAAGAAGAATTTCGCGGCGAACCTTCTCTGAAATTTCTTATCATTGACAGATGCCCCTTTGGGATACTCTTGCGTCTCAAGGTACTTCTTCACTTCATGAAACCATGGTTTGTCTTCCACTTCTTTGGTACCAATCTCACAACAATGTTTTGGTTCATCCAACCTCTCAATGGTGATTCGGGGAGCTTCGTTGTCCCACTTGGCTTTGAACATGGAAGACATGGTAGCTAGCGCATCCGCTAACTGATTCTCCTCTCGTGGGAAATGTTTAAAGGTTACCTCCTAAAAGTGTGGGAACAATGTTATCATGTGCTCGTTGTATGGGATGATATTCGGATGCTTCGTATCGCATTCGCCTTTGATCTGACTTTTCACCAAGGCTCAATCCCCGAAGACATTTAAGAACTTGATCCTGAGGTCAATAGAGGCTTTTAGACCCATGATGCAGGCTTCATACTCTTCCTTGTTATTAGTGTAGTTGAAACATAATCGGGCAGTGAAAGGGGTATGACAGCCATCAGGAGATATGATTACGACGCCAATGTCATTCCCGTGTGCGTTCGAAGCTCCGTCAAAAACCATAGTCCATCGGGATCCTTCCTCAAGTCCTTCATCCGGTCCAGGTTCTTCGTAATCAATCACTAGCATGATATTCTCGTACGGGAACTCAAAATTCATGGACTGGTAGTCATCCACGGCCTGATGAGCCAAATGATCAGCCAATACACTCCCCTTAATTCCTTTCTGGGTTTTATATTGTATATCGTATTCAATTAAGATCATCTGCCATCTTGCTATTCTTCCAGAGAGTGCGGGCTTCTCGAAGATGTATTTGATTGGATCCATCTTAGATATCAACAGAGTAGTGTGAGTCAACATGTACTGTCTTAGTCGGTGAGCAGCCCATTCCAAAGCGCAACAACTTTTCTCGAGTAGCGAGTATCATGTCTCACAGTCGTTAAACTTTTTGCTAAGGTAGTATATTGCATGCTCTTTTCGACCAGACTCGTCATGCTTCCCCAGCACACACCCCCAGTGGTGAGTCCTGGACAAAAAGTGTGGGATCGAAATCCATCTTAGAGTCGTCCTCCAGGAGTTTCAAGGCTAGAAATACATTCCTGGACATCTTAGGAAGCTTCTCCAATCGATTGCATGCCTCTACACGTCCAAAATCTCTCCTTATCACTCTCACGGTTTGCAAAATTATTCAAATTCGATTACTGTAATTCTTGCATCTTTAGCATGTTTAAGTTACATATTTGTGTTCATCGTCATGTTTGCAATGTTTCTGGATAGTTTGATTTAAGTTACAGTGCATGAACAAGATTTTGCCATTTCTAGGGTTTCGTGCTCCAATTTGGGGTTTTGTGATTTAAGCAAAATTAGACCTGATAATGGGTACCATGATGATCAGAGCTTCACACCTAGTTGATTCATGGTCCCCAAATGAATTTATATTGTGTGTGCTTAATTATTGAATAACTCGGGTTTTTAGCAACCAACTTGGGTATGTAGGTAAAGGTTCTGAAACCTAAGACGACGGACAGGGAAGAAGACAACATCATGTCAAAACCTTACTGACTGGTTTGAATTCTGGCGTGTTTTTGGCATAATCATTATTTTACACTTTTTGTTTTATCTTTTGATTATATGTATGAGTTAACATCCAGCGCAGTTGGTCTGAGGAAGGAAATCATAAGCTCATGTCCTGGGTTTGATCCCAGGCGTGAGCTTTTGGAATTTTCTCCATTATTTTCACTAGATCCAACACACCTCACCTTCTGAAGATCATCAAGCGCCCCCTGGTCTCATCTTCTGCATCCATCTCCAACCAGATCCAGCATACCTTACCTTCTGAGGATCATCACAGCGCCCCCTGGTCTCATCTTCTGGATCCATCTCCAGCCAGATCCAGCATACCTCACCTTCTGAGGATCATCAAGCGCCCCCTGGTCTCATCTTCTGGATCCATCTCCAGCCAGATCCATCACACACCTTCTGAGGATCATCAAGTGCCCTCTGATCTCATTCTCAGGATCCATCTCCAGCCAGATCCATCACATACCTTCTGAGGATCATCAAGTTGCCTCTGATCTCATCCTCTGGATCAATCTCCATCCAGATCCAGCACATACCTTCTGAGGATCATCAAGTGCCCTCTTATCTCATCCTCTGGATCCATCTCCAGCCAGATCTAGCACACACCTTCTGAGGATCATCACACTTCCTCTGATCTCATCCTTTGATCCAACGCCAGCATATGCAGGTCCACCATGAGTCCTCCGAAGATGGTCTCATTGGATCAGGCGCCAGACTCTGGACCATCCCTCTGGGTTTCAGAAGTTCAGCACCCCCCAGAATTGCTAATAGTATGCCCATTTTGCATTTTCTTTCTATTTACTTTTTTTAATTTCTTGAATTAATTTTTTCCATTTTTGTTTTAATTAATTAACACAAAATGATTATTTTTATAAAAAAACTAAAAAAAATCAACAAATAAAAAAAAAGAGTTTTTTTATATAAAATATTTATTTAATATAATTAGTAAGTTAAGCAAATTTAATTTCTTTTTCATTATTAAAATTAAATAGAATTAGGGTAGTAATTTTACATAACTTAATTAATTCTTTTCTCAAAAAAATAACTTAAATATTTTCCAATTAGATTTTTAGGGTTTTTAATTTCTTCTCGCATTTAATTTGTCGCGCGTATCTTATTTACCCTTTTTTGTTATTTTGTAATTGTTTCGAGTTTGTAATAGTTTTAATTAGGGTTTTAAATTCCGCACTTTAATTTTTCGTCGAGACAATTATGTAACTGTCAAAGCCTTGTAATAGCTAGGTTTATTCTTTTCCGCACTTTAAATTCCTGCAAATATTTAACTGTCTAGATGTATGCTAATAGGATTGTATGGCAAGAATGTCTGGAAAAATTGAAACGGTAGATCACCTAATGTGCAAAGACTAAATTAATTGAAAAATTCACATGCACATATTCACTCCTAGGGTTTGCCTCACTTCAGTTGCCTTCGGTAAACAGTCATTAAGCATAGGAAATTTTAGTGGTCGCCCTCCTGTCTAAAAGATCAATTGTCCCATTTTAATGTTGCCTCGAAAATGTTGCCTCGAAAATGTTGCCTCAGAAACGTGCCTCGAAAAGATATTAAGACTCTAGGGTTAATACTAATGTTTTCTAACTATTGCTTTAGTGATTGTACTTCGTCCCTTTCGAACGTCCCTTACAAACTCCAACACTGGTGCTACCTACTCCTTAATAGTGGGATAATTCTGTCTAAAGGAAATAGAACAGAAACGATCTTCTTTCGAGTAGGTAGATGCTAGTAGGTACTTGCTCAAAATAAAACTTTTCACACAAACACTTTTCAAAAACTGTTTTCAAAACAACTTCGTCACACCCTTGAGGACTGATACAAGGGTTATCACGAAGTAAAACATTTTCAAAGCAAGCACATACACAAGCAATTTTAAAAATATGAGCAAGTACATAAGATCCCATAGGTAACTACGGATATAAAGGGTGCTAACACCTTACCTTTCAATAATCTACCCCCCGTACTCAGAAATATCTCGAAAAAAGGTTTTTTCTGTTCTTTTTCCTTTTCCATGATTGGATGAAATAAAAGTCGATGGCGATTCTTGCTTACCGCGATATTTTGTGAACAAAAAACACAAAATGCAACCCAGTATTAAACAGTCGGTTCTGCCACTTTATCACAGAACTGGCGGCTCTGCTGGGGAAATTCTTAAAGTGGGGTTAACCTTAGGATCTAGGTCATATATAATTGCTTTCTCTTGATTGTCTTGCTTGCTTTATATTTATGGGAATTGTTTGGGTTATTAGATCCTACGCCCGGATCTGGGGAACACCTTTTAGGTAAGTAGAAATAATTTGTAAGGGAACTATGCTGGGGTATACCGGCACGGTTGAATAAGTAGCTACGTTGATGTGGCACTTTGGTTGGTACCGGTAACCCTTGAGTCAATCGGGGAGAGTACGGGGCCGCCGCGTGGTGTCGTGAAAGCATCAACTGACCTTAGAACCTTTAATTGCCCAACATGGCCATTAGAAAGCAGTGATATAGCCGACCTAGGTGTAGAGTTGAGAACTGGTTAGTACTCGATACTACACTCATTGAGATCAGACTTTCGGGATATTTCAGCCGCAAGAAAAGATTGTGTGGGTTGAGATAATGCCGATAAAGGATGGTCAGTGATATTGAGATCCTCTAGAACCCGGTTACTATTTCTAAGACAGGTTGAAACCAACTAACTTCAAGAGGGTATTACCTTTGACCTCATGCAAGCCTTAAACTTAAGGGCATTATGTGATTTGGCTATGCTTTCTATACCTGTGTTTGCTATACCTATGTTTTATCATGACATCATGCATCATAACATAGCATCCATTCTTATTGCACTAACCATTTCAAAGACCAAGGGAATTTATCTTTGCCATGTTTTGAAGATCATGGCTTTTGTACGTAGAAACACTATCTGAATCAACTTTATGAAGATACCTTCCCAAATCAAAGAGCTAGTATCAAGGGTTTTTGAAACTTCTGCGTTCACCAAGAGACATGGTTGACTTCTCGACCTGGTTACTTCAAACTTTGATGAAAATATGATGAGTGTACTTCTTCAGTTCTTTGATCCCAAGCACCACTGCTTCACCTTTCCAGACTATCAGTTGGTATCTACCTTGGAAGAATTGTCTCATCTGTTGGATATAACCATTCTTGAGCAATTACCCTTCACAGGTTTAGAAGAAGTTCCTAAGCCATAAGTCATTGCCTCAGCTTTGCACCTGAAACGGGCCGACGTGGTATCCAATTGGGACACAAGAAGCAGAGTCAAGGGTTTTCTATATAAGTTTCTGATAAACAAAGCCCGGTTATTTTGGGATGATGCGGATTTTCAGGCTTTCGAGGAGGTCTTGGCTCTTATAATTTATGGGTTAGTCCTATTCCCTAATCCGGGATCATTCTAAGACATAAATTCTATCAATATCTTTCTCTCTCGTAACCCGGTGCCTACTTTGCTCAGAGATATCCTGCACACTCTCCATACTCGTACCATGAAGAGAAGAGGGATTCTTATGTGCTGTATGCCATTGCTGTCGAGGTGGTTTATTTCTCACCTCCCTAAGTCCATACTGAAGAACAAAGAAGGTTTAGGTTGGTCGCAAAGGATAATGTTGCTCGCTCATACGGATATTCTTTGGTGTTCTCGAGCTATGGAAAATACTGCTATTATTGATCGTTATAGAGAATACCCTAATGTCCCGCTACTAAGCATCAGAGGGGGTATAGCCTACAACCCTTGTTTATCCCTGCGACAATTTGGTTATGCTCGAAGGGATGGTCCCCATGAGTTACTTATTAAGGGTATTGTATTCAACTATGAGGATGATGTCAAGGAGTATCGCCGGAGATTCATAGGAGCCTACGGTATGGTAAACAGATCTGGCTCCAGGGCTTTGGGACCAAAGAATTCCATTCCTATGGAACCTTACCTACAATGGGTACGAGCTCGTGCCCAGCAGCTTATGAGGCCCTATGTGGCTGTTTTTCCAGTGATTATGGAACCCACTACGGAGGAGGACATTCCTTACACAGTTCTCTATCCTTATATGCCCACTGATCTTGGAGAATTACAGAGGTCTTGGATTTAGTTGATGGAGGAGCGAGATGCTTACAAGGATTAGTTCCATGCTGAGAAGAGGAAGGTCTTAGAGCCCACAAAGCAGTTGCATGAAGAAAGATGACTCGATGACCATCCCGGCACAAAGAGGAAGCATCCATAAGAATTTTATTGTCTTTTATAGTTTCAGATTTATTTTTTTAAATTGTAACCCCTAAAAGGCATTTGAACTTCAAATTCAGCTAATAAAGTTTTTGTTTATTGTGGTTTGCAAATTTAAATTTCTCGAAGTCTTTGAAAACATTGCATTCGCATCCCATCCATAACACATCATTACAGGTACCATTACAGGTTTCTCATCTTCTTCCCTGTTTATTTCAGCAGAAATATCTTCTGAACAATGAATCAAGGATCTTCAAGCACAGAATGCCCAGTTCCAACAAATGTTCATCAGTCTGGCAAAAGGGCAGGAGGATCTGAAAGCCCTCATTCTAAAAGAGAAGAAGAATAAGAACAAGGCTGTCGGTATTCTGAATATGGGCCAAAGGTTTGGAGAGCGATTGAAGCGTCCGACTAATCTGACCTCTTCTTCCAAGGAAGGGGAGAATCAAGAAGGAGAGAAGGACCTTAGTCCTGTAGTCTCTGATAATGATACTGATTACAATGATGAACAATATCCTCCCGCAGAAGTTCAGAGGATACCTGGACTAGATTTTGAAGAATTGGGATTGGTATCGGGAGTAGTCCTCCCGCAGAAGTTCAAAGCTCCAGTTTTTGCCAAATATGATGGGGTGTCTTGCCCAAAACTCCATCTCCGGTCTTATGTCAGGAAGATCCAGCCCCACACAACTGATAGAAATCTGTGGGTTCACTTCTTCCAAGATAGTCTGTCAGGGACTCAACTTGAATGGTTCTACCAGCTATAAGGAGAAAATATCCGAAACTGGGAAGATCTGGCTGCTGCTTTCTACAAGCAGTATCAGAATAATGCCAACCTTGCTCCCATTCGTACTCAACTCCAGAGTGTGTACATGGGTGCAGGTGAAGGTTTTAAAGGTTAAGCGCAAAAATGGAGAGACTTGGCTAGGAGAGTTCAACCCCCGTTGTTTGATAGGGAGTTGGTTGATATGTTTCTAGGGACGTTGTCAGGTCCTTTTTTCAATCATTTGATCGGCAGTTCATCAGCTGGTTTCACCGAGTTGATCCTAACCAGGGAAAGAGTAGAAGCGGGGATTCGAAGCGGCAAAATACAGAAGGATGCCTCTTCAAGTTCAGTAAAGAAGCCTTTTGCTGGTAAGAAGGAGGCCAGTGCCATCTACAGCCCGAGGGGTCAAAACAGACCTGCAGTTGCTCCACAATGCAACAATCAACAAAGGGCGGAAAGACCATAATGACAATTTACCCGCATCAACATGACATTGGCTGAAGTTTTACCTCACCTGTTGAGATCTAATTTGGAAACCTTGAGACAGGCTCCCAAGAATCCAAATACTGCATCTCCCCGATATAATCTGAATGCCTGGTGTGCCTATCATTCTGAGAGTCCTGGCCACGATACAAATGATTGCTGGGCTTTGAGAAACAAAATACAAGACTTGATTGAAGCTAAGGAGATAGATTTTGAAGCTCCAGATAAGCCAAACGTCATAACTACACCCACGCCCAAGCATGGCTCGGGAATCAATGCTATTGAGGTTGTCTCCGCCACAGAAGATGCTGATGATGAGAAATCAGACATTGACAGCTGGATCTACCCAACTACCAACGGTGGACTGAGTAACTGGACGGCTAGGGACTTCATACATGTTTCTTTTATTCCGCAGTAATGGACTTATTTGTTTTAAGACTTATAATAAATAATTTGAAACTTTATGGCCTGGTGCCTTGCCCGAGGCACCTTGGCTTTGCTTGTGAAGGATATTATTTGTCATTTCATAATCATTAATAAAGCATTGGACGTTTCTTGCATACAAATTTTGCGCTCTCTGTTTTTCTTTTCTGTTTTCCACTCTATCAAAACAGCTATTCTCTTGCACACACTCACGTATCACAATGCAGATCCATATCCACTCTGGATCCCATTGATAACAACTCTTCTATTGCCAGTTATGACTTCAAAAATCCCATCAACCAAGCCGAGGACAAAAGTGAGGATGATTGTGAGGGGCCTGGAGAACTTGCTAGACTACTACAGTAGGAAGAAAGGGCCATACAGCCTCACGAAGAGTCGGTTGAGACAGTGAACTTGGGTACTGAGGAAGACAGAAAAGAGGTTAAAATAGGTGCAAATCAGGAGCTTAGCGTCAAACAGAGTTTGATACATATGTTACATGATTATGTTGAGATCTTCGCATGGTCATATGAAGATATGCCTGGTTTAGACACTGATATTGTGGTACATCGCCTACCGACTAAAGAAGACTGTCCTCCGATTAAGCAGAAAGTTCGTCGTATGCATCCTGAAATGTCGGAGAAAATAAAGGAAGAGGTCATGAAACAGTTCGATGCAGGATTCTTGGCTGTCACTTCGTATCTACAGTGGGTTGCTAACATTGTTCTGGTACCTAAGAAAGACGGTAAGGTACGGATGTATGTTGATTATAGAGATCTGAACAGGGCAAGCCCCAAGGATGACTTCCCACTTCCTCACATTGATGTTCTGGTCAAAAACACCGCGCAACATAAAGTCTTCTCCTTCATGGATGGTTTCTCCGGCTACAACCAGATCAAGATGGCTCCGGAGGACATGGAGAAGACAACCTTCGTTACACAGTGGGGCACTTTCTGCTACGAAGTGATGCCTTTTGGGTTGAAGAATGCTGGGGAAACTTATCAGCGTGCCATGGTCGCTTTGTTCCACTATATGATTCACCACGAGATTGAGGTTTATGTTAATGACATGATCGCCAGGTACCAGACTGAGGAAGAGCACATTGATCATCTCCAAAATATGTTTGACAGGTTGAAGACATATAAGCTAAGGTAGAATCTGAACAAGTGTACCTTTGGGGTAAGGTCTGGTAAGCTTCTGGGTTTTGTCTTCAGTGATAAGGGTATTCAGGTAGACCCTGCGAAGGTAAAGGACATACAAGAGATGCAGGTTCCCCGTACAGAGAAAGATGTTAGAGGGTTCTTGGGACGTCTAAATTACATCGTCAGGTTCTTTTCACATATGACTGCTACTTATGAGCCAATCTTCAAGCTTCTGAAGAAAGATCAAGTGGTATAGTGGAATGATGAATGCCATACCGCTTTCGAAAGAATCAAGGAATACCTTCAAGAACCACCCATTTTGATGCCTCTAGTTGAAGGAAGACCTTTGATATTATACTTTTCATTGCTAGACAATTCAATGGGGTGTGTGCTGGGGCAGCATGACGAGTCTGGACAAAAAGAGCACGCCATTTATTACCTTAGTAAAAAGTTTACCGACTGTGAGACCCAATACTAATTGCTCGAGAAAACTTGCTGCGCTTTGGCATGGGCTGCTCGCCGACTGAGACAATATATGCTGACTCACACTACCTTGTTGATATCGAAGATGGATCTGATCAAGTATATTTTCGTGAAGCCCGCTCTCTCCGGAAGGATAACAAGGTGGCAAATGATCTTAACTGAATACGACATACAATATACAACCCAAAAAGCAATTAAGGGAAGTGTATTGGCTGATCAGTTTGCTCATCAGGCCGTGGATGATTACCAGTCCATGAATTTTGAGTTCCTAGATGGGAATATCATGTTAGTGATTGACTACGAAGAGCCTGGACTGGATGAAGTACCTGAGGAAGGATCCCGATGGTCTATGTATTTTAATGGAGCCTCAAATGCACTGGGTAACGGCATTGGTGCTGTAATTATATCTCCCGAGGGCTGTCATACTCCGTTCACCGCCCGATTATGTTTCAACTGCACCAACAACATGGCGGAGTATGAAGCATGTATCATGGGTCTTCGAGCTGCTATTGACCTGAGGATTAAGTTCTTAAGAGTATTCGGGGATTCCTTTATGGTGATAAGTCAGATCAAACGAGAGTGGGATACCAAGCACCCAAATCTCATTCCTTACCGAGAATATGTACTGACATTTCTCCCACACTTTGAGGAGATAACCTTTGAACATTTCCCACGAGAAGAGAACCAGTTAGCGGACGCGCTAGCTACCATGTCTTCTATGGTCAAAGTTAGGTGGTACAATGAAGCTCCCCAGATTACCATTGAGAGGTTGGATGAACCCGCACACTGCTGTGAGATCGACACTGAAGAAGTGGCAAACAAACCCTAGTTTCACAAAGTCAAAAGGTATCTCGAGGTTCATGAGTATCCCGAAGGGGCATCTGTCAATGATAAGAAGTTTCTGAGAAGGTTTGCTGCAAAGTTCTTTCTTAGCAATGGGATCCTCTATAAACGCAACCATGACTCCACACTACTATGGTGTGTAGACAAGAGCGAAGCAGAAAGGATCATGACAGATCTACATGAAGGCACTTTCGGAACCCATTCTAGTTGACACACCATGGCTAAGAAGATCCTACGGGCATGATACTACTGGTCCACTATGGAAGCCGATTGTTATCAGCACTCTCGAACCTGTCATAAATTCCAAGTCTATGCTGGTAAGGTGCATGTACCTACGGTGCCTCTGAATGTTTTGACGGCCCCTTGGCCTTTTGAGATGTGGGGTATTGATATCATCAGCGAAATCAGACCTACTGTGTCTAATTGGAATCCCTTCATTCTGGTAGCAATTGATTACTTCACAAAATGGGTTAAGGCAACTTCCTTTGCTACAGTAACCAAGAACATCGTGGCGCGGTTTATCCGACACAATCTGATATGTCGATATTATGTACCAGAGAGGATTATTATTGACAATGGTACAAATCTCAACAACACGATGATCACCGAGCTCTGAAAATAGTTCAAGATACAACATCATAATTCTTCTCCCTACCAGCCAAAGATGAATGGCGTTGTTGAAGCAGCTAACAAGAACATCAAGAAGATTGTACAGAAGATGACGGTGACGTATAAAGACTGGCACGAGATGTTACCATTTGCTCTTCATGGGTACCGTACCTCAGCCTGGACGTCGATAGGGCCAACACCCTACTCTCTGGTATATGGCATGGAGGCAGTCCTACCCATCGAAGTCCAGATACCCTCTCTCAGGATTATGAAGGATGCAGGTTTAAACGAAGTCGACTAGATCCAAACCCGGCTTAATCAACTGAATATAATCGATGAAAAGAGACTTACTGCTATCTGCCATGGGCAGACGTACCAAAAGCGAATGATCAAGGCTTTTAATAAGAAAGTCAGGCATCAAGAATATCAAGTCGGGGATCTGGTGATCAAGCGCATCATACTACCTCAAGGTGGTCCCAGGGGCAAATGGACTCCCACATACGAAGGGCCATTTGTGGTTAAGAACATTTTCTCGGGCGGAGCTATGATTCTAACCACCATGGATGGTGACAACCTTCCACAACCTGTCAATGTAGACATGGTGAAAAGATACTACGCATAATCAAAGACCCGCTAGGTCGAATGGCCTAGGAAAAAATAAGGGCTTCCCGGAGAACCAAAAGGGTTCGGGCAAAATTAAGGGATGAAAATGAAAAAATATCTACACCCGGAAAGTCGAAAACCCGAAAGGGAGACTTGGGAAAAAAAGGGTGTCCCGATGGACTGAAAACCCGAAAGGGAGGTCCAGGAAAAAGTTAGGGATTGAAGCGTATCACTATGTCTCATTGGATCATCTTGCAAAGTCATGATACACTTGAAGATATAAAGGCAATAGCAGAGTTGGAACCCAATGGGGTCGTTTCGCATAACTGTTTTTCTTTCTTTTACACAAATTGTAATTTCTATCTTTCGGCGGTGTTCTCTTACTAGGACGTCAACCTCTTTGTACAAAGACGCCTATTACAGGTCAACTTCAAAAAATCAATACAAGTGATTTTCACAAGAAACTTCAATTTGTTTTTTTCTTTTTCTGTTTTGTTTTGCAAGAACATCCAATGATTTATTTTTGATATATGCATTTGAAAATTATTGTTGCTCGTAAATATTTACATGAGAAATAAAGACAATTACTCGTAATTCCAAAAACAGGGAAAAAATAAGAAGTACCAAACCCGACAGTTCCTTTTTCCAGCATGTATTGAGATAGAGTCAGCTTTAAGACATGACTATTTGTACATACACTCCCACAGAGTAAAAGTATCCAAGGGCATTGATGTCAGTTTCCCCGAAACAGAACATAACTATCCCCAGACGAAGTTCGTAATCGTAGGCGAGTCCATAAATTTCATCCCCCAAGTGGAGTGTATTTCCAAAGATATAGAAGCTCCATCTCTAACTGAGCTCATCACTTCCAGCAACGAAATTTCATCTCCAGCTAAATTTATTCCTCCAAGTCAGCAGGTCTACCAACAGAGTATCTCGTCCCCCAAGTTTGGTCCCCACAGAGTTAATTCTCAAGCATCTCTCCCCGATAGAATATTTACAACTCTCCAGCAATAATCAGGGATTTATTTTCCCAAATGCGAGCATACCCCGATAGCATTTCATAAACATACATCATGACATACGCATACATGTCATAGACAACATAATCTCATTTATTTTGAGAACATCATATCACCCTGTATCTCATGCATCGTGTGATCGGTGGATCTGGAACTGACTGTTTAACGCTGGTTCGCGAAATGTCGCGGAAGCAAGAGTCGCCACCGTCTTTTATTTTCTCCAAATGGAAAGGACAAAAGCTCAGAAAAATTCCTTATAGAGATTGCTCTCGGTTCGGGAGGTAGGTTATAGAAAGGGAAGGTGTTAGCACCCTTTCTATCCATGGTTATCCATGGGCTCTTAGATACTTGCTCGTTTGTGTTTTCAAAATGGTTTGTTTGCTTTTCAACTGTGGGTTTTAAAAAGTTTCTTTGAAAATTCCAGTTCGACTCTTGTATCAGTCCTCAAGAGTGTTTGAAAAATTGCTTTCGAAAGCTTTTGAAAAGGTGTCGGTGTGAAAAGTATTTTTGAATTTGTTTTGAAATTAGAGCAAGTATCTAGAGTCGTCTACCTACTCTAAGGAATTCGTCTGTGTAGATGTCCTTTAAAGTAGTGCTATCCCACCATTGAGAGGTAGGTAGCACCACCGTTGGAGGTGTTCGGGTCAATTCGAAGTTTCGGGACATGGTGATCACCAGAGCAATGGGAAGACACCTTAGAAGCTACCCTCATGCCAGGTTCCCAGATTATGAGGACTTACTAAGACATCCTCTACTCGACGATCACCTTTCGAGGCAAGGCAACAGTGAGGCGTACCCTAGGGGTGGTGTGTGATTTGTGTGTCATGTTCATTCATTTTTGTCTTGTCATGTTATGGTGATCTACGCGTTTGTTTTTATTTAGACATTCATTATTGCATACCATTATTAACAGTTAAAAAAGTGCGGAAAGATAAAATTCCTAAACTATTACAAAGGCGCGGGCCCACATCGCCAAAATTAAAGTCCAAGACCCGATTTGACAAAAAGATAAAGAAATAAAGGAAAGTGCGAGAAATTAAATGTCCGAGTTTACAAGGCTTTGGGAGAGGTACATAAATATTATAAGAAATAAAATAAAATGCGCGAATTGAATTGAAATTGAAAGCGAGGGCGTTGGACTCTTTTTAATGAAATTAAATTAAATTATTAGATTAATGAAATTAAAATGAAAAAAAGAAATTGTTTTTTGAGATTTTTGGTATTTATGATTTTAATGAGAATTAAATGGAATTGAAATATTAATTAACCCTAATTCTAGCTATTTTTATTTATTAAGAAAATATTAAACTTTAACCTAAAATTAAACCTAATTAATTAATTGCAAGTATTTACAAAAATAACTAATTAAGAATTAATAATTAATATGGTGAAAAAAAGAGAAAAAAAAGAATAAAAGTAATTAAAACTTAATTCTACAAATTTTAAGGTTATTAGAAAAGATATTAAAATTAAAACCTAAATTTAACCTAATTAGTTAGTGAGATTTATTTACAAAAAATAATATTAAATAATTAATATATTAGTTTTTTTGTCTTTTCTGATTTTTTTTGTTGTTTTTATATTTTGTGAAAATAAATTAGTTTAAAGAATTAAAGAGAAATCAATTAAAACAAATAAAATAGGAAAATATAAAAAGAATAAAAGAGCAAACCATGGGGGGTCTGTCACCAAATTGGAGGGTTTTGTCCAGCAATCAGGCCCATTAAGCCTTTGGCCTAGTTGACTTTTTGGCTAGCGTGTGGGATGGTTGACTGGTGCACATCATGATCTCTGAATCCTGGCCCTTGGTTGAATGCAGTGGGACGTGTGGCGCGTTTGATTGAGGAGCGTATGGTAGACGCTTTGGACTGAAGCTACACAAGAACATGATTAAGAGAAAAATATAAGGAAAGGGAGGGGGACCTGGGATCGAACCCAGGTCCTGTTGGTTACCAATGCTATGCTTGCCACTTGTAGTTGTTTAGGTATTGGCTTGCATTTTTGGTAAAACCCAAGTGTATGTGTGAATGTCATGACTGATGTCATAACATTCTAGTTTAGTTTGTACTGACTCATTAGGTACCTTTGCAGAAAAATATTGTAATTCAAGTACTGATGTTTATAAGTGTGTATCTGAGCATTTTGCAAAATGATCACATTTTTCTAAATCAGTAGACAGGTTTTCTCAGATGTCATAACAGATGTTATGACATCCTGTTCTGAACTAACAGGTTTGCAGGTTGGATAAGTCTGAGTTTTTTCTGGAAAAATAACTCAGTCTTTCCTGAACAGAATCCTGCGTTTTCTAAGGGGTAACCTAGCTCAACCCTAACCTGGTTAATAAAGTCCTGTGACCTGGTCTTTAGGTCAACCGGAATTAACCCTAGGTTTTTATGGAAACCCTAACTGAAGTTGCAGCTGCTATATATTCAACAGAGCTGCTGTTTTGCAAGGCATCCCTTTTTATTGATCAGAAGATCATTTGTAATCTGTATAGATTTGATTATTGTACTCCAAGCAATTATCATTGTGATAAGTGACTTGGAATAGGTTTCTAATTGTAAGGGCTGTGTAGCACTCAAAGCTTTGAAGCAAGAGTGTTTGAATGTTCCTTGACTAAAGCTGTGAAGCAGAGTCAAGTTAGTTGTGTGGATCACTCAAAGCTGTGAAGCAAGAGTGATTGTGTTTCTTGATTAAAAAGCTGTGAAGCTTAATCAAGTGTTTGTTTTTGAAGAGTGTCTTCATCAACTCTTAAGTCAAATTGTTTTATGTATCACTGCTGTGATTGAGGGGGAGTGAGTAGGAACTCAGGTTTAAGTTGTACTTAGATTGGAATTGCATTGGGTAGGTCTTAAATGAAGGAGATAAACTGGTTGGTTTATTCCTGAATTAACATCTCTTATAGTGGATTTCCTCCCTGGCTTGGTAGCCCCCAGAGTAGGTGTTGTTGCACACTGAACTGGGTAAACAAGTGACTGTGTTCTTTATTGCTTTTGTATTTACTGTCATATAGTAAGTCAGATACGGTGTCATAACATTGAACGTGACATTGAGTATCTGCAGCCAGAATTTCAATTGGTATCAGAGCAGGCACCTTGCCTGTATTACTGGGTGAGATCTAGGGATATCACTTTCTGGCACTATGGACAAAGAAGGAGTTTTTGGAAATAGACCACCCATTCTGGATGGAACTAATTATGACTACTGGAAACCTCGTATGATTGCCTTCCTAAAATCTCTGGACAAAAAGGCTTGGAGAGCTGCTGACAAAGGATGGATTCATCCCACCATAACTGAGAAAGATGGGACAATCAGTCTGAAGCCTGAGGAAGATTGGAGTAAAGAAGAAGATGAGTTAGCTCTGGGAAATTCAAAAGCTTTAAATGCCTTGTTCAATGGAATTGATAGAAACATTTTCAGACTAGTACATCTATATGAACTGGCCAAGGAAGTTTGGGACACTCTCAAAACTTCTCATGAGGGCACTTCCAAAGTAAAAATGTCAAGGCTTCAGATGTTGACCACCAAGTTTGAGAATCTAAAAATGATGGAAGATGAAACCATTCATGAGTTTCACATGAACATCTTGGAGATTGCCAACACCTCAGGAGCACTGGGAGAAAAGATGTCAGAAGAAAAACTGGTAAGGAAGATTCTCAGATCCTTGCCTAAAAGATTTGCAATGAAGGTAACTGCCATAGAGGAAGCCCAAGACATCAGCAAGTTGAAAGTGGATGAACTTATTGGGTCTCTTCAGACTTTTGAGATGGGAATCACTGATAATGGTGACAAGAAGAACAAAAGCATAGCACTTGTATCCAACGCTGATGTTGAAAACAAGGAGGATGAAGAATAAAATATATCAGAAGCTATTGCTATGCTTGGAAGACAGTTCAACAAGCTCATCAAAAGAATGGATCCAAAGTCAAGGTCTAATGTTCATAACATTCCCTCTGACATTGACAGTTCCAGCAGAAGATCAAGGTCAGAAGATAAGGGAAACCAAGGCAGAGGTATTCAATGCCATGGATGTGAAGGATATGGACATATTCGAGCTGAATGTCCTACCTTTCTTAAGAAACAAAAGAAAGGAATGACTGTTACTTGGTCTGACTATGATTCAGAAAGTAATTCTGAAGAAGAATCTGCCAAACTAGTTACTGCTCTAACTAGTGTTTGTACTTCTGAAAGTGACACTAGTGATGAAGAAGTGACATTTGAAGAACTTGCTAATACCTACAAGAAATTGTGTATCAGAAGTGCTGAAGTCTGTGTGCAGAATGAGAAACAGTCAAAACTCATTATAAAGCTGGAGGCGGAAAAAAGGGCAGATCTTGAAACTATAAGTCACCTAGAAGGGGAAGCTCAATTACTGAACTCACAACTGAACCAAATGACAAAATCTGTCAAGATGTTGACCAATGGATCAGATAAATTGGAAGAGATCCTACAAGTGGGACAAAATGTGGGAAACAAATCTGGTCTAGGATTTGTGGAAGATAAGAAACCTGGTGCAGACAAGAAGATCAGGCATGTTAAACAATTGTCAAAGCAGATGTCTCAACACACCTCTCAACATCAGAAATACATGAAGAAAAAATACCAAAGATGGAGATGTCATCATTGTGGGAGATATGGCCACATAAAGCCCTTTTGCTTCAGATTACATGGATATCCTAATCAGAACTCAGGTGCTAAACCTAAGCCAAAAAGGGTACCACATACTCCTCATTGGAAGAAAAAGGCTACTGCCCTGATAGCCCATACTTCCCTGAGAGTGTCTGCAAAGGAAGGCTGGTACTTTGACAGTGGATGTTCCATACACATGACTGGATTCAAAAATCTCCTCAATAATGTTATGCCTCACACCACCAGTTTTGTGACCTTTGGAGATGGTGCTAAAGGTGAAGTGAAAGGAGTTGGTAATTTGGACTGCCCTGGAGTTCCAAGTCTGAATAAAGTACTGCTGGTAAAAGGGCTGACTGCTAATCTCATTAGTATCAGTCAAATATGTGATCTAGGATTCAAGGTCAACTTCTCAAGATCTGAATGTCTAGTAATTAATGAAAAACTAGAAGTTGTAATGAGAGGAATCAGATCCAAAGATAACTGCTACTTGTGGCAGCCTGAGAACACTGATATCTCCACTATGTGTCCAATTATCAAAGAAGAAAAAGAGATGAAACTGTGGCAGCATAAGCTTGGTCCCCTTCATCTAAGAAGAATAAAAAGAGCTATTTCTATGGAAGCAGTCAGAAGAACTCCAAAACTACAGGTTGATAATATCTGTGATGTGGCAAATAAACTTGAAGAAGGATGTGTTGTCAGAACCATAAGTCATCTTGACAAGGATGTTGGAAATAACAAGTCTAATAAATTCTGTTTCCCTGAAGAAATGAGGCTTGAAGTCTCCTCTCCTATAACTCTCCATCAAAATGGACTGGACAAACAGAAAATTATTCAAGAATCAACCAGAACTATGATTCATATCAAAAGAATGCCTTCCCAATTATGTGCGGAAATAGTTGCTGCTAGGAAAAACTGTTCTCAAAACATCTGGTCAAAACAGATGCTCCCTGAGTACAATGTTACACAAGATGTTGTGACATTGTGTTGTGACAATCTGAATACAATCAACATTTCCTTGAACCCTATTGACTTTGAAGAGAAGAAGTCATTTAAACTGGAACATAGTTTCTCTAAGCTTCATCTGACTGATTCTTCTACCAAGGCTCTTGTTGGAAATAAACTTGAAAATTTGAAGGGCAGGTTGGGTATTCACCAACATAAGATTTTATAGCAATTAATTTTGCTTAAAACAAAGGTTGAAGGAATTAATTTTATTAAGTCTATCTTTAGTGGGTTAATCATATACTTTCACAATTCTTTCAAAATCTTTAATAAGTTGAAAAGACTCCCTTTTACCCCCTACCTCTCTCGTCCTTGCAACCTGTTTCCTCCTCACAATCAAAGATTTTTCTCAAACTGCTACCATTACTCAAAGTCAATCAAAATGTCTCAGACATCGTCTTCAACCATGGCAACTTCGTCATCCTCATCATCGTCATCATCTGACCAAGATTCTAGGGCAATCACCACATGCATAGAATCTGAAGTTCTTGAGGTCACTCCTCTCAGAGAGATGGCAACTGACCCAGCCAAAGTCAAAAAGCTCAGAACCAGACATGCAGGAAGAGCTCAAGCTACAGCCTCTGGTAATTCTTCTCATCCTTCGTCTTCTGTACCTAATAGAGAAGGATCAGTTCAAGTTCATCAAGCTATTGCTAGGCTGGTTACTAGTATACTGAGTGGCAACCAATCTGTACCGGGGATCTCTGTCCCTTTAAACCAATCAGAAAGTCCAAATGTGGAAGTTTCTGAGAATGTAGATGTCACTGAGAATGTTGTGACACAAAAAGACAACATTCAGAACCCTTCAGAAAAGGCTGCTGATCCACCTATCATTGATGTGGATGAGGATTACTCAGATAATGATCTGATTGCTAATGTGAACCCTAGCATAGCTAGGAGATTGATGAAAAGAAAAAGTAGTCAGAATGATAAACCTAATGCTAAGAAATCCAAGGCTGAAGGCATGGCTGAGAAAAGTATTCAGACAAAAGGGAAGAAGGCCCAGGTACATACTGCTAGACAACCAATCTTTAAGAAGAGAAAAGAACCTGAATCTTCTGATTATGATGAGGAATCAGAATTTGAGATTGATATTGAAGAAACTCCTATCAGAAGGAAGCTCCCCTCTAGCAAAATTGCTAGAGTGCTTGAAGTCCCAACAGACAACATCTCTTTTCATCATCCTGACAATGCAAACAGATGGAAGTATGTTTGCTTAAAGAGAATAGCCTTAGAGAGAGAACTCAACAATGATGCCTTGGAGTGCAAAGACATCATGGACCTGATCAAGAATGCTGGACTGATGAAGACAGTGATAAAATTTAACAAATGTTATGAAAATCTGGTCAAGGAGTTTGTAGTGAACTTGTCTAATGATTGTGCTGATGGAAGGTCAGCTGACTTTGAAAGTGTTTTTGTTAGAGGAAGAAGGGTCAAGTTCTCTCCATCAGAAATCAACAAGTTTCTTGGAAGAACAAATGAGGATTGTCTTGATCTGGAGGCAACTGACAATGAAATTTGTCAAACAATCACAGCCAGGCAAGTAAAGTGCTGGCCCTTGAAAGGCAAGCTGAATGCCAGTAAACTCAGCATGAAATTTGCCATCTTGCATAAAATAGGTGCATCCAACTGGGTGCCTACAAATCATAAATCAACTATCTCCACAAGATTGGGGAGATTTATTTATGCTGTGGGAACCAAGACTGCTTTTGACTATGGCAGGTACATCTTTGAACAAACTTTAAAGCATGCTGGCAGTTATGCTGTCAAAGGACCAATTGCCATTCCCTCCCTCCTTTGTGGAATCATCCTTGCACAATATCCTGATGTCCTTGTGGCAAGAGATACAGTCTGCAAAAGAGCTCCTGCCCTTGGCTTGCACTACAAACTGTTTCAGGGATCTCATGCTCCAGACATTGTTATAACATCAGCTGAGACATCGTCTGTGAAGACCCAGTCCAAGACATCAGATGTCATAGCTGTTTTAAAAGAAACTTGCAAAGAGCTGGATGCTAGAAAAAGGACCCTAGAAATTCTAATTGCCAGGCTAGAAAAGGAGGAAGCTGAAGAAAATAGAAGGGAAGAAGGTGTAGAAGGTGAAGGTCATCTCAACATTGAAGAAACTAGCTCCTCTGAGTTTGATGACAGTGCTTGAAGGTTGGTTGCTGTTTGGTGGTGTTGCTGGTTGGTGCTGATATCTGGTGGAGTTTGGAAGTTTTTTTTTCTGCTGCTGCTCTTATTAATTGTTTTTGGATAACTGTATAATCATTATGAACATGTATCTTTGGCCCATTTGTGGCTAAAGAGGGGGAGAATATTTTGGTACTTAATATGTACTTGCTCAATTAGACATTCTATTTTTCTGCAGTCATTTATTTCTGCTGCTATCTATCTCTGATTGCTTAGGGTCTTTAGCCAAAAATCTGCCAAAGGGGGAGTTTGTAGTTGTTTAGGTATTGGCTTGCATTTTTGGTAAAACCCAAGTGTATGTGTGAATGTCATGACTGATGTCATAACATTCTAGTTTAGTTTGTACTGACTCATTAGGTACCTTTGCAGAAAAATATTGTAATTCAAGTACTGATGTTTATAAGTGTGTATCTGAGCATTTTGCAAAATGATCACATTTTGCTAAATCAGTAGACAGGTTTTCTCAGATGTCATAACAGATGTTATGACATCCTGTTCTGAACTAACAGGTTTGCAGGTTAGATAAGTCTGAGTTTTTTCAGGAAAAATAACTCAGTCTTTCCTGAACAGAATCCTGCGTTTTCTGAGGGGTAACCTAGCTCAACCCTAACCTGGTTAATAAAGTCCTGTGACCTGGTCTTTAGGTCAAACGGAATTAACCCTAGGTTTTTATGGAAACCCTAACTGAAGTTGCAGCTGCTATATATTCAACAAAGCTGCTGTTTTGCAAGGCACCCCTTTTTATTGATCAGAAGATCATTTATAATCTGTATAGATTTGATTATTGTACTCCAAGAAATTATCATTGTGATAAGTGACTTGGAATAGGTTTCTAATTGTAAGGGTTGTGTAGCACTCAAAGCTTTGAAGCAAGAGTGTTTGAATGTTCCTTGACTAAAGCTGTGAAGCAGAGTCAAGTTAGTTGTGTGGATCACTCAAAGCTGTGAAGCAAGAGTGATTGTGTTGCTTGATTAAAAAGCTGTGAAGCTTAATCAAGTGTTTGTTTTTGAAGAGTGTCTTCATCAACTCTTAAGTCAAATTGTTTTATGTATCACTGCTGTGATTGAGGGGGAGTGAGTAGGAACTCAGGTTTAAGTTGTACTTAGATTGGAATTGCATTGGGTAGGTCTTAAGTGAAGGAGATAAACTGGTTGGTTTATTCCTGAATTAACATCTCTTATAGTGGATTTCCTCCCTGGCTTGGTAGCCCCCAGAGTAGGTGTTGTTGCACACTGAACTGGGTAAACAATTGACTGTGTTCTTTATTGCTTTTGTATTTACTGTCATATAGTAAGTCAGATACGGTGTCATAACATTGAACGTGACATTGAGTATCTGCAGCCAGAATTTCACCACTGAACCACCAACGCGTTTTGGTTATATAATAGGAAATAAATAATATAAGATAAATCAATGGTTAGTGGAACTTTTAGCGCGAAAATTCAAATAACCCAATCAGGTCTTGACACTTCATCATCTTCTCCATTTTGCCTCTTTCCCTGAAATATAAAAGAGGTTAACGGGGGTTTTAAACCCCCCCAAAATATGCTTGTTTTCAAAATAGCGATTAGGCCATGGTATTATATAAATTAGGCGCGAGGATTGCTTTAGAATCGTCCAAGCATGCTGAATTCAACCATGGCATTGAGGTTCTCTAATTTTACAGTATTAAGAAATGCCTAATTTAAAACTTGAAAAACCCTAATGTCCTTTAATGGTGAATTCTTCAATAGTGCACGAAAATTCAATCAAAGTATGCAGTTAGCTTCAGAATCACCCAATTAGTATGAATCCATGAAAAAAATGCAATAGAAATGCTTGAATATTAAAACACGATTATGCATAAAATTGAAAACAGTTTGAATTCCCTATACCAATTCTGGGCGTGTAAGGGTTGAAAAACAATGCAGGAAGCTTCCTTGACACTTTTGCAAGCTATTGGAATTACTCTTGGCCTCTGAATCGTGCTAGAATAGGGTTTTTAGTTTTCACTTTTTTGACAAAAAAACTCAAGCTTTGTTGTGCTTTTCTGGCGCAGCTTTGTGGTCCTTGGCATTAGGGTTGGCTTCATGCTTATGCATGGAATGATTAGGGTAAAAAATCTGAGCCAAAGGATCCATGAATTGATGAGAAAATATTTGATTTTTCATGCCATAATTTTCAAATCTTTTCATGCATATTTGCTACCAAATCATGTTCAATCACATGGATTCTTTCCCTATCTAGTAATGCACGAAAATCTGAAGTTATCCTATGCACAAAAAGATTTGATTGACTTGCTTTGATATTTTCCACCTATTTATTTTAATTAAATGAATTTTTAGCCATTAAAAATCCAAATAAATAAATAAAAATGATAAAAAAAACTTCCCTTTGGGCCAAATGGTCGTGCACATGCTTTGGATGATGATTCTTGGAAGAAAAAGAGGCCCATTAGCATTTTTAAGACATTTGAAGCAATGTTGACTTTTCAAGATATCCAAAAATTTCCCAACTTCCACAAGGCATAACTTGCTCAATTTTTAAGCTTTGCTCATGTTCTTGGACATTTTGGAAAGTTCTTTGAGTCCTCTAACCAATGTCTTTGGTACCATGTCATTTTGATTTACCAATCTCAAGTTATGGTCTTTGACTTAAAGTCCCTTTTTGTTGACTTTTGAAAATGACCTATAATGTTGAAATTGATAACTTTTTGTGAGAGCATTTCTTGGACTTGAAGTGTGAAGAGGAGTTGTAGGAAATGTCTTTCTCTTCAAAATGAGCTTTGGATGGAATTTTTCTGATAATCCATGTGGAAGTTATGCCTTGGTCAAGTTACAGTTGACTTTTTCAACTGTCCAAATATGGAAACTTTTGTATCTTGAGACTTTTTGAGCCAAGCTTTGAGAATCATGATCTAGCATTGATCAGATGATGTTTGTGGCTTCAAAATGAGATGTTGACCAAAAATTTGAACTTTTGACTGTCAAATGACCATTTTGCCCCTGCAGTTGACTGTAGGGCAATTAGGGTTTTTGACTGTGCAATTTTGTGCTGTAAGCCTTGAAACTTGACATGAGGATGCTTGACCATGTTTGTGGGCATGTGGGACTTGATTGGACCCTTGTAAACTTCATTTTCTTTGTCAAAACCAAAACCCTAATTTTGACTGTTAGGAGGCCCTTGAACTGTGCAACCCCTGGGGAGATTTTGAAGCTTGCTCTTTGCAATTCTTGAAGAATATGGGAGGGCAAATTTTGGGGTACAACAGTTGCCCCTGTTCAATCTTCTTAGACCTGAGGATGCAGATTGGCTTACGTGCCTTTCGTAATCCGAAGGTGGAAGATGATTGAACACTAGAGTGCCCAGAAATTTGCGCTCACATAGTAGTGTGATGGTGGAATGGGCTTATAGATGCCATTTGGAGATTGATGGATAGGATGATGGGCTTATAGATGCCATCTGGGCGTCGATCGCGTAAGAGATTCCTTAGCGAGAACTTGCGTACCTGCAAAAGAAAATGATTACCTGACCTGTTACAGGAGCTGGTCTGCAGATTCTTTGTGTAGTTGTGTCCTGACTGGTTACAGGAGCTGGATATGGATCTTCAAAAAGGTGATGAATGAACAAGGGATGGCTACTTACCTCAACAGGAACGGTGAGAGAACCTTGGATGATTACTACCTCAACAGGAACGCTGAGAGAACCTTGGGCGACTTCAACCTCAACAGTAACGCTGAGAGAATCTTGGGCGACTTCAACCTCAACAGTAATCATTGAGAGAATCTTGGGCGACTTCAACCTCAACAGTAATCATTGAGAGAATCTTGGGCGACTACAACCTCAACAGTATCATTGAGAGAATCTTGGATATCTTCTACTTCAACAGTAACGCTGAGAGAATCTTGGGGCGATTACTACCTCCGCAGTAACGGGGAGAGAACCACAGGCGACTACAACCTCAACAATAATCATTGAGAGAATCTTGGATATCTTCTACTTCAACAGTAACGCTGAGAGAATCTTGGGTCGATTACTACCTCCGCAGTAACGGGGAGAGAACCACAGGCGACTACAACCTCAACAGTAATCATTGAGAGAATCTTGGATATCTTCTACTAAGTCTTTATCAGGAAAATCTGTTTGGGGTCGATTTAGCTGGACTAGAGAAGGCCTTGGACTGGATAAGAAACAGAAAATCTTAGGGTCGATTAACTGAATCGGTCTAGGTCTTGAAATGTCTTCAACTGGATAAGAAACAGGGAGATCTTAGGGTCGATCTGACTGAACCAGAGAAGGCCTTGGACTGGATAACAAACAGAAAAATCTTAGGGTCGATTTAACTGAACCGGTCTAGGTCTTGAAATGTCTTCAACTGGATAAGAAATAGGGAGATCTTAGGGTCGATCTGACTGAACCAGAGAAGGCCTTGGACTGGATAAGAAACAAAAAAGTCTTAGGGTCGACGTAACTGAACCGGTCAAGGTCTTGAATATAGCTGAGAACTTAACTGGATCTTTCCTGAAAGGTAAAGGCCAGTCATGTGCAATGCATGATATGGATCAAGCAATGATGTTCTCAACATAAATGAGATTTGTGAAATATGATGCGTAGATGCATGCTATAATGTATGAAAACATGATGTTTATGAATGTATGTTTTTCGTCTTAGGAAAACAAATCCTTGACGGGTGCCGGGAAGTCATTCCTGGGCTGATATTTGAAGAATAGATCTTTGCTTCCGCTGGGGATGATAGTTTCAAGAATTCCGGTAGAAGAAGATAACTCCGCTGGGGAATAAACTTGGCGAATGGATTATTCTGCGGGGAGAAAGTACTCTAGCGATCTTGCTGGGAAGCAATACTCTGTGGGGGGAGAGGTACTTTGTTGAGCTGTTGATAATAACTTGCTGGGGATACCCTTGTTGTGTTGGAAGTGTTAATAGACTTCGCTGGGGATAAGAAGACTTCGTCAAGGACGATCTTTCCGTGGCTTTTGGCTGAGGATAACCCAGTTATATCCTGGTAGGGAAATAACTCTTTGAATAAAGCCGGGAGACGCGTTCGTGCTCTGCGGGGATAAGCTTCCAGAATCTACTAGGGATAAGCTTACTGCTGGGGAGATGATTCCAACTTTCCCGGGGGACTAGATTGGACTCTCTTGGGGAAGTTTTGAATTGTATCGGGGAAGTGATTCCACTGAATGTTTGATATACCGCCGGGGAACAATCTTTAGGTCAAGACTGCCGGGGATGCTTGTTAAGGATGACTGTATATTGCTGGGGAATGTTGAGATCTGCGGGAGGATACCCAACTTCCTTAAGTTTGATAATATAGCTTTGCTTGAGGAGAGTGCATTGACTTGCTGGCTCACTCTCTGGGGAATTAAGATATCTGGTTATGTTCTTTAGCTGAACCCACTTTGATACTTTGGAGGATAGAACAATTAGATTGCTTAGACAACTCTTTATCGCCCCTGTTTCTAATGTTACCTGTAATTAATCCTTTGTTTCGTATGCAAATATTAATGAGTTAGCAAATTATTGTCAATGCATATATCACAAATTGAACCTTGGACGTTCTTCGCAAAACAAATAGAAAAGGAAAAAAATAGATGGCAATTTTAGCTGAAAAGTATATTTGTATTGATTTCGAATTTGCCTGTAAATAGGCATTTATATACAAGAGGCTGACGTCCTAGTAAGAGAACGCCGCCGAACAAAAGAGTTTATACAGATTTTGTACAATAGAAAATAAAACAGCTGTGTGAAATGAATGATCCAACTGGGTTTCAACTCTGCTATTGCCTTTATATCTCCGAGCGTCTCATCACTTGATGACCTTGGTTGAAGATGGAGCTGACTGATCGATGCCGTCTGAACTTGATGCAGATACCGGATTCTGGATGCGAAGTGATCCAATGAGACATAGTATTACGCTTTATCCCTAACTTTTTCCTGGACCACCCTTTCGGGTTTTCAGTCCACCGGGATACCTATTTTTGCCCAAGCCGCCTTTTCAAGTTTTCGACTTGCCGGGTGTACAGATTTTTTTCATTTCATCCCTTCATTTTGCCCGAACCCTTTTGGTTCGCCGGGAAGCCCTAATTTTTGCCTAGGCATGTCAGCCTAGCGGGTCTTTTTTCATGCGTAGTATCTTTTTACTATGTTTGCATTGGCGGGGTGAGGAAGGTCGTCACCATCCATGTTGGTTAGGATCATGGCTCCTCCTGAGAACACATGTTTAACCACAAATGGCCCTTCGTACGTAGGGGTCCATTTGCCCCTTGGATCACTCTGAGGAAGGATGATTCGCTTGATTACCAGATCCCCAACTTGATATTCTTGTGGTCTGACCTTTTTTGTTAAATGCCCTGATCATCCGTTTTTGGTACGTCTGACCATGACAGATAGCAGCAAGTCTCTTTTCATCAATAAGATTTAATTGATCAAGTCGTGTCTGGATCCAATCATCTTCGTTCAGATTTGCATCCTTCATTATCCAGAGAGAGGGTATTTGCACTTCGATCGGTAAGACTGCCTCCATACCATAAACCAAGGAGAAAGGAGTTTCCCCGGTTGACGTCCTGGCTGAGGTACGGTACCCATGTAGAGCGAACGGTAACATCTCGTGCCAATCTTTATAAGTCACTGTCATCTTCTGCACGATTTTCTTGATGTTTTTATTTGTTGCTTCTACAGCCCCATTCATCTTCGGTCTGTAAGGAGAAGAGTTGTGGTGCTGTATTTTGAACTGCTCGCAGAGCTCAGTGATCATCTTGTTATTGAGATTGGTACCGTTGTCTGTAATAATTCTCTCAGGGACGCCGTATCGACAAATCAGATTATGCCGAATGAACCGTGCCACAACAGTCTTGGTTACCGTAGCATAGGATGCTGCTTCAACCCACTTCGTGAAATAGTCAATCGCTAGCAGGATGAAGCGATGCCCATTAGATGCCGTAGGTTTAATCTCACCGATCATGTCTATGCCCCACATTGCAAACGGCCAAGGCGCAGTCAAAACGTTCAGAGGAACTGGAGGAACATGCACCTTGTCTGCATATATCTGGCATTTATGGCATGTCCGGGAATGTTGATAGCAGTCAGCTTCCATTGTGGACCAGAAATACCCTGCCCGAAGGATCTTCTTAGCCATAGTGTGTCCACTGGAATATGTTCCAAAGGTCCCTTCATGTAGCTCTTCCATGATCCTTTCTGCTTCAGTTTTGTCCACACAACGCAGTAAGGTCGAATCATGGTTTCGCTTGTACAGGATGCCGTTGCTAAGGAAGAATTTTGTTGCAAACCTTCTCAAGAACTTCTTATCATTGACGGATGCACCTTCAGGGTATTCCTGAGCTTCCAAGTATCTCTTCACCTCATGATACCAAGGCTTCTCAGTCACCAATTCAGTCTCGAGATCACAACAGTATGCCGGTTCGTCCAGTTTCCAGATGATGATCCGGGGAGCCTCATTATCCCATTTGACCTTGAACATAGAAGACATTGTAGCTAACGCGTCCGCCAGCTGATTCTCCTCTCTCGGAAAGTGTTCAAAGGTTATCTCTGTGAAGTGGGGGATCAAGGTCAACACACATTCTCTGTAAGGAATAAGATTCAGATGTTTCGTATCCTACTCCCCTTTGATCTGATTGATCACAAGAGTGGAATCTCCGAAGACACTCAGAAACTTGATCCTTAGGTCGATCGCAGCTTGAAGACCCATGATGCACGCCTCATACTCTGCCATGTTGTTGGTACAGTTGAAACATAGTCGGGCAGTGAGTGGAGTATGAGTGCCTTGAGGGGATATGATTATAGCGCCGATACCGTTACCCAAAGCATTGGAGGCTCCGTCAAAGTGCATAGACCATCGGGATCCTTCCTCAGGTCCTTCATCCGGTCCAGGTACTTCACAATCAGTCACAATCATGATGCTCTCGTCTGGAAACTCGAAGTTCATTGACTGATAGTCGTCTACGGCCTAATGTGCCAAGTGGTCTGCCAATACACTTCCCTTGATGGCTTTCTGGGTCGTGTACTGAATGTCGTATTCCGTCAAGATCATTTGCCATCTTGCTATTCTCCCAGACAGAGCGGGCTTTTCGAATATGTACTTTATAGGATCCATCTTTGAGATCAACAAGGTAGTGTGAGTCAACATATACTGTCTCAGCCGGCGAGCAGCCCATACCAAAGCGCAACAAGTTTTCTCGAGCAGTGAGTATCGGGTCTCACAGTCGGTAAACTTTTTGCTAAGGTAATAAATGGCATGCTCTTTTCGGCCAGACTCGTCATGATGCCCCAGCACACATCCCATTGAGTTGTCAAGTACTGTCAGGTATAGTATCAGAGGTCTCCCTTCAACCGGTGGCATAAGGATGGGTGGTTCTTGGAGATACTCTTTAATTCTATCAAAAGTAGCCTGACATTCATCATTCCAACGTACTACCTGATCTTTCTTCAGCAGCTTGAAGATTGGCTCACAGGTAGCAGTTAGGTGCGAGATGAACCGAGCAATGTAATTCAGGCGTCCTAAAAAGCCTCTGACCTCTTTCTCTGTCCTAGGAACTGGCATCTCTTGAATAGCTTTGACCTTGGCAGGGTCCACTTGAATACCCTTATCACTTACAACGAAGCCTAGCAACTTCCCCGATCTTACCCCGAAGGTCCACTTATTCGGGTTCAACCTCAGCTTGTACAGTTTCAACCGGTCAAACAACTTCTGCAGATGATCAAGGTGTTCTTCCTCCGTCTGGGACCTTGCAATCATGTCATTAACATACACTTCTATCTCATGATGGATCATGTCATGAAATAAAGCAACCATGGCACGTTGGTAGGTTGCCCCAGCGTTCTTCAGTCCAAAAGGCATGACCTTGTAGCAGAAGGTGCCCCATTGAGTAACAAAGGTAGTTTTTTCCATGTCTTCAGGAGCCATCTTGATCTGATTGTAACCTGAAAAACCATCCATGAAAGAGAACACCTTGTGCTGAGCAGTATTGTCAACGAGGACATCAATGTGAGGTAACGGGAAGTCATCCTTGGGGCTGGCCCTGTTCAGGTCCCTGTAGTCGACACACATTCTGACCTTACCGTCCTTCTTTGGCACCGGCACCACATTAGCAACCCACTGAGGGTAAGAAGTCACTGCAAGGAACCCAACATCAAACTGTTTCATAACCTCGGCTTTGATCTTCTCAAACATCTCTGGACGCATACGGTGGACCTTTTGCTTAACCGGAGGGCAGTCTTCCTTGGTAGGCAAGTGATGGACCACAATATCAGTATCCAACCCGGGCATGTCTTCGTAGGACCAGGCAAAGATCTCCATATAATCATGTAGCATCTAAGTCAACCGTTGCTTCACGCTGAGCTCTAGGTTGGCACCAATCTTTACTTCCTTTCTGTCTGTATCAGTACCCAGGTTTATTGTTTCCACTGGCTCTTCGTGTGGTTGAATTGCCCTCTCTTCTTGGAGTAACAGTCTTGCAAGCTCACCAGGTACTTCGCAATCATCTTCACCTTCGTCTTCGGCTAAGTTGATCGGATTTTCGAAGTCATAACTGGCAGTAGCAGAGTCGTTACCAGTGAGATCCAGAGTGGATTGAAACCTGTATGAGTGAGTGTGTGTAAATACAGCTGTTTTGAAATATTTAAAGAAAGGAGAGAAAGAAAAGGAGCATAAGATTTGAAATGCGAGAAAACGTCCAAGATCTTTATTCATGATATATGAAATGACAATTTATATGCCCTCACAAATGAAGCCAACGGTGCCCCGGGTAAGACACCGGGCCATAAAGTTTTTAATTGTTTATTACAAATAACAAAACAAAGAAGTTTATTACTGCGTAACAAAAGTAACAGGAGTATGGTCTTTAGCAATCCAATTGGTCAATCTGTTATCAGTTGTCGGGTAGATCCAGCTATTGAACTCAGCTTCATCCACTTCATTATCCTCTCCAACAGCATTCACTCCTGGGTTGGTAATGAGCACAGGAGGTCTTCTAGTCTTTGCCTTCTGCATAGCTTTCTGTCCTTCTGCAGTAAAACCCAGTCCGAACTTGTCAGTTTTCTGTGTAAAATCAGGGAGCCTGCCCTAGTTAGTACATTCACCTTTCTGAATCACAGCCCGGGCATCCTTCAGGGAAGCCATCTTCAAAGGAACATCCTCTTCGACCGCTGTTTCTGCTGCTGAAATTGGAAGTACCTCCTCGAAATGTTGAAAGGGGGTTTCAATAAACTCCCCGTCCATCTCAATATACCTGAAGGAATTCAAATGCTCACCATATACTCCTCCTCTCCCTGCACAGTGACGATCTTTCCTCTGACAGGGTATTTCAACTTCTGGTGCAAGGTAGAGGTCACTGCCCCAGCTTTATGGATCCAAGGTCAACCCAGTAGACAAGAATACGACGGATGGATATCCATCACATAAAAGGTAGAGTCAAATACTTGAGAACCCACACGGATAGGAATGTCCACCTCTCCATGAACCATCCTCTTGGAACCGTCAAAAGCTCTGACGATAATATTGCTAGGTTTCAGCTCCAGGCCTTCACAATCCAAGCGGTCTAAGGCCTTCTTGGGTAGCACATTTAGGGAAGAGCCAGTGTCCACCAACACGTGCGCCAGAGTAGTGCCCCTGCATTCGATAGAGACATGCAGGGCGTCATTGTGGTCCCTTCCCTTGGCAGTAAGGTCAGCATCCGAGAAACCCAAACCATTGTCCACTGTCAGATTTGCTACGCAATCAGTGAACTGAACTGCAGATGTCTCCTGTGGCACATGGGCCGTCTTGAGGAATGAGATCAAGGCCTTAGCATGGGCCTCTGAGCACAGTAGCAAGGAGAGCATGGAGATTTTGGAGGGCGTATGCCCCAGTTGCTCGACAACATTAAAGTTGCTCTTCTTGATCATTTTCAGGATTTCCTCCATCTCTTGTTGGGAGGCCTCAGCAGTTACAGGTCTTGGTGCCTCCATCCGGTCAGGCTCATCTTCAATCCCTTTGCCCTGAGCATTAGATGACTCGGCAGCAGGGGAAACAACTTGATCAGAAACAGGAACAGGTACACTTGTAGGTATTATAAGTAGGGGTCTTCGGATAGCGGGCGGTGCAATGTCAGGCGAGAAGAGCCTGCCACTGCGGGTAACCTTTGCCGGACCAGTGATATTGCTGATACTGGTGCCAGTGTTGAATTCTTGCTTAATTCCATTCACATACACGTCTGCCCCATAGTGCAGGGGACAGCCTTATCAGACTCGTAGGGGAGAGGCCCCGGAACAGTAATAACAACGGGTGCGACAGTCATGATTTGAACAGGCTTCCTTGGGAGAGCCTTGATTGGATTATTGAAGATTGTAACAACAGCAACTTCTTCTACCGGAACCAACTGAACAGCGAACTTCTTAAACAGAATCTCCTTGCTGTCCATTAGGCTTTGGATGCCCAACTTCAGCAAAGGACAACCAGATAGGGAAACAGCACAAAAAAGACAACCTTCACTACAACCCGGAAATAAACCGGCCAGCAGTAGATTCCTCTTGACAGTCATTAAGGGAGTAGCCACATCATCCACAGAAACGGCATATACATCTTCATCAACCGCATTTACTCCATGCTGGGGCATAGGAGCAGTCACCACATTCGGCCTCTCAGGCGCTTCAAACTGTATCTCTTTTGCGTCAATAAGGTCTTGCACCTTATTCCTTAAGGCCCAACAGTCATCAGTGGAATGCCCCGGGCTATCGGAGTGATAAGCACATCGGGCATTTGGGTTGTATTTGGGAGAGGCAGTGTTCACAACTTTAGGAGCCTCTCTGACAGTCACTAGGTTGGTGGACAACAACTGCGGCAAGATCTGCGATAAGGTCATACTCAAACGGGTAAACTCTCTCCGGGGTCTTTCAGCCCTTGGTGGATTGGTTTGCCGAGGAGCGGCAGCAGGCTTAGCAATCATCACCGCGTTGACAGATTGGCGGCGCTCGGGTTTCTCTTGTCTTCTAGAGCCATATACAGCACTAGCCTCCTTCTTGAAGGGTTTCTTCTCAACACTTGTAGATGCACCCTTCGGAATCTTACCAGACTTCAACCCAGCCTCAATTCTTTCCCCAGTCAGAATAAGATCCGTGAACCCTGCAAATGAGTTTCCAATAAGATGGTTGAAAAATGGCCCAGATAGGGTCCCCAGGAACATGTCTACCAACTCCCGGTCAGTCAACGGAGGTTGCACCCTGCCAGCCAGATCCCTCCACTTCTGGGCGTACTCTTTAAAACCTTCACTTGAACCTAACGATATACTCTAGAGTTGGGTACGTGTAGGGGCAAGGTCGGCATTATATTGATACTGCTTATAGAAAGCAGTAGCCAACTCCTCCCAGTTACGAACCTTGGTCCCATCCAGCTGATAGAACCATTCGAGATGAGTCCCTGAAAGACTCTCCTGGAAGAAGTGGATCCACAAATTCTTATCCGCTGAGTACGGTTGAATCTTCCGCACGTAGGATCTGAGGTGTAGCTTGGGACAAGACGCCCCGTCATATTTGGTGAAAGATGGTGCTTTGAACTTATGAGGAATGATCACACCAGTAGACAAACCCAAGTCTCCGAAATCCAGCCCAGGCACTTATTGGATCTCCATAGCATTCAATCTGTCTTCCAACTGCTTATATCTATCTTCCGCAGGAGGATAGTGTTCCTCATCAAAATCAGTCTCGTTGTCGGAGACTATCGGACTTGGACCTTTTTCCCCTTGAGGGGTACCCTTGCCAATAGAAGAACCAGCCTCTTCATTTTGCAGAGTGTTGCCAAACCTTCGGCCCGAGTTAAAAAGAACAGTTCTCCTCTTCTTCTTCTTTTCCTTCTTCAGGAGCAGAGCCTTCAGCTCTTCTTGGCCCTGAGCCAAACCCATGATTAGTTCCTGAAACTGCGCATTCTGCGCCTGAAGAGCCTTGATGGACATCTCAGTTGATGATGAGTCAGGATTCATGATGCTGAAATAAATAGCGAAGAATGGTAAGCAACCTGAAAAGAAGAAAACCTGCTATGCACATGATGAATGATATGTGTTTATGCAATGCATTCAGGGGTTCGAAAGTTCAAATTTGCTGCAGACAAAAAGAACACACGTTATCATTAAGGAAATAACTGTTTAGTACATTAAAGCCTCATGGGCACAAATTACAAAGCGAATCAATCCCAAAAGACACTACGCATCCTCTTTGGAGCTATGTAGGTGTTGAGATTCCTCTCCTCATGCAATAGGCGGGTAAGCTCCAAGACCTTCTTTTCACTAGCATGTAGACTGGTCTCAAGAGAATTCCGTTCTTCCTTAAGCTGGATCCAGCTCTTCTGCATCTCTTCCCAGGATGTGGGCATGTCAGGATGCTGAATGATGTGGGACACTTCTCCTTCTAAGACTGGCTCTTTGATTACAGGGAGCATATGAGGATAAGGCATCACTAACTTCTGGGAGCGGGCCCGTACCCACTTGAGATAAGGTTCCAATGGTATGGAATTCCTGTGCCCCAATGTCTTGCTGTCTATCCTACTGGGCATCCTCCAGGCTCTAATAAATCTCTGGCGAAGTCCTTGCGCATCGTTGTCGAAGTCAAAAACTATGTCAGGAATTAATATGTCATGAGGACCATCCCTCCGAGCATAACCAAACTGTCTCCAAGCCAGGCATGGGTTATAAGTGATACCTCCTCTGATTCCAAGTAAAGGAACATTAGGGTACTCCCCGCAACGATCAATGATAGTGACATCCTCTCTGGACCTAGGGCACCAATGTATGTCTGCATGTGTAAGAGTCATCAATCGTTGTGACCACCTCAAACCCCGCTCGTTCTTCAAAAATGATTGTGGAAGGTGCGAAATAAACCACCTTCCCAGGAGAGGAGTGCAACACATAAGGACACCTCTTTTTCTCATGGTTCGAGTGTAACATGAGTGAAGGATGTCCCCCAGCAACGTAGGTATAGGATTCCTGGACATAAAAATCTGGACAGCACTGATGTCTATGAGCTGATCTGGGTTAGGGAACAACACCAAACAATAGACAAGGAGGGCCACAACTTCTTCAAAAGCTTGTAAGTCAAGGGAGTTCCAACATTCATGGGCCTTTTCAAACAGAAACCTGGCTAAGAACCCTTTGATACCACTTCTAACTTCCCAATGTCCCTTGAGGTCAGATGACTGTAGCTGTAAGGCTTTAGCTATCTCTTCAAGCTTGGGTTCCTTTTCCGTACTGTTGTAGGGTAGCTGATCAAGGATAGGGATCTTCAGGAGCCGGGAGAACTCCTCCAATGTAGGTACCAGCTGATAATCCAAGAAGGTGAAACAGTGATGCAAAGGGTCAAAGAACTTGAACAGGACCTTTATCATATCTTCCTCAATGTTGGTGTTGACCAAGCTGATGAGTCTTCCATGTCTCTCACTAAATGAAGAGCTTTCGGGGATCCTGGATATAAGTTCCTTAAGCTGAGGAGGGATCCTTACAAGACTGATTTGAATTGTCTTTCTGCGAACAGTTTCCATGTCCTACAAAACAAGAACAAAGATGAAGATTCGAACCCCTGACATGGTTAGTCAATGCATATGATGCTAGATGATGTCATGATGCTATGATTAAACACACCACAAATATTTACAAAGACAAACATGTAAGGCACACAAGGCACACAAGACAAGCCCTTAGGGTTTAAGGCCAGCATGGGGTCTGGGTAGTACCCTCTTGAAGTTGGTGGGCTCAAACCTGTCCTATTAGAAGTAACCGGGTTCTAAGGGTCCCAATATCACGGGATTGCTTTCATTGTTCATCGTTTCGATTTAGCCACTGAACTGGCGACCGAAATATTCCAGGAAAGCAACCCTCAATTGAGTGTAGTATCGAGTATCAACCAACCTCGGACTGCACCAAAGTCAGTTATCTCACTACCCTAAAGAGGCCAAGATAGTTCAATTAAGGTTCCTAAGGTCTGTTGATGCTTCACGACACCACGCGGAGGCCCCGTACTCTCGTTGACTGAACTCAAGGGTTACCGGTACACACCAAAGTGCCACATCAACGTAGCAGACTGTTTCAACCATGTCAGTATACCCCGCACAGTTCCCTCACAGCCTTGTTGCTACTTTCTAAGAAGGTATCCCCAGATCCGGGTTAGGATCTATAGAACTCCTAAGACAGTCCCACAATAATAAAGCAAGCAAGTCAATACAATTGAAAACACAGTGATCTTAGTCCTAAGGTACACCTCACTTTAAGTTTAGTCCCCAGCAGAGTCGCCAGTTCTGTGATCGGTGGATCTGGAACTGACTGTTTAACGCTGGTTCGCGAAATGTCGCAGAAGCAAGAGTCGCCACCGTCTTTTATTTTCTCCAAATGGAAAGGACAAAAGCTCAGAAAAATTCCTTATAGAGATTGCTCTCGGTTCGGGAGGTAGGTTATAGAAAGGGAAGGTGTTAGCACCCTTTCTATCCATGGTTATCCATGGGCTCTTAGATACTTGCTCGTTTGTGTTTTCAAAATGGTTTGTTTGCTTTTCAACTGTGGGTTTTAAAAAGTTTCTTTGAAAATTCCAGTTCGACTCTTGTATCAGTCCTCAAGAGTGTTTGAAAAATTGCTTTCAAAAGCTTTTGAAAAGGTGTCGATGTGAAAAGTATTTTTGAATTTGTTTTGAAATTAGAGCAAGTATCTAGAGTCGTCTACCTACTCTAAGGAATTCGTCTGTGTAGATGTCCTTTAAAGTAGTGCTATCCCACCATTGAGAGGTAGGTAGCACCACCGTTGGAGGTGTTCGGGTCAATTCGAAGTTTCGGGACATGGTGATCACCAGAGCAATGGGAAGACACCTTAGAAGCTACCCTCATGCCAGGTTCCCGGATCATGAGGACTTACTAAGACATCCTCTACTCGACGATCACCTTTCGAGGCAAGGCAACAGTGAGGCGTACCCTAGGGGTGGTGTGTGATTTGTGTGTCTTGTTCATTCATTTTTGTCTTGTCATGTTATGGTGATCTACGCGTTTGTTTTTATTTAGACATTCATTCTTGCATACCATTATTAACAGTTAAAAAAGTGCGGAAAGATAAAATTCCTAAACTATTACAAAGGCGCGGGCCCACATCGCCAAAATTAAAGTCCAAGACCCGATTTGACAAAAAGATAAAGAAATAAAGGAAAGTGCGAGAAATTAAATGTCCGAGTTTACAAGGCTTTGGGAGAGGTACATAAATATTATAAGAAATAAAATAAAATGCGCGAATTGAATTGAAATTGAAAGCGAGGGCGTTGGACCCTTTTTAATGAAATTAAATTAAATTATTAGATTAATGAAATTAAAATGAAAAAAAGAAATTGTTTTTTGAGATTTTTGGTATTTATGATTTTAATGAGAATTAAATGGAATTGAAATATTAATTAACCCTAATTCTAGCTATTTTTATTTATTAAGAAAATATTAAACTTTAACCTAAAATTAAACCTAATTAATTAATTGCAAGTATTTACAAAAATAACTAATTAAGAATTAATAATTAATATGGTGAAAAAAAGAGAAAAAAAGAATAAAAGTAATTAAAACTTAATTCTACAAATTTTAAGGTTATTAGAAAAGATATTAAAATTAAAACCTAAATTTAACCTAATTAGTTAGTGAGATTTATTTACAAAAAATAATATTAAATAATTAATATATTAGTTTTTTTTGTCTTTTCTGATTTTTTTGTTGTTTTTATATTTTGTGAAAATAAATTAGTTTAAAGAATTAAAGAGAAATCAATTAAAACAAATAAAATAGGAAAATATAAAAAGAATAAAAGAGCAAACCATGGGGGGTCTGTCCCCAAATTGGAGGGTTTTGTCAAGCAATCAGGCCCATTAAGCCTTTGGCCTAGTTGACTTTTTGTCTAGCGTGTGGGATGGTTGACTGGTGCACATCATGGTCTCTGAATCCTGGCCCTTGGTTGAATGCAGTGGGACGTGTGGCGCGTTTGATTGAGGAGCGTATGGTAGACGCTTTGGACTGAAGCTACACAAGAACATGATTAAGAGAAAAATATAAGGAAAGGGAGGGGGACCTGGGATCGAACCCAGGTCTTGTTGGTTACCAATGCTATGCTTGCCACTGAACCACCAACGCGTTTTGGTTATATAATAGGAAATAAATAATATAAGATAAATCAATGGTTAGTGGAACTTTTAGCGCGAAAATTCAAATAACCCAATCAGGTCTTGACACTTCATCATCTTCTCCGTTTTTCCTCTTTCCCTGAAATATAAAAGAGGTTAACGGGGGTTTTAAACCCCCCCAAAATATGCTTGTTTTCAAAATAGCGATTAGGCCATGGTATTATATAAATTAGGCGCGAGGATTGCTTTAGAATCGTCCAAGCATGCTGAATTCAACCATGGCATTGAGGTTCTCTAATTTTACAGTATTAAGAAACGCCTAATTTAAAACTTGAAAAACCCTAATGTCCTTTAATGGTGAATTCTTCAATAGTGCACGAAAATTCAATCAAAGTATGCAGTTAGCTTCAGAATCACCCAATTAGTATGAATCCATGAAAAAAATGCAATAGAAATGCTTGAATATTAAAACACGATTATGCATAAAATTGAAAACAGTTTGAATTCCCTATACCAATTCTGGGCGTGTAAGGGTTGAAAAACAATGCAGGAAGCTTCCTTGACACTTTTGCAAGCTATTGGAATTACTCTTGGCCTCTGAATCGTGCTAGAATAGGGTTTTTAGTTTTCACTTTTTTGACAAAAAAACTCAAGCTTTGTTGTGCTTTTCTGGCGCAGCTTTGTGGTCCTTGGCATTAGGGTTGGCTTCATGCTTACGTATGGAATGATTAGGGTAAAAAATCTGAGCCAAAGGATCCATGAATTGATGAGAAAATATTTGATTTTTCATGCCATAATTTTCAAATCTTTTCATGCATATTTGCTACCAAATCATGTTCAATCACATGGATTATTTCCCTATCTAGTAATGCACGAAAATCTAAAGTTATCCTATGCACAAAAAGATTTGATTGACTTGCTTTGATATTTTCCACCTATTTATTTTAATTAAATGAATTTTTAGCCATTAAAAATCCAAATAAATAAATAAAAATGATAAAAAACTTCCCTTTGGGCCAAATGGTCGTGCACATGCTTTGGATGATGATTCTTGGAAGAAAAAGAGGCCCATTAGCATTTTTAAGACATTTGAAGCAATGTTGACTTTTCAAGATATCCAAAAATTTCCCAACTTTCACAAGGCATAACTTGCTCAATTTTTAAGCTTTGCTCATGTTTCCACGACATTTTGGAAAGGTCTTTGAGTCCTATAACCAATGTCTTTGGTCCCATGTCATTTTGATTTACCAATCTCAAGTTATGGTCTTTGACTTAAAGTCCCTTTTTGTTGACTTTTGAAAATGACCTATAATGTTGAAATTGATAACTTTTTGTGAGAGCATTTCTTGGACTTGAAGTGGTGAAGAGGAGTTGTAGGAAATTTCTTTCTCTTCAAAATGAGCTTTGGATGGAATTTTTCTGATAATCCATGTGGAAGTTATGCCTTGGTCAAGTTACAGTTGACTTTTTCAACTGTCCAAATATGGAAACTTTTGTATCTTGAGACTTTTTGAGCCAAGCTTTGAGAATCATGATCAAGCATTGATCAGATGATGTTTGTGGCTTCAAAATGAGATGTTGACCAAAAATTTGAACTTTTGACTGTCAAATGACCATTTTGCCCCTGCAGTTGACTATAGGGCAATTAGGGTTTTTGACTGTGCAATTTTGTGCTGTAAGCCTTGAAACTTGACATGAGGATGCTTGACCATGTTTGTGGGCATGTGGGACTTTATTGGACCCTTGGAAACTTCATTTTCTTTGTCAAAACCAAAACCCTAATTTTGACTGTTAGGAGGCCCTTGAACTGTGCAACCCCTGGGGAGATTTTGAAGCTTGTTCTTTGCAATTCTTGAAGAATATGGGAGGGCAAATTTTGGGGTACAACACATCGCATATAAAGAACCATGATATCTTTTCAGGAAAAGAGGATTAGCTTCAACAAATTTAGCAGTTATACAAATTATATCTACAGAAAGCTAATGGAAACTCAATTCCCGAAATCAAACGGGTCAACTAATCTACCTTATGACTTCAAAGTAACCCTACTATCCAGGTTCCTTCTCACAGCCCTACTATCAAGGCTTTCATATCGAAGTAACCCTATTATCCAGGTTCCTTCTCACAGCCCTACTATCCAGGCTTTCATATCGAAGTAACCCTACTATCCAGGTTCCTTCTCGCAGCCCTACTAACCTGGCTTTCATATCGAAGTAACCCTACCATCCAGGTTCCTTCTCACAGCCCTACTATCCAAGCTTTCATATCGAAGTAACCCTACTATCCAGGTTCCTTCTCACAACCCTATTATCCAGGCTTTCATATCAAAGTAATCCTACTATCCAGGTTCCTTCTCATAACCCTACTATCCAAGCTTTCATTTCGAAGTAACCCTACTATCCAGGTTCCTTCTTACAGCCCTACTATCCAGGCCTTCATATCGAAGTAACCCTACAATCCAGGTTCCTTCTCACATCCCTATTATCCAGGCTTTCATATCGAAGTAACCCTACTATCCAGGTTCCTTCTCACAACCCTACTATCCAGGCTTTCATATCAAAGTAACCCTACTATCTAGTTTCCTTCTCACAGCCCTACTATCCAGGCTTTCATATCGAAGTAACCCTACTATCCAGGTTCCTTCTCACAAAACCATACTATCCAGGTTCCCTCTCTTATCCCCAAACAGCGGTCCACAACACTGTAAGACTAGAACCTGATCAGACACGATTGGTTTCACATTTCCCCAGTAAATCGCGGTGTAGCATATACCCCGACCAGATACGTAGTACACTTCCTCTTCCTCAAGATGAAGTTATTCCCCAGTAGAGTAACGGACAACTGAAGCTCCTAAAACTCTAGTTCTCCCAAGACATGAAATTAACATCCCCTAGATGGCATCTTTAAGCCCATCTCCTGCAATTCTCCGTCGCATCCAAGATGGCATCTTTAAACCCATCTCCGACAATATTCAATCCTCGACCTCAAAATGGCTTCTGTAAGCCCATTCCCGATATCACAAATCAAGTGCCACTTCATGCGAGTGCAAATTTCTGGGCACTCTAGTGTTCAATCTTCTTCCACCTTCAGATCACGAAAGGTAGAGAAGCCAATCTACATCCTCAGGTCTAAGAAGATTGAACAGGGGCAGCTATTGTACCCCAAAATTTGCCCTCCCATTTTACTCAATCAATGGCAATTGAGGTACCCAAGTTGCTCAAGGAAGTCCAAGAGTTGACCAGACAAACTCTCTCCTAAGGCAGTATACCTCAAATTAGGGTTTCCATTTTCATCAAGATGTGTGAACCACACAGGACTCAAATTCTTTCCAAGGTCCTAATATGTTCCCAAGATCATCCATGTCAAGTTTCATGCCTTGCACAAGAAGTTTTCTCAATCAACTGCTCAGATGCTTGAGAATCGACTATACTAGGTCAAAAGTCAATTGTGGCCCACATACAACCAAACTTCAAGATTTTTGGTCAACATCATCATTTTGAAGTGTTATCCATCATTTGATCAAGGGTTGATCATGATTCCTCAAGGGATTCTCCAAATTCATCAAAACCTAAAAGTTGCTAAATTAGGGTTTTGTAGGAAAAGTCATCCCAACTTTGACCAAGCATAACTTCTTCATACTTTACCAGAAAGTTTCCATCCAAAGCTCATATTGAAGAGGCTACAATTCCCTATAACTCATATTCAGCTCATAAGTTCAAAATATGCACTCATCAAAAGATATGAATTTTGACATTATAGGTCCTTTTGAAAAGTCAACAAACACACCTTTTGGGTCTAAGCTTCATAAATGAACATGGAAGACTCAATTGAGATTTTACCAAAAGGGCTGCTTAGGGGACATCCTAAGCTTTCTAAAAAGTTCAAGAACACCTCTCTTGGGTTAAAATTGGAGGAGATATGATTTGTCAAAGTTGACCTTTTTTGCAAAATGGCTAAAAATCAAATGTTCTCACAAATGCATTTTTTGCTAAATGGGCCTAACTTTTTATGATTGCACCTCACTTATAATGTGGTACACGACTCAAACATTCACCCACACATTATTTGCTTCATTTTTCAATTTATTTTGATTTTTTGTTAATTAAAAAATGAATTAAATCAAATAATTGACGGGTAATAGCAAAGATATGATTTGATTTGGTTTTTGGACAGGTTAGCAATCAGAATATGCTGAATTATCAAGGACAAAACGAATCAGGCATAATTGGTACAAGAAAGGGAAGATTTGGCTTAAAATATCAAGTTTGCATATGGTTAAAGAATCAAATCAAATCTCATCAAATTTCAAGATTTAATCCAAATTTGTTGACCTAATTCAGCCTACTATAAGGGCATAACAATTCCTGATCAAAAAAAGAAGGATTGGAGGCGTGAAACTGAAAGAACAAATTTGAAACTTTGGACAAAAAGTGTGGGATATAAATCCATCTTAGAGACGTCCTGAGGAAGTTTCAAGGCTAGAAATACATTCCTGGACATCTCAGGAAGCTTTTCCAATCGATTGCATGCATCTACACGTTCAGAATCGCTCCCTATCACTCTCATGGTTTGCAAAATTATTCAATTTCGATTACTGTAATTCTTGCATCTTTAGCATGTTTAAGTTACATATTTGTGTTCATCATCATGTTTGCAATGTTTCTGGATAGTTTGATTTAAGTTACAGTGCATGAACAAGCTTTTGCCATTGCTAGGGTTTCGTGCTCCAATTTGGGTTATGTGATTTAAGCAAAATTAGGCCTGATAATGGGTACCATGATGATCAGAGATTCAAACCCAGTTGATTCATGGTCCCCAAATGAATTTATATTGGATGTGCTTGATTATTGAATAACACAGGTTTTTAGCAACAGACTTGCGTCTGTAGGTAATGGTTCTGAAACCTAAGACGACGGACCGGGAAGAAGACAAATGCGTGTCACAACCTGACTGGATGGTTTGAATTCTGGCGCGTTTTTGTTATAATCATTATTTTACACTTTTTGTTTTATCTTTTGATTATATGTATGACTTAACATCCAACGCAGTTGGTCAAAGGAAGGAAGTCAGAAGCTCATGTCCTAGTTTCGATCCCAGGCGTGAGCTTTTGGCATTTTCTCCATTATTTTCACCAGATCCAGCACACCTCACCTTCTGAGGATCATCAAGCGCCCATTGGTATCATCTTCTGGATCCATCTCCAGTCAGATCCAGCATACCTCACCTTCTGAGGATCATCATAGCACCCCTTGGTCCCATCTTCTAGATCCATCTACAGCCAGATCCAGCATACCTTACCTTCTGAGGATCATCAAGCGCCCCCTGGTCTCATCTTCTGGATCCATCTCCAACCGGATCCAGCACACACCTTCAGAGGATCATCAAGTGCCCTCTGATCTCATCCTATGGATCCATCTCCAGCCAGATCCATCACACACCTTTTGAGGATCATCAAGTGCCCTCTGATCTCATCCTCTGGATCCATCTCCACTCAGATCCAGCACACACCTTCTGAGGATCATCACACTCCCTTTGATCTCATCCTCTGATCCAATGCCAGCATACGCAGGTCCACCATGAGTCCTCAGAAGATGGTCTCATTGGATTAAGCACTAGACTCTGGGCCATCCCTCTGGGTTTCAGAAGTTCAGCACCCCCCAGAATTGCTAATAGCAGGCCCAGTTTGCATTTTCTTTCTATTTCCTTTTTTTAATTTCTTGAATTAATTTTTTCCATTTTTGTTTTAATTAATTAACAAAAAATTATTATTTTTATAAAAAAACTAAAAAGAATCAACAAATAAAAAAAAGAGTTTTTTTATATAAAATATTCATTTAATATAATTAGTAAGTTAAGAAAATTTAATTTCTTTTTCATAATTAAAATTAAATAGAATTAGGGTTGTAATTGTACATAACTAAATAAATTATTTTCTCAAAAAAATAACTTAAATATTTTGCAATTAGATTTTTAGGATTTTCAATTTCTTCTCGCATTTAATTCGTCGCGCGTATCTTATTTACCCTTTTTTGTTATTTTGTAGCTGTTTCGAGTTTGTAATAGTTTTAATTAGGGTTTTAAATTCTGCACTTTAATTTTTTGTCGAGACAATTATGTAGCTGTCAAAGCCTTGTAATAGCTAGGTTTATTCTTTTCCGCACTTTAAATTCCTGCAAATATTTAACTGTCTAGATGTATGCTAATAGGATTGTATGGTAAGAATGTCTGAGAAAACTAAAACGGTAGATCACCTAATGTGCAAAGTCTAAATTAACTGAAAAATTCACATGCACATATTCACTCCTAGGGTTTGCCTCACTTAGGTTGCCTTTGGTAAACAGTCATTAAGCATAGGAAATTTTAGTGGTCGCCCTCCTGTCTAAAAGATCAATTGTCCCATTCGAATGTTGCCTCGGAAATGTTGCCTCGGAAACGTTGCCTCAAAAAGATCTTAAGACTCTAGGGTTACTACTAAGGCTTTCTAACTATTGCTTTAGTGATTGTACTTCGTCCCTTTCGAACGTCCCTTACAAACTCCAAAATTGGTGCTACCTACTCCTTAATAGTGGGATAGCGTTGTCTAAAGTAAATAGAACATAAACGATCTTCTTTCGAGTAGGTAGATGCTAGTAGGTACTTGCTCAAAATAAAACTTTTCACACAAACACTTTTCAAAAAAAAATTTCAAAACAACTTCGTCACACCCTTGAGGACTGATACAAGGGTTATCACGAAGTAAAACATTTTCAAATCAAGAAAACACACAAGCAATTTTAAAAATATGAGCAAGTACCTAAGAGCCCGTAGATAACTACGCATAGAAAGGGTACTAACACCTTCCCTTTCTATAATCTACCCCCCGTACTCAGAAATATCTCGAAAAAAGGTTTTTTCTGTTCTTTTCCCTTTTCCATGATTGAATGAAATAAAAGTCGGTGGTGACTCTTGCTTACCACGACATTTTGCGAACAAAAAACGCAAAATGCAAACCAGTATTAAACAGTCGGTTCTGCCACCGTATCACATGTGTGTGTTAAAATAGTAAGAAAGCTTAGAAGTTCTGTGTGTGTTTAAACAGTAAGAAAGCCTAGAAGTTCTGTGTGTGTTAAAACAGTGAGAAAAAATCTAGAAGTTCTGATGTTGTGCTAAAACAGTGAGAAAAAATCTAGAACTTCTGATGTTGTGCTAAAACAGTGAGAGAAAAAAATCTAGAAGTTATGATGCTGTGTCATAACAGTGCGTAAAAACCTAGAAGTTCTAATACTGTGTCAAAACAATGGGAAAGAAAACTCAGAAGTTCTGTGTTACACTTCAACTGCTTCCTTACATTAGTCCGGGCATCTGCGACTTATTCAATTCTTAACAACAGCAAAACAAAAAAATAAAAGCACGACAATTTATAGAAGTTCTAATACTAATTCTATGCCTAGTTTTCTTCAAGAAGTTCTGATCCACAATTTTTTTTCTACTTAGGCAATGATATGGACAGTATCAACATTATGATATTTAGATATTTAATGATGTTCTGAATGAAAAGTTCAAAGTCAGAATGACTTACCTTGAATCTGAAGCGTGTTTTTGGGACCTGAGCTGTTGCCTTTGAATGTTCTAGGGGCAGCAAGAAACATAACAAAAAAAGTTATGTTCTTTGACTCAAAGGGAAGAACAAAGATATTATTTTGAGAATTCTGGGTTTTGAGAATGTTTGAATATTTTCTTTTATCTCTCTTTTTTTTTGTATTTGATCACTCTCCCTTTTCAAAAGCCATCCCCTTAAACGTGTGATGGAACAACTTATTTATAGATGAGTTTGTTGTGGTTTTGGGGGGAAAACAAATGGGATTTGAACCCTTTTCGGCATACTGTTTCATTTCTTTTTAAGCACATCTTTTATGTGCTAATTTGGTGCAAATATGGGGTTTGAGAAAGTGCAGGCGTTGACTGGATCAACAACAATTTGGAGTGTTGTGGCAGCTGGATGCAAGACTGTGCCATAGTAGTGCAGCAGACTGCTCAAATGAGGTTTTGGGGCTTGGTGATGTTCTGATCGAAGAAGACCAAAATGAGATTCGAAGGGTGATGTTCTAATCGAAGCGTAGAACATAATCTCCATATGCTGAAGAGTCATGTTCTGATCGAAGAACACATTTTCCATATGTTTTGATTGAAGATTCATGTTCTGAACCGTCTTTGTAAATTCTGATTTTGCTTGCATGAAATCTGGCCTAGAAGTTCTAAAATTGTCATATTTCTTAATACTTAGAAAATTTTCTATGTGCTTAGAAATTTGATTTTTTCGAAGTAATTTATGACTTTTGATTTATTGAGGAACCAATTTCATGTCTTGATGAAAATATGATTGTTGAAACTTGATTTTGATCAAAAAGTCAAAGTTTGACTTTTCCGTATGCTTTTGACCATTTTACCCTTGTGAATGACTTTCTCGGAAAATTGTAATATGTGACTTGAAACTTGACAAAAGCAAATCTGAGAGTCCAGGAGGATCTTTTTAAAAATTAGAGGGAAAATTTTGGGGTACAACAAGAACCTTTAACACATCTTGGCCTTTTAGGTATAGTGCGGAAGCTATAACGGAGTAACCCGGAAATGGTTGTCACGCGATACTACGCTAGGACGAGTTTTTCCTGAAAATATTGCTAATTACCGAGTCAATCGGGACGGTGGTAATATTCGATGGAAGGATGTAGACTTTTGGAACCTCTTAGAACCTTGATTCGGCAGGTGATAAACTTTTATATCATACCATGTGGGTATCATGTGTGTGGTTGTTGCATCATGCATTCATGCACCCATGAGCATCCATTAAAAACATTTTGTTTCAAGAGACTTAAAAGTTGACGCTTTGTGAATATCTCAGGTACTTTTTGACTATGGATTCTGGAAAAAGAAAGACTAAGAAGTACAGTTTCAAAGATCCCAAGATAGATGAGTTGATGAGTCTGATTCCCGAGATCGAGAGTTCCATAGATTTTCGTAGAAAGTATGGGTCCAATATTTCTCTTATGAAGCTCAGGATGAAAGAGGGTATTCTCTCGACTTTGGTCCAGTTCTATGATCCGATGTATTGATGCTTTACTTTCCCTGATTATCAGTTGATGCCTACATTGGAAGAGTATTCTTATCTATTGGGTTTACCTATTACTGATCGTGTTTCTTTTATCGGTTTGGAAAGGGAGCCAAAATCCCATGAGATTGCTGCTTTGATTCCTTATGGAGAAGGCTGGGGTTGAATCCCACATAACTACCAAAGGAGTAATTAGAGGATTACCCGCTCAGTTCTTGTTAGAGAAAGCTCTCTATTTTGCTAAGATGAAGAGTATGGTTGCTTTTGAAGCCAATTTTGCTCTACTGGCTTATGGGTAGTTCTTATTTCCCAATGTCGACAAGTTTTTGGATATCAATGCCATTAGGATCTTTATGATTGGAAATCCAGCCCCTACATTATTTGGTGATGCCAAGATTAGTAGAAGATATTATAAAGATGTTGAAACATCCTGAACCACCATTTTGTAATAGAATGTAATGTTAAATTTATGTTAATATATGTTAACAATCATCTATGTAATGTTTTTTATGTTAATTTATGTTTTTTTTTATTTAGCCATTATCATGGTTGTTTCTGGTTTGAACTAAATAGACATACTTCAAATATGCATCTTCTGATTAATTTTTAACAAAATAAGGATTTCCAATCAATTAGCTCTCAGGAATGCCTAAAAAAGGCTTGTCAGAAGATACATCCGATCATTAGGGACAATTGTGATGTTTCTCATTGGAAAGAGAAATTCCCAAAGGCTAATTTACGATTAAATTACTACTCTATCCTTGTAGAATCGGAAACAATCCCATCATTGAACTCGACCTATCGTAAAAACAAAATAAAAAGCCAACCGGGAAAACAACAAAAAATAGTAAGAGATTTTGTCCATATTTTCCTAATTTTTTTATTTTTCTGATTTCCTTCCCCTTTCCTGTAGTGCGCATGATATTTCCATTCCATCATGATCTGCGATTCCGCCATTTAATACTTAAGTGTTCTGACTCACATGATATATTAGTTTTCTTTTAATGTTTATATATATATATACAAGCCCCAATTTTAAATTCAAATAATTTTGGTCTCCTATTTTAAATTCAAACAATTTTAGTTCCCTCTCATATTTTTATAGAAATCGATAATATTTTTTTAACTTATATTTTTATCTTTAAAGTTCAATAAAAGGTTTATATAATATGATTTATCATATTTTACAACTAATTTATTGTTCGAAAAGTGAAAACATCGTTAATTTTAAATGAAAAAGTATGAAAAGAGACTCAACGTGTTTAAATCAAAAATAGTGGATGAAAACTTTAAATTTAAAATAGGAGGACCAATTTCATGAATCAAGGAAAATAGGAGGACTAAAATTGTAATTAAGCCTAATTTTAAAAAAAAATGTTTTTACAAATTTTGTAAAATACTTATAAAAACAATTTATAAATATATAAAATGAATTAAAATTTTTTGTTATAGATTAAATTATGCGAACTTATTTAAATTTGATTCTACTTTAATAAACTCAGATATTATAAAATGCAAGTAAGTTGGTTATTAAAAACATATTCTAAGGGAAAATTGGTAAAAACATGAATGAGACATTGAGAGAATATTTTAGAATTCCGTAAAAGAATTAAGAAATCTACTAGAGAAAGATTAACTTTTTTTCTTAGAAGTGAAATATTAGAATTTATCCAAAATTGAATCAAAGATGCAACCTCTCTCTCGATTTATTAAATTCGTTTAATTTAGTGCTCTTGATACTATGTTGAAGATAATAGGTAAAATGTTGTTCTGTTTAATCTAGTGTTCTTGATACCATATTGAAGATAATAGATGAAATGTTGTTGTATTTAATTTCTCAGCCTCCACGTTGGTTTATACAGAGGGAATACAATGAATTTCAAATAGGGAAATAAAAATATTTTTAAACAAATTCACATCCCCTTCTTACATTTGTCTATTTCAATGACGCAAATTCCACATTTTTATTTAGGGCCACCAAATCTAAACTGAATATTTTCTTGCGATATCAACAAAATTAGAGAATTCTCAAACTCGAGTATCATGCATCCTCAATTGAGAACGAAGAGAAATTATATTTCAACATGCATGAATTGATGACATATGCAGATATAAAAGTTATGTGGATTACAGTTTTTTTGTTACTCAATAAAGGATCTTATTAAAGTGGATGGGGCGATTGCAAGATTAGTCGAAGATATTATAAAGGTGTTGCAACGTCCTGAACCACCATTTTGTAATAGAATATAATGTTAAATTTATGTTAATATATGTTAACAATCTTCTATGTAAGGTTTTTTCTATGTTAATTTATGTTGTTTTTTTATTTAGCCATTGTCCTGGTTGTTTCTGGTTTGAACTAAACGGACATATTTCAAATATGCATCTTCTAACTAAATTTTTAACAAAATAAGGATTTCTCATCAATTAGCTCTCAGGAATGCCTAAAAAAGGCCCGTCTGAAGATACAAATCAATTTGCATTTATTTGAACTATCATTATACTTTATTGATGCTTCTCCAGACTATTATGGATTGATAAGAAGATGTATCTCCTGATTATAATTTTAACAAACTAAAAAATTATCACACATTAGCTCTCAGGAATGTCTAAAAAAGGTCCGTCACAAGATACATCCGAACATTAGGGACAATTCTGACATTTCTCATTGGAAAGAGAAATTACCAAAGGCTAATCTATGATGAAATTACTACTCTATCGTTGTAGAATCAGAAAAAATCCCATCACCGAACTCGACCTATCGTAAAAACAAAATAAAAAACCAACCGGGAAAATAACAAAAAATAGTAAGAGATTTCGTCCATATTTTCCTAATTTTTTAATATTTTTGATTTCCTTCCCCATTCCTGTAGTGCGCATGAGATTTCCATTCCATCGTTATCTGTGATTCGCCATTTAATGCTTAAGTGTTCCGACTCACAAGATATATTGGTTTTCTTTTAATGTTTATATATATATATATATATATATATATATATATATATATATATATATATATATATATATATATATATATATATATATATATATATATATATATATATATATATATATATACACGTCGTCATAAAATAAAAATGAGGATAGTTGTTGAAATTAAATTGGTTAAAAAAGAATGACACATAACTAATTATTGGATGCTAACAAAGTATATAGATCTTTTGTTTTATAGTTTAAAATAGTAAGACTGGATCAGGTTTTATATTAAGAAGTGAGAAATGAAAAATGAAAAAAAGATATAGTCTTCCTTAAATAGAACATGCATTTGTTAGGTAAAAAATGTGAGATGGTAAAAAAAATTGTTTTTATATTAGTTTGTTTTTTTTCACCTTTATAATGATTGGTCTTTTCTCTATATCTTATTTCTAATTTTTTATTTTATAATTATGTTTTTAAAAAAAATTCAAATGCGACACATTTATATTATCAGTGAAGAAAGGCGTTTGTTTTCGCTATATAATGGTTCCTAAATTATTATATTCCACTCCTAATTATGTATTTTTATTTAGTTTTTTCATTTTTTTAAAGACATGTGCTACTTTTGAAAACTCAAACATGATAGAAATTAGGAAAACGTATGAGTTGCGGACATCTTGTGCTCTAATCAGAACTAATGGCAAGATGGAACCTTACTCATTGCATATGTTCATATTTATTGTCTTTTTGTTTCTAATTACAAGTATTATTTTGACAAAATATTTAATTTAAAATTTAATTTCAATTTTCAAAAACCTCATTATGACGGGTTTAATTTAAAGATTTACTTTTAAAAAAATTATGTTGCATTTATTATTTTATTTGTAGTTTTTTATATGGTTTGATTTAAAAAATATTAATATTAGAATTTGATTTATTTTTAATGTGAATGCTTGTTTTATTTTCTAAAGACGTGTTACTATATTGACATATGGTGAAAGGCAAAATGAATACTATTTAAAAAATAATGAAATGTATTGTGAAGTTTTTAAAGGAGAATATTTAGGTATAATTTTATACGTGTGGTTCATAGTTTTCTTCAGTAAAAATATGACAAATATACTTAAATATCTTTTAAGAAGTAAAAATAAGAAGAAATTATATATGTGTAAGAGGAAATTACACCCTTTCTATATTTTTATTGGAAAAAAACATAAACCACAACTAAAAAAAATACAAAAATTTTTCCATTTTTAAATAATAAATATATATCTAAATGATCGGTACTTTATATTAGTAGGTGAACTAATTTGTACTTTCAATTAAGTAGTAACAAAATGAAATTAAATATAATATTTACATTTAAAAAGTTTACTTCTATAAAATTAAATAGTAATTTTTGAAACTTTTTAGACAAACTGTTTAAAAAGATTTAAAAAAACAAATGTTTAATGTGACTATTTATGTTTATGTAAAAAAGTATTAAATATTATAATATGCACTTAAAATTTAATACAATTAAATTAATATCAGTTAAAATTAGTAATAATTAAAATTAACTTAAAAATCTTATGAAATCAATTTTGTAAAAAGATTAAAAAAACACAATGTAAAAATAATCCAAAACGTGAAACATAACCACAAAAAATGATGCAAAATAGTTTATGATATTTTTTCATAAATTTTGGTTAAATTATAGTTTTGCTCCCCTATTTTGACTGATTCTCGAAATTAGCCCTTATTTTAAATTTAAATAATTTCGGTCTCCTATTTTAAATTCAAACAATTTTAGTTCTCTCTCATATTTTTTATAGAAAATCGATAAGATTTTTTTAACTTATATTTTTATCTACAAAGTTCAATAAAAGGTTTATATAAGATGATATATCATATTTTACAACTAATTTGTTGTTTAAAAAGTGAAAACATCGTTATTTTTAAGTGCAAAAGTATGAGAAGAAACCAAAATTGTTTAAATAAAAAATAGAGACAAAAACTTTAAATTTAAAATAGGAGGACCAATTTCATGAATCAAGGAAAATAGGAGGACTAAAATTGTATTTAAGCTTAATTTAAAAAAAAAATTTATAAAGTTTATCAAATACTTATAAAAACAATTTATAAATATAAAAAATGAATTTACATTTAATTTATTTTTGTTATAGAATAAATTATGCATACTTATTTAAATCTGATTCTATTTTAATAAACTCGGATATTATAAAATGCAAATAAGTTGGTTATTAAAAACATATTCTAAGGGCAATTTGGTAAAAACATGATTGAGACATTGAGAGAATGTTGTAGAATTCCGTAAAAGAATTAAGAAATCTACTAGAGAAAGCTTAACTTTTTTCTTACAAGTCAAATATTACAATTTATTCAAAACAGAATCAAAGATGCAGCATCTCACTCGATTTATTAAATTCATTTAATTTAGTGCTCTTGATACTATGTTGAAGATAATAGGTAAAATGTTGTTTTGTTTAATCTAGTGTTCTTGATACCATATTGAAGATAATAGATAAAATGTTGTTGTATTTAATCCCCATCTTGCATTTGTCTATTTCAATGACGCAAATTCCACATTTTAATATAGGGCTTGCAAATCTAAACTGAATATTTTCTTGCGATATCCAGAAAATCAGAGAATTGTCATACTCGAGTATCGTCCATCCTTAATTGACAACGAAGGGAAATTATATTTCAACATGAATGAACTGAAGACATATGCAGATATAAAAGTTATATGGATTATAATTTTTCTATTACTCAATAAAGGATCTTATTAAACTGGATGCGGTGATTGCAAGATTAGTCGAAGATATTATAAAGATGTTGTAACGTCCTGAACCACCATTTTGTAATAGAATTTAATGTTAAATTTATGTTAATATATGTTAACAATCATCTATGTAATGTTTTTTTTTATGTTAATTTATGTTGTTTTTGGTTTGAACTAAATGGACATATTTCAAATATGCATCTTCTGATTAAATGTTTAACAAAATAAGGATTTCCAATCAATTAGCTCTCAAGAATGCCTATAAAAGGCCCTTCTGAAGATACATTTTAATTTCCATTTATTTGAACTAAAAGTATATTTTATTGATGCTTCTCCGGACTATTATGGATTGATACGAAGATGTATCTCCTGATTATATTTTTAACAAAATAAAAATTTATCACACATTAGCTCTCAGGAATATCTAAAAAACATTAGGGACAATTGTGACATGTCTCATTAGAAAGAGAAATTCCCAAAGGCCAATCTACGATGAAATTACTACTATATCCTTGTAGAATCGGAAACAATCCCATCAGTGAACTCGACCTATCATAAAAACAAAATAAAAATCTAACTAGGAAAACAAAAAAAAATAGTAAGAGATTTCGTCCATATTTTCCTAATTTTTTATTTTTTCTGATTTCCTTCCCCTTTCCTGTAGTACGCATGAGATTTCCATTCCATCGTGATCTGGGATTCCGCCATTTAGAGTTTTAAATAGTAAGACGGGATGAGGTTTTATATTAAGAAATGAGAAATAAAAAATAGTCTTTCTTAAATAGAACATGCATTTGTTAGGTAAAAAATGTGAGATGGTAAAAAAAAATTTATATTAGTTTGTTTTTTATCATCCTTCTAATGATTGGTTTTCTCTCTATATCTTTTTTCTAATTTTTTTAATTTTATAATTATATTTTCCAAAAAAAATTCAATTGCGACACATTTATATTATCAGTGAAAAAGGCTTTTATTTTCGTTGTATAATGGATCCAAAATTATTAAATTCCACTGCTAATTAAGTATTTTTATTTAGTTTTTTCAAATTTTTAAAGACATGTGCTACTTTTAAAAACACAAACATGATAGAAATTAGGAAAACGTATCAGTTGCAGATATCTTGTGCTCTAATCAGAACTAATGGCAGGATGGAACCTTACTCATTGCATATGTTAGTTTTTATTGTTTTTTCGTTTCTAATTACAAGTATTATTTTGACAAAAAAATTTAATTTAAAATTGATTTTCGTTTATCAAAAACCTCATTATGACAGGTTTAATTTAAAGATTTACTTTTAAAAAGATTATGTTGCATTTATTATTTTATTTGTAGTTTTTTATGTGGTTTGATTTAAGAAATATTAATATTAGAATTTGATTTATTTTTAATGTGAATGCTTGTTTTGTTTTCTAAAGACGTCTTACTATATTGACATATGGTGAATGGGAAAATGAATAATATTTAAAAAATTAATGAAATGTATTATGAAATTTTTAAAGGAGAATATTTAGATATAATTTTATAGGTGTGGTTCATACTTTTCTTCAATAAAAATATGACAAATATACCTAAATATCTTTTAAGAAGTAAAAATAAGAAGAAATTATATATGTGTAATAGGAAATTACACACTTGCTATATTTTTATTAGAAAAAACATAAACCAACTATTTACACACTTGCTATATTACTATGTTTTTTCCATTTTTAAATAATAGATATATATCTAAATGATTTGTACTTTAAATTAGTAGGTGAACTAATTTGTACTTTCAATTACGTAGTAACAAAATGCATTTAAATATAATATTTACATTTAAAAGTTCACTTCTATAAAATTGAATAGTAATATTTGAAACCTTTTAGACCAACTATTTAAAAAGATTTAAAAAAACAAATGTTTAATATGACAATTTATGTTTATGTAAAAAAAATATTGAATATTATAAAATGCACTTAAAATTTAATACAATTAAATTAATATCAGTTAAAATTAGTAATAATTTAAATTAACTTAAAAATCTATTGAAATCAACTTTGTAAAAAGATTAAAAAAACACAATATAAAAATAATCCAAAACGTGAAACTTAACCACAAAAAATGTTGCAAAATAGTTTATGATATTTTTTCATAATTTTTGGTTAAATTATAATTTTGCTCCCCTATTTTGTCTGATTCTCGAAATTAACCCCCTATTTTAAATTCAAATAATTTCGGTCTCCTATTTTAAATTCAAACAATTTTAGTTCCTTTTCATATTTTTTTATAGAAAATCGATAAGATTTTTTTTAACTTATATTTTTATCTACAAAGTTCAATAAAAAGTTTATATAAGATGATTTATCATATTTTACAACTAATTTGTCACTACTAAAAAAATGACATTTGAGAAAACGTCCTTACATCAGGTATAAAAATAACTGATGTAAAAAATAAAATTTAAAAGTTATTACATCAGGTATTAATTTCCAATGAAATAAAAAATATTCTTTTTTATTAGAAAATAAAACACGATGGCATTTCTGTAATTATGGAGAGAAAAATTCCGCTGGCCTATTACATCGGTTCTGGAGAATAACCGATGTAAAAGAATTTTCGCTGGCCTATTACTTCGGATATTCTATCAACCGTTGTAATAAAGTGATTAAATTTAATAAAATAAATGGAATTTATTACATCGGACCACGTCATACCCGATGTAAAAACCCTGCCACGTCAATACATTTGCATCAGTCCATGTCATACCCGATGTAAAAACCCCTCCACGTTCATAGCTTTGCATCGGTCCACGTCATACCCGATGTAAAAGATACCATATAAATTTTTAAAACCCCTGACACTATTCATTTTCCTTTTCTCAGAAAAACCCTATACACGCTCTAAACCACAAAACGACTCCCTCCCTTCGCCGTCACTGTTCTCCGCCCACGAACCCGCCGTCTCTCCACACCATCTCCGCCGTCTCTCCACAAACCGCTTCCTCCCTTCGCCGCCTACAAACCCGCATCACTGTTCAGCCCACAAACCTGCCGTCTCCGTCGTCCTCTCCACACCTCCGTCGGTTCGTCTTCCTCCGCCGGTTCGTCTACCTCCGCCGGATCGTCTTCCTCCGTCGGTGCGTCTTCCTCCGCCGATTCGTCTTCCTCCGCCGGTTCGTCTTCCTCCTTCCGGTAAATCGCCTTCTTTTTCAACTTTTATCATTTTTTTCCCGTATTTTCTTTCTTTGTTCTTGAAAATTTGATAGTTTATGAAAATTTTACAGTAAAATTCAAATGAAAACTTATCCCAAATAACTCATTGATTAATATATTCCCAGGAATTTAGAGTAATTAAGTTTTCGCATATTCGACCTGTTCATCAAATGGCAAATGGAAATAGAAAAAAGGCTACATGGCTTCATCCAAATGTAAGTGTGATGTAAATTGTAATTTTATAGTTAAATTTATGATAAATATTCACTAATCGTGTCATTCAATTGTAGACAAGACAACAATATAACTCTAATGATTGTGGGTATTATGTGATGAAAAATATGCTGGATATTGTCTCTGCAAATATAACCAAGAATTGGATGCAGGTAATAACAATAACTTTACTTTGTTATTTACTTTGTGTTTTGCAACTTATTTATATTAAATTTTAAAGAATAACTCTATTGTTATATTTATGTATTATAGGTATTTGATGACCCAACAGAATTAACACAAGATGATTTGTATGATTTACAACTTCGTTGGTCAAAATGTTTCTTTGAGTTATATAAAGATTAACCTTTATCTGGTGAGTTTTATAGAAAGATTAACCTTTATATGGTTTTTGCAAATGCATTGAGTTTCTTGATAATTTTTGCTGATGTTAATTGTTATTATTTATTGTCAGGCAATATGATTTTGGTGTTGTCTACAGAAGCTACAACTCATCTACTTATGAATTTTATATTGGTAATTCAAGTTTATAAAAAGACTTGTAAAAGGTTGAATATTTTTGTATGTTTTGTGGTATTTGTAAAATTGATGTGAGTTTCTTTGTTGTGATACAATTCAAGTTTGCAATATAATTGTTCATTTTGTAAATTTTGTTGTGAAAATATCGACCTAGATATGGTCTATTTTATGTTGGAAAGCTATGATATATATATATAGCGACCTAAATGGTCTGTGTGATATTGGAAAAATATGAAAAAATTGGTACCAATTTTTTCTTACAGGGAATCATCCAGAAAATAAATGTTTTATTCAAAATTTTTTTTTTACTTTTTACATCGGTCATTCTGTCAACCGATGTAAAAACCTTCAACGTGTGTTTTCTACATCGGGCACAGTGTAACAACCGATGTAAAAACCTCATCTATTACATCGGTCATGACTTCCACCGATGTAATATGTTGCGTCAGTTTTCAAAAAAAATATATTGTATTTATTTTTCACATCAGGTATATATTATAACCGATGTAAAAGGTGTCCTTTTCACATCGGACCCAGAACCGATGTAAAAGGTCTCTTATTTACTACTTCGCCTGACTTTACATCGGACCAAGAACCGATGTAAAAGGTCAATTTCGCCCGATGTAAAAAGTCATGTTTGCGCTAGTGTGTTGTTTAAAAAGTGAAAACATCGTTAATTTTAAGTGCAGAAGTATGAGAAGAGACCAAAAGTGTTTAAGTCAAAAATAGGGGACGAAAACTTTAAATTTAAAATAGGAGGATCAATTTCATGAGTCAAGGAAAATAGGAGGACTAAAATTGTAATTAAGCCTAATTTTTTAAAAATTTTGTTTTTATAAATTTTGTAAAATACTTATAAAAACAATTTATAAATATATAAAATGAATTTAAATTTAATTTATTTTTGTTATAGAATAAATTATGCAAACTTATTTAAATTTGATTCTATTTTAATAAACTCAGATATTATAAAATGCAAATAAGTTGGTTATTAAAAACATATTCTAAGGGAAATTTGGTAAAAACATGATTGAGACATTGAGTGAATGTTTTAGAATTCCGTAAACGAATTAAGAAATCTACTAGAGAAAGATTAACTTTTTTCTTACAAGTCAAATATTACAATTTATCCAAAACAGAATCAAAGATGCAGCCTCTCTCTTGATTTATTAAATTCATTTAATTTAGTGCTCTTGATAATATGTTGAAGATAATAGGTAAAATGTTGTTCTGCGTAATCTAGTGTTCTTGATACCATATTGAAAATAATAGATAAAATGGTGTTGTATTTTATATCTCAGCCTCCATGCTGGTTTATATAGAGGAAATACAATAAATTTCAAATAGGGAACTAAAAATTAAACAAATACATATCTCCATCTTGCATTTGTCTATTTCAATGACGCAAATTCTACATTTTAATATAGGGCTTGCAAATCTAAACTGAATATTTTCTTGCGATATCCAGAAAATGAGAGAATTGTCAAACTCGAGTATCGTCCATCCTCAATTGACAACGAAGGGAAATTATATTTCAACATGCATGAACTGAAGACATATGCAGATATAAAAGTTATATGGATTACAATTTTTCTATTACTCAATAAAGGATCTTATTAAAGTGGATGCGGTGATTGCAAGATTTTTCGAAGATCTTATAAAAATGTTGCAACGTCCTGAACCACCATTTTATAATAGAATTTAATGTTAAATTTATGTTAATATATGTTAACAATCATCTGTGTAATGTTTTTTTTATGTTAATTTATGTTGTTTCTGGTTTGGACTAAATGGACATATTTCAAATATGCATCTTCTGAAGATACATATTCTAAAGGATTTCCAATCAATTAGCTCTCAGGAATGCCTAAAAAAGGCCCGTCTGAAGATACATTTTAATTTGCATTTATTTGAACTAAAAGTATATTTTATTGATGCTTCTCCAGACTATTATGGATTGACATGAAGATGTATCTCCTGATTATAATTTTAACAAAATAAAAATTTATCACACATTAGCTCTCAAGAATGTCTAAAAAAGGCTCGTCAGAAGATACATCCGAACATTAGGGACAATTGTGACATGTCTCATTGGAAAGAGAAATTCCCAAAGGCCAATCTTCGACGAAATTACTACTATATCCTTGTAGAATCGAAAACAATCCCATCACTGAACTCGACCTATCGTAAAGACAAAATAAAAAGCCATCCAGGAAAACAACCAAAAATAGCAAGAGATTTCGTCCATATTTTCCTAATTTTTTAATTTTTCTGATTTCCTTCCCCTTTCCTGTAGTGCGCATGAGATTTCCATTCCATCGTGATATGCGATTCTGTCAGTAAATGTTTAATTGTTCCGACTGACATGATAAATTAGTTTTCTTTTAATGTTTATATATATATATATATATATATATATATATATATATATATATATATATATATATATATATATATATATATATATATATATATATATATATATATATATATATATATATATATGAGGATAATTGTTGAAATTAAATTGGTTAAAAAAGAATGACTCATAATTAAAAGTTGTTTTACCTACAGAGAACTCTGCAGGGGCTGTACCTACAGAGAACGTCTGTAGGTAAAAGTTGTTTTACCTAAGACGACGGATGCTGGAAAAGAAAGGTGGCGTGGCAACAGATCTTTCATCCATTCAAAAATTTGCGCGCTGGCTTATGTTAATTTGTGTTTTTTTCCATATAATCTTTATTTGTTATCCCATATACAAAAAAGCGCGCTGGCTCAGTTGGTCAAGAGGCATTGGAAAGGGCCAAAGGGCCTGGGTTCGAATCTCAGGTTCCCCATGTTATTTCATAATATTCTTTCTTGTATAATCAGGCATGTGCACAAGCAGGAAGACTACCATACGTCCTCAAGGGACAACCAACCAGATGTCCACAAGCTGGATACAAAGGCCATCATTTGAAGGTCTACAATGCACCCTAGTTAACTTCATACGTGGAATCTGAGAAGTCAAACATGGATCCAGGCTATTGGGCTCAAACATGCTATGGACACCCCCCTTTCTACTTTGATAACAGGCCCATATTCTTTCTCTTTTATATTTTTTTCCTTTTTATTATTTTGATTAATTATTTCCTCACACAAATTTAATTCTTTTTTTATAAAAAATTCATAAAATCAATTTTCATCAAATTAGAATTTAGGTTTTTTTATATATTTTGTCAAAATTAATTTAATTAGTTTAATTTAATACTAGGGCAATTCTAACCATTTAGAAATAAATTAAAACCAACTAGAAATTTAGGGTTTGGTTGATTTAATTTTTATTTTCTTTTCTTAAAATAACCAAAATACAAAAATAGGTCAAAGTTAATTAATTTTCTTAATTTAATTAAATTAGTACTTAGGTTTGTATTTATTTAATTTAAAATCTTATCTTTCCTCAAAATAATCAAAAACAACAAAAAATGATTGTTCTTTTAATTAGGTTTAGACGGGGTCAAAACCCTAATTTTTTTTCTCGTTCTCATTTCATCGCGCGCGTTTATTTATTTTTACAATATTGATGTAACTGCTCATGGGATGTAAAAGTTTAATTAGGATTTTCCTTTTATTTATCGTTTTACGGGTTTTTGGCTATGTAAATAATCCCCCTCCCCGAAGCCTTGTAATAGCGTAGTTTTATTTCCCGCATTTTAATTTTCACAAATATTAACTGTTAGATTTATGATAATAGGATTGCATGACAAGAATGTATGTTAATTTTAAAATGGTTAGCAAACCCTAAATGTGCAAAGATAATAACTGAAATCAAATCACTCGCACATGCGCACCCCTAGGGTATACTCTCAGTTCGGTTGCCTTCGGTAAACGATCATTATGTATAGGGTGTTTTAGTGGCCGCTCTCTTGTCTAAACAAAGATCAAATGTCCCGTTCGGAAATGTTGCCTCGTAAATGTTGCCTCGTAAATGTTGCCTCGTAAATGTTGCCTCGAATATGATCTTAAGACATGAGGGTTATTACTAAGACGTTCTAACATTGCTTTAGTGATCGTACGTCCCTTTTCGAATTGACCCTTACAACTCCAACGACGGTGCTACCTACTCTTTAATAGTGGGATAGCGATGTATAAAGGAAACAAGAACATAAACATTATTTTTTTGAGTAGGTAGATGCTAGTAGGTACTTGCTCAAAATAAACTTTTTTCACACTTACACTTTTCCAAACAAAGTTTTCGAAAACACTTTGTAACACTCTTGAGGACTGATACAAGGGTTAAAATGAAGTAAAACAAAAACTTTTCAAAACACACAAACACGGAAGCAATTTTTAAGATGATGAGCAAGTACCTAAGAGCCCTTGGAAAACCACGGATAGAAAGTGCTAATACCTTGCCTTTCTATAATCTACCCCCCGTACTCAAAATCTCTAAAAAGTAATTTTTCTGTGCTTTTGTCCTTTCTAGTTGGATAAAATAAAAGTCGGTGGCGACTCTTTCTTACCGCGAAATTTTGCAAACACAAACGCAAAACACAAACCAGCATTTTCCTAAAACAGTCTGGTTCTGCCACCGTATCACAGAACTGGCGACTTTGCTGGGGACAATAGTACACCTGAGGATTAGTTCATCATAAATTGTTTCTCTTGTTTGATTTGATTGATTTACTTTTGAAGGCTATGTATTGGGAGTTACTATAGATTCTAACGCGGATCTGGGGACACCTTTTAGGTAAGTAGCAATAAACTGTGAGGGAACTGTACGACGTATACCGATACGGCTGAAGCAGTAGCTACGTTGATGTGGCACATTGGTTGGTACCGGTATCCCTTGTGGAGAAACAAGGAGAATACGGGGCTGCTATTTATGTCGTTAAGCATCAACTGACCTTAGAACCTATAAATGACCAACTTGGCCATAGGAAGTAGTGAGATAGCCGGTCTCAGTGTAAAGCTGAGAACTGGTTGATACTCGATACTACACTCATTGAGACCATACTCTCGAGATAGTTCTGGTCACAAGAAAAGATTGCGTGAGCTGAAACCATGACCGATGGAGGATGTTCAGTGATATTGAGAACCTCTAGAACCCGGTTACTATTATTAGGACAGGTTGAACCAACTAAACTTCAAGAGGGTAATACCTAGACCCCATGCAAGCCTGAAACTTAAGGGATTTTGTGTGACTTGTTTTCCTTTACTATGTCTGTTATCTGCTATACCTGTTGTGTGTTTTATCATGATATCATGCATCATAACATAGCATGCATACTTCATTACACTAACCATTTCAAAGACCGAGGGGATTTATCTTTGTTCTGTTTTGCAGATTATGCCTTCCGTGCGCAGAAACACCATCCGAGTTAACTTTGTGCAAATACCTGCTCAATAAAAAGATTTAGCCTCGATAGTTTCTGATACTTCTTCATTCATTAGAAGACATGGTCAGCTTCTTATTTTGGTTACCTCAAAGTTTGATGAGCAGATGATGAGTGTGCTTTTCCAGTTCTTCGATCTGGTGCATCATTGCTTCACTTTCCCGGATTATCAGCTAGTTCCCACTATGGAAGAGTTTTCTCACTTATTGGGCATATCCATCCTTGAGCAGGTTCCCTTCACAGGTTTGGAAGAGACTCCTAGACCAGAAGACATTGCTTCAGCTCTACATTTGAAACGTGCTGATATAGTATCCAACTGGGAGACACGAAGCAGGGTTGAAGGTTTTTTAGCCAAATTTCTGATAGATCAAGCTCAACTGTTTTGGGATAATTTGGACTTTCAAGCCTTTTAAGACATCTTGGCTCTCCTTATCTACGGTTTGGTTCTTTTCCCAAATCCAGATTCCTTCATAGATATGAATACGGTTAAGATCTTCCTGTCTCGCAATCCTGTGCCTACTCTTCTGGGTGATATCTTGCATGCCCTCTATACTCGTACTGTGCGAAGAAGAGGGACCCTCAAGTGTTGCATTATTTTGCTGGCGAGGTGGTTTATTTCGCACCTCCCCAAGTCCGTGTTGAAGAATGAAGAAGGTTTAGGGTGGTCTTACAGAATAATGTCCCTTGCCCATATAGACATTCTTTGGAGTTCCAAGGCTATGGAAAGCATTGCTGTCATTGATCGATGTGGGGGATACCCTAATGTCTCGTTGCTTGGAATCAGAGGGGGAATAACCTACAGTCCTTGCTTGGCTTTGCGACAGTTTGGTCGTGCTCGAAGAGACGGTCCTCATGAGCTACTTCTTACAGATATTGCATTTGACTATAAGGGAGATGTTGACGAGCATCGCCGAAGGTTTATACGAGCTTGGGGCATGGTGAACAGGTTTGACCCTCAAGAGCTAGGACCAAAGACTTCTCTATTTATGCAACCTTATCTCCAGTGGGTCCGAGCTCGAGCCCAGAAGCTTGGGATGCCCTATAAAGCTGTGTTGCCAGTGATTATGGATCCTACCAATGAGGAGGGCGTTCCTGATATAATCCTTTATCCCTATATGCCCACTGATCTTGGGGCATTGAAGAGATCCTGGATTCAGTTGAAATAGGAGAGGGATACCTACCGAGAGAAGTACCATGAGCAAGAGAGGAAGATATTGAAGCTCACGAGGCAACTTGAGAATGAAAGGACAATCAATGACTACGTCAGCATGAAGGGGAAGCATCCATGGGATTTCTGATTTTTTCTTTTTCTAGTTTAGATTTGTTTTTTTAGTTATTTCTTTGTAAACGCCTTAAAGGAATTGTTGAACATTTTTACAAGTTTAATCTAATAAAGTTTGTTTATTTCTTGGTTTGCAAATTTAAATATCCCAAAGTATTTGGAATCATTGCATAAGCATCCCATTACCATGCACATCATTACAGGTATCATTACAGGTTTCTCATATCCTTCGTTGTTTATTTCAGCACGAAATGTCTTCTGAAATGCCTACCGATCAAGCCTTCAAAGCTCTTCAGGAGCAGAATTCCCAATTCCAAGAGATGTTCTTGAACTTGGCTAAAGGGAAAGAGGATTTGAAGACTCTCATCCTGAAGGAGAAGAAGAAGAAGAAGAAGAAGAAGGTGGTTCTTCTAAATATGGGTAACAGATTTGGGAATGGATTGCAACAGGAAGTTGATCTGTCTCTTTCATCCAAAGGAGAGGAGAACCAAGACGAAAAAAAGGGTCTTAGTCATGTGGTCTCTGATAATGATACTAATTTTGATGATGAGCAATATCCTCTTGCCGAGGATAGGTACAAACAACTTTAATACCGTCTGAGCGTTATGGAGATTTAGAAGATACCTGGGTTGGATTTCGGAGATCTAGGACTAGCATCTGGAGTGGTGATCCCTCACAAGTTCAAAGCTCTGGTTTTTGCTAAGTACGATGGAGTATCCTGTCCAAAACTCCATCTCCGCTCGTACGTCAGAAAAATCCAACCTTACACTACCGATAGAAATTTGTGGGTACATTTCTTTCAAGACAGTCTGTCAGGGACTCAGCTTGAATGGTTTTATCAATTGGAAGGAGCTAATGCCCGAAACTGGGAGGAACTTGCTACTGCTTTCTACAAGCAGTATCAGTATAACACCGACCATGCTCCCACGCATACTCAGCTTCAGGGTATGTCTATGGGTGAAAGTGAAGGTTTGAAGGACTATGCTCAGAAATGGAGAGATTTGGCTGGAAGAGTCCAACCCCCTTTGTCTGACAGGGAATTGGTTGACATGTTTCTGGGGACGTTGTCTGGTCCATTTTTCAATCATCTGATCGGCAGTTTGTCATCTTGGTTTACTGAATTAATGTTTACTGGGGAGAGAGTAGAAGCTGGTATCCAAAGTGGTAAGAATAGAAAGGTACTTCATCAAGTGCAGAAAAGAAGCCTTTCACTGGTAAGAAAGAAGCTAGTGCAGTTTATGACCCAAGGGGCAAAAGTAGACCTGAACACCGTCAAGCAGTAAATGTGGTAGTAATATCAAGACCCACTGTTGCCCCATAATGCAACAATCAACAAAGAATGGAGAGCCCGCAGAGACAGTACACTCGACTTAATATGACCTTGTCTCAAATTCTACCACAATTGTTGAAGATCAACCTGGTAACTCTGAGGGAAGCCCCGAAGAATCCCAGCACCATATCTTCGCTATATAACTCGAACGCTGGCTGCGCCTATCACTCCGATAGCCCAGGTCATGATACGAACAACTGTTGGGCCTTGAAGAATAAGGTGCAAGATTTGATTTAAGCTAAAGAGATTGAGTTTGACGCTCCAGAGAAACCAAACGTCATAACTGCACCCATGCCTAAGCATGACTCGGGAATCGATGCTATTAAGGTTGTCACCACCACAGAAGATGCTGATGAAGATTCAGACGTCGACATCTGGATTTACCTGACTATCAACGGTGGATTGAACAACTGGACAGCGAAGGACTTCGTACCCGTTTCGTTTATTACACAGTAATAGACTTTTGTTTTGAGATTTGTAATAGACAGTTTGAAACTTTACGGCCCGGTGCCTTGCCTGAGGCACCTTGGCTTTGTTTGTGAGGGCTTATTATTTGTCATTTTCATATATCATCAATAAAGCATTGGACGTTTTCTTGCATTACAAATTTTGCGCTCCTTGTTTTTCCTTTCTATCTTGCACTTTATCAAAAACAGCTATTGTCTTATACACACTCACATATCATAATGCAGATTCACATCCACTCTGGATCCCATTGATAACGACTCTGCTACTGCCAGTTATGACTTCGAAAATCCGATCAACCAAACCGAGGACGAAGGTGAGGATGATTGTGAGGTGCCTGGGGAACTTGCTAGACTATTACTACAGGAAGAGAGGGCCATACAGCCTAATGAAGATCCATTGGAATCAGTGAATTTGGTTACGGAGGAAGACAAGAAAGAGGTAAAGATAGGTGCAAATCTGGAGCCTAGTGTCAAGGAACGGTTAATACAGATGCTACGCGACTATGTTGAGATCTTCGCTTGGTCTTATGAAGATATGCCTGGTTTGGACACTGACATTGTGGTACACCGTCTGCTGACTAAAGAAGATTGTCCTCCAGTAAAACAGAAAGTTCGCCGTATGTGCCCCGAGATGTCTGAGAAAATCAAGGTTGAGGTCATGAAACAGTTTGATGCCAGATTTCTAGTTGTTACTTCTTATCAGCAGTGGGTTCCCAACGTTGTTCCAGTGCTGAAGAAGGATGGTAAGGTACGGATGTGTGTGGACTATAGGGATCTGAACAGGGCGAGCCCCAAGGATGATTTCCCGCTTCCTCATATCGATGTTTTGGTAGACAACACCGTGCAGCATAAGGTCTTCTCCTTTATGGATGGTTTTTCTGGTTACAATCAGATTAAGATGTCTCCCGAGGACATGGAGAAAACAACTTTTGTTACATAGTGGGGAACCTTCTATTACAAGGTAATGCCTTTCGGGTTGAAGAATGCTGGGGCAACGTATCAGCGCTCCATGGTCGCTTTATTCCACGATATGATTCACCATGAGATTAAGGTTTACGTTGATGATATGATTGCAAGGTCCCAGACTGAGGAAGAACACCTTGACCATCTCCAGAAACTGTTCAACAGGTCGAAGATGTACAAGATGAGGTTAAACCCGAACAAGTGCACCTTCGGGGTAAGGTCTAGTAAGCTGGTGGGTTTCGTTGTTAGTGATAAAGGTATTCAAGTGGATCCTGCAAAGGTGAAGGCTATACAGGAGATGCCAGCTCCCCGAACAGAAAAGGAAGTTAGAGGATTTTTTGGGACGTCTGAATTACATTGCCCGATTCATTTCACATCTGACTGCTACTTGTGAGCCAATCTTTAAGCTGCTGAAAAATGATCAAGTGGTAAAATGGAATGATGAATGTCAGACGACTTTCGAAAGGATCAAAGAATATCTTCAAAAGCCACTTATTTTGATGCCTCAAGTTGAAGGGAGACCTTTGATTTTATACTTGACAGTACTGGATAATTCAATGGGGTGCGTGCTGGGGCAGCATGACGAGTCTGGCTGAAAAGAGAACGCTATTTACTACCTTAGCAAAAAGTTTACCGACTGCGAGATCCTATACTCGTTGCTCGAGAAAACTTGTTGTGCTTTGGCATGGGCTGCTCGCCGGTTCAGACAGTATATGCTTACTCACACTACCCTATTGATATCAAAGATGGACCCAATCAAGTATATCTTCGAAAAGCCTTCCTTGTCTGAAAGAATAGCAAGATGGAAGATGATCTTAACTGAGCATGACATCCAATACACAACCCAGAAGGCAATTAAGGGGAGTGTGTTGGTAGATCATTTGGCGCATCAGGCCGTGGACGACTACCAATCCATGAATTTCGAGTTCCCGAATGAGAACATCATGTTGGTGACCGACTGTGAAAAACTTGGACCGGATGAAGGACCCGAGAAGGGATCCCGATGGTCTATGTATTTTGATGGAGCCTCAAATGCGTTGGGTAAGGGCATTGGCGCTGTGATTATATCTCCTGAATGCTGTCATACTCCGTTCACCGCCCGATTATGTTTTAACTGCACCAACAATAAGGCGGAGTATGAAGCATGCATCCTAGGTCTACGAGCTGCTATTGATCTGAGGATTAAGTTCTTGAGTGTATTCGGAGATTCCTCTCTAGTGATCAGTCAGATCAAAGGCAAGTGGGATACGAAGCATCCAAATCTTATTCCTTATAAAGAGTATGTACTGACGTTGCTCCCACTCTTTGAGGAGATAACCTTTGAACATTTCCCCAGAGAGGAGAATCAGTTAGCGGACGCACTAGCTACCATGTCTTCTATGTTCAAAGTCAGGTGGGACAATGAAGCTCCCCAGATTACCATTGAGAGGTTGGATGAACCCTCACATTGCTGTGATATTGAGACTGAAGAGGTAGCAGATAAACCCTTGTTTCACGAGATAAAGAGGTATCTTGAGGCTCAAGAGTATCCCGAAGGTGCATCTGTTAATGATAAGAAGTTTCTGAGGAGATTCGCTCCAAAGTTCTTCATCAGTAATGGTGTCCTTTATAAGTGTAATCATGATTCAACCTTACTGCGATGTATGGACAAGAACGAGGCAGAAAGAATTATGGTAGAGTTACATGAAGGTACCTTCGGAACTCATTCCAGCAGGCATACTATGGCAAAGAAAATCTTACGGGTAGGATATTTTTGGTCTACTATGGAAGCCGATTGTTATCATCATTCTCGGACCTGTCATAAGTTCCAAATCTATGTTGATAAGGTGCATGTACCTCCATTTCCGCTGAACGTCTTGACATCTCCTTGGCCTTTTGCAATGTGGGGCATCGACATGATCGGCGAGATCAGACCTACTGCATCCAACGGGCATCATTTCATTCTGGTGGCCATTGATTACTTTACAAAGTGGATGGAAGAAGCTTCTTTTGCTACAGTAACCAAGAACACTGTGGCGCAGTTCATCCGACACAACTTGATTTGTTGATACAGTGTACTAGAGAGGATCATTATGGACAATTGTACAAATCTCAACAATATGATGATCACCGAGCTCTACGAACAGTTTAAGATACAGCATCACAACTCTTCTCCTTACCGACCGAAGATGAATGAGGTTGTTGAAGCGGCTAATAAGAACATCAAGAAGATTGTGCAAAAGATGACAGTGACATACAAAGACTGGCATGAGATGCTACCATTCGCTCTTCATGGGTACTGCACCTCAGCGCGGACGTTAACAGGGGCAACACCCTACTCTTTGGTGTATGACATTGAGGCAGTCTTACCCATTGAAGTCCAGATACACTCTCTTCGGATTATGAAGGATGTAGGTTTAAGCGAGGATGATTGGATCCAGACCCGGCTTGATCAGCTAAACTTAATCGATGAAAAGAGACTTACTGCTATTTGTCATGGTCATACGTATCAAAAGCGGATGATCAAGGCATTTAACAAGAAAGTTAGACGACAAGAATATTAAGTCGGGGATCTGGTGATCAAACACATCATATTACCACAAGGTGATCCCAGGGGAAAATGGACCCCTACGTACGAAGGGCCATTTGTGGTTAAGAACATTTTCTTAGAGGAGCTATGATTCTAACCACCATGGATGGTGACGACCTTCCATACCCCGTCAATGCCGACATAGTGAAAAAATACTACGCATAATCAAAGACCCGCTAGGTTGACTGGCCTAGGAAAAAATAAGGGCTTCCCGGCGAACCAAAAGGGTTCGGGCAAAAGTAACGGATGAAAATGAAAAAAAATATGTACACTCGGCAAGTTGAAAACCTGAAAAGGCGGCTTGGACAAAAAAGGTTATACCAGTGGACTGAAAACCCAAAAGGGAGGTCCAGGAAAAAATTAGGGATTGAAGCGTAACACTATGTCTCATTGGATCACCTTGCAACCAGACTCTGGTATCGACTATCAAGCTCGGACGGCCCCGATCAATCTGATCCACCATAAACCAATTAGCAAAAGTGATGAGACGCTCGAAGATATAAAGGCAATAGTAGAGTTGGAACCCAGTGGGATTGTTCACATAGCTGTTTTTATTTGTTTTTCACAAATTGTATAATTTATATCTTTCGGCGGCGTTCTCTTACTAGGACGTCAGCCTCTTGTACAAAACGCCTATTACAGGCCAACTTCAAAATCAATACAATTCATTTTACAACAAAATTCAAAATTGTTTTTCTTTTTCTGTTTTTTTTTTGCAAGAACATCCAATGGTTCATTTTTTATATATGCATTTGAAAATAATTGTTGCTCATAAATATTTACATGCGAAAGAAAAGACTATTACTCGTAATTTCAGGAACAGGGGCAAGCAAGAAATATCCAAACCTTACAGTTTCTCTATCCGCCAGGTACAGGGACAAAACCGGCTGGAGAAAATGACTAAAATTACATACACTCCCTGCAGAGTAAGAGGTACCAGAATACAGTGGTGTTAATTCTCCCCAAGCAGAGTTTATTTGTCACCAACAATGGAAGACTATCCCCAGTGGATTTTATTTCTTCCACAAGCATAAATTCAACCCCCAACAGAATTCACCATCGCTAGCAATGGTAATTCATTCCCAGCCGAGGCTATTTCTCCAAATCAGCAGATCTTCTAGCAGAGTATCTTTTCCCCAGAGTCATTCTCTCGCCAGTTTATTCTCCAGTAGAGTCATTCTCCCGCCAATTTATTCTCAAGTCATCTTCGGTCGTTATCCCCAACAAGCGAAACTCTTTATATTCTCCAGCAGTAGTCCGGGATTATTTTCCCCAACTAAATAATATCACAAAAAAATTGCATATCTATACATCATGGCATGCGCATACTCATAATACAACACAGTTTCATGTATTTTGAGAACATCATTGCTCAATACATGTCATGCATCATGGCATTACATACGACTAACTCTTTACATTTCAGGAAAAGATACAATCAAATTCTCACAAAGTTCAAGCTATGGAGCCCGGGTCTGACCGGATAGTATCTTGATTTCCTCATCATATTGTGAAGCCCGAAGAACGACCGGATAATAGTATCAAGATGCCACAAAGCCTGGAAACGACCAGATAGTGGTTTATTTTAAATTGAAGCTATGAAGCCCAGATTCGACCGGATAATAGTTTAATCCCCATCAATTTTATGTGAAGCCCGGAGAACGACCAGATAGCAATACAAGTTACTGTGAAGCCTGGATTACGACCAGATAGCAGTACAAAGACATCATGAAGCCTTGAATCGACCAGATAGTGGTATATAATAATCACAAGCCGTGAAGCCCGGAAATCGACCGGATAACAGCTTAACAAGGTACTATGAAGCCTGGATTACGACTAGATAGCAGCCAAGAATACTACGAAGCATGGAGTCGACCAGATAGTGGTTTATCTTTAATGCAAGTTATGAAACCCGGATTCGACCGAATAATATCTTGATTTCTCCAAACGCCATGAAGCCTGGATTCGACCAGATAATGGTATAAGACATCGTGAAGCCTGGATTACGACCAGATAGTGGTAAAAGACACTGAAGCCTGGATTACGACCAGATAACAGTAAAGGACATTGCGAAGCTTGGATTTCAACCAAATAGCAGTCTACCCGGCCAGTTACTAAGAAGCTCGGAGTCGACCGGATATAAGTAGGCCTTAAAAATTAAATGGAAGCCCGGATGCGAGTGGATAACCACTTGATTTCTTCTGAAGCCTAGAATACGACCATATAAGAAGTAAGGTATCGCGAAGCCTGGGTTACGACCAAATAGCAGTAAAGGACACCATGAAGCCTGGATTCGACCAAATAATGGTATGAAACATCGTGAATCCTAGATTACGACCAGATAGCGGTACAAGACACTGCGAAGCTTGGATTTCGACCAAATAGCAGTTTACCTAGACAATTACTAAGAAGCCCGGAGTCGACCGAATATTAGTGTTCCCTAAATTCAAGTTGAAGCCCGGATGCGACCGGATAACAACTTAATTCCTTCTGAAGCCTGGATTACGACCAGATAAGAATTAAGAAACTGCGAAGCCTGGAGAACGATCGGATACCAAGTTTAATCTCATATCCCCGTTAAGTCATTGTAAAGCCTGTAATACGACTAGATAGCAGTCGATCTTATCATTATGAAGCCTGGATCACGACCAGATAGTGGTTCACTTTCACCTCTTCGACCAAGAGACATTTCTCCAGTAGAATAATGGACGACCAAAGCTCCTAAAATTCAACTTTTTCCCAAGACAAAGAACAGCATTCCCCAGCGAAATCTTCCTCAAACAACAGCTATACAAGCTCTCGCTAACGAATCTTTTATGCGATCGACACTCCTTCGGATGGCATCTTTAAGCCCATCTTCCGTCATCAACCTCCAAATGGCATCTATAAGCCCATTCCCGACATCACAAGACAAGTACCACTTCATGCGAGTGCAAATTTCTTGGACACTTTAGTGTTCAATCATCTTCCACCTTCGGATCACGAAAGGCAAGCAAGCCAATCTACATCCTCAGGTTTAAGAATATTGAACACAGGCAGCTGTTGTACCCCAAAATTTTCCCTCCCATATTTCTCAATACATTTCAAGTAGGGTCCTCAAATTGCTCAAGGAAGTCCAAGGGTTGACCAGACAAACTCTCTCCTAAGGCAATCTATCTCAAATTAGGGTTTCATGTTGCATCAAGATACCTGAACCCAAGGGATCCCAAATTCTCACCATTTTCCTAAAATGTTCTCAAGATCATCCATGTCATGTTTCAAGCCTTGCAGAGGAAGTTTGCTCAGTCAATTGCTCAAAGGCCTGAAAATCGACTGTGTAGGGAAAAAGTCAACTGTGGCCCACATACAGTCAAAATTCAAGATTTTTGGTCAACATCCTCATTTTGAAGTATTATTCATCATTTGATCAAGGGTTGATCATGATTCCTCAAGGATTGCTCACAATTCATCAAAACCCAAAAGTTGCTAAATTAGGTTTTTGTAGGAAAAGTCAACTCAACTTTGACAAAGCATAACTTTCTCATACTTTATTAGAAATGACCCATCCAAATCTAGTTCTGAATAGGATGCAATGCCCTACAATTCATATTCAGCTCCCAAGTTCAAAATATGCACTCACAAGAAGTTATGAATTTGGACATTATAGGTCATTTTGAAAAGTCAACAAAAACACCTTTTTTGTCAAAGCTTCATACATGAACATGGAAGACTCAATTGATATGAGACCAAAAGGGTTTCTTAGAGGACATCTCAAGCTTTCTAAAAAGTCAAAGAACAACACCATAGGGTCAAAATTAAAGTAGTTATGCATTGGCAAAGTTAACCTTTTTTTACAAAATTGCCAAAAGTCAAATATGCCTCAAATTGCAAATTTTGTCAAATGGGCCCAACTTTTTGTGCTTGTATTGAGTTTATAACATGGTCCACGACCCATGATCCTTCCCACTTGCCTTTTTTTTATTTTTTCATTTATTTTGATTTTTATTTCAATTAAATCAAATTAAATCAAAATAAAATCATGAAAATATCAAAATCATTTAAACCTTGAGATTTTGTGCATATTTAAGGTCCATGAATAGCTGGCAAGGAGATCAAATCGTGCAAGGCTTGTTTGTACACAAAAGATTGAGTTTTTCTTGATTTAGAAAGATTTAAATAAGAATCAAATCATGATTCAATCACCTTAATTGAAAAAGATTTGGAGCAAACTTGTAAACCTAATTCACTCAAGGATACATATAGAACAAATCCAGACCAAAAGCACAAGGGTTGGAGGCGTGAGAGAGCATAATCAGATTCAAAAAAATCACCAAAATGTTGAATCAAATTGCAGGTTAGAGGACGATTTACACCATTCCAAGACCACCATTCGCATCATGGACCTTCTCTGAAGCAGATACGATCATTTGCAAGCATCCATAAGGCCGGAAACTCGAACCACAGACCCACGGTTTGCCCTTCAAACTCAAAATCCATTCTTGCAATTTACGCAGCATTAGCATGTTTCAATGATATATATGTGTTTGTTAATGTATTTGCAATGTTTTGGTTATACTCAATGAATTTTTGACGCATGAATGGAGATCCACCATTGCTAGGGTTTTCTTGTTCGTTTTAGGGATTTCTCATGCAGGTAAAATTGGCCCAAAAGAGGGGTACTATGGTGTTCACAAGGTCAAGATGAATTGATCTGCACCATTAGTTTTCATTTATTGTGCTTGTATGAGATTCTGGAAATATGAAGGGGATGTACCTACAGAAAAATTTTGTAGTTAAAAGTTGTTTTACCTAAGACGACGGACGCTGGAGAAGAAAGGTGGTGTGGCAACACATCATTCGTCCATTCAAAAATGTGCGCGCTGGCATATGTTAATTTGTGTTTCTCCATATAATCTTTATTTGTTATCCCATATACAAACAAGCGTGTTGGCTCAGTTGGTCAAGAGGCGTTGGAAAGGGCCAAAGGGTCTGGGTTCGAATCCCAGGTCCCCCATGTTATTTCATAATATTTTTTCTTGTATAATCAAGCATGTGCACAGGCAGGAAGACTACCATACGCCCTCAAGGGACAACCAACCAGATGTCCACAAGCTGGATCCGAAGGCCATGATTTAAAGGTCTACAATGCACCCTAGTCAACTTGCTACGTGGAATCTGAGAAGTCAAACATGGATCTAGGCTATTGGGCTCAAACATGCTATGGACACCCCCTTTCTACTTTGACAACAGGCCCATATTCTTTCTATTTTATATTTTTTTTCCTTTTTATTATTTTGATTAATTATTTCCTCACCCAAATTTATTTATTTTTTATAAAAAATTCATAAAATCAATTTTCATCAAATTAGAATTTAGGTTTTTTTATATATTTTGTCAAAATTAATTTAATTAGTTTAATTTAATACTAGGGAAAATCTACCCATTTGTAAATAAATTAAAACCAACTAGAAAATTAGGGTTTGGTTGATTTAATTTTTATTTTATTTTATTTTCTTAAAATAACCAAAATACAAAAATAGGTCAAAGTTAATTAATTTTCTTAATTTAATTCAATTAGTAGTTAGGTTTGTATTTATTTAATTTAAAACCTTATTTTTCCTCAAAATAATCAAAAACAACAAAAAATGATTGTTCTTTTAATTAGGTTTAGACGAGGTCAAAACCCTAATTTTTTTCTCGTTTTCATTTCATCGCGCGCGTTTATTTATTTTTACAATATTGATGTAACTGCTCAAGGGATGTAATAGTTTAATTAGGGTTTTCCTTTTATTTATCGTTTTATGGGTTTTTAGCTATGTAATTAATCCCCCTCCCTGAAGCCTTGTAATAGCGTAGTTTTAGTTCGCGCATTTTAATTTTCGCAAATATTAACTGTTAGATGTATGATAATAGGATTGCATGACAAGAATGTATGTTAATTTTAAAATGGTTAGCAAACCCTAAATGTGCAAAGATAATAACTGAAATCAAATCACTCGCACATGCGCACTCCTAGGGTATACTCTCACTTTGGTTGCCTTCGGTAAACGATCATTAAGTATAGGGTGTTTTAGTTGTCTCTCTCTTGTCTAAATAAAGATCAAACTCCCCGTTCAGAAATGTTGCCTCGAAAATGTTGCCTCGACTATGATCTTAAGACATGAGGGTTATTACTAAGACGTTCTAACATTGCTTTAGTGATCGTACGTCCCTTTTCGAATTGACCCTTACAACTCCAACGACGGTGCTACCTACTCTTTAATAGTGGGATAGCGTTGTCTAAAGGAAACAAGAACAGAAACATTCTTTTATCGAGTAGGTAGATGCTAGTAGGTACTTGCTCAAAATAAACTTTTTTCACACTTACACTTTTCCAAACAATGTTTTCAAAAACACTTCGTAACACTCTTGAGGACTGATACAAGGGTTAAAAGGAAGTAAAACAAAAACTTTTCAAAACACACAAACACGTAAGCAATTTTTAAAATGATGAGCAAGTACCTAAGAGCCCGTGGAAAACCACAGATATAAAGGGTGCTAATACCTTCCCTTTCTATAATCTACCCCACATACTCAAAATCTGGAAAAAGGATTTTTTTTTGTGCTTTTGTCCTTTCCAGTTGGATAAAATAAAAGTCGGTGGCGACTCTTGCTTACCGCGACATTTTGCAAACACAAACGCAAAATGCAAACCAGCATTTTCCTAAAACAGTCTGGTTCTGCCACCGTATCACAGTGATTATTGAAACATCTTCACAGGAATTTCTGATAAGAGGAACTTTTTCAAACAGGATTTCTTCGTTGGCCATCAAGCATTGGACACCCATCTTTAGTAACAAACATCCATTTGGTAGGGACATACATAATTGACAACTTTCATCACAACCCAGAAATAGACCGGCTTGTAAAAGATTATGTTTAATAGTCAAAAGAGGAGTAGTTAAGTCATTCAGAGAGGAAATAAAATAATAATCAGCAACAGCTTTGACACCTTGACCGTGTTTGGGCATTGGCACCGTTATCACATTAGGTGTTTCTGGAGGATCAAATTCAATTTCTTTCACCTCGATAAGGTCTTGTACCTTGTTCTTCAAGGCCTAACAATCATTTGTATCATGCCCCAGGATTTCAGAATGATAGGCACATCGGGTATTCAGGTTGAAGCGAGGAGAGGCGGTATTGGGGCTCTTGGGAGCTTCCTTTAGGGTTACCAGATTGGACTTCAAAAGATGTGGCAAAACTTGGGACATGGTCATGTTGATTCGGGTGAATCGTCTCATGGGCGCTTCTGGCCTGCGTTGATAGTTTCACTACTGATTTTGTATAAGATTAGAAATCATAATAGCCCATACCGTCGGGCGACGTTCAGTGTTGTTTAGATTCCTATGGTCATATGCAACACTTACCTCCTTCTTCCCGGTAAAGGGTTTATTCATAGTGCTCGAGGATACATCTCTTTGAATTTTTCAACTCTTTATATCGGCTTCTACCCGTTCACCGTTCATGATTAGTTCAGTAAATCCAGCCAAGGAGCTTCCGATAAGGTGGTTGAAGAATGGACCAGATAGCGTGCCTAAGAACATATCCACCAATTCTCTATCAGATAAAGGTGGTTGGAATCTTCCCGCGAGGTCCCACCATTTTTTAGCATAGGTTTTGAAACCTTCACCAACACCCATAACATACCTCACAATTATGTCAGAGTTGGAGATAAGTCAGCGTTATACTGGTATTGCTTGTAAAAAGTGGAAGCCAAATCTTCCCAATTGTGAATATTGGTCCCTTCCAACTGATAGAACCAATCCAACTGTGTCCCTGACAAGCTTTCTTAGAATAAATGCACCCATAGATTCCTATCCGCAGTATGGGGTTGAATCTTCCTGACGTATGACCTTAAATGCAGCTTTGGACAAGATATTTCGTCATATTTAGCGAAAGTGGGAGCCTTGAATTTCTGCGGGATGACAAACCCCTAAGATAAGTCCTAACTCTTCAAAATCCAACCCGGGTACCCTCTGGATCTCCATAGCATCGAGGCGATCCTCCAACTGCTTGTATTTATCGTTAACTGGGGGATACTGTTCTTCAGAGTATTCCCCTTCTTCCTCTTCTTCAGAATCTGGATGGTCAATCACTTCTTTATTTTTCCCTTCTTGATTATCTCCTTCACCCGACGAGGTTGCAAAATCTAGAGTTCGTCTGGATGGTCCTTTGAACCTTCTTCCCAAATTCAAAACACCGGCTAGTTTCTTCTTTTTCTTCTTCTTCTCTTTGATTAGCAAAGTTTTCAAATCCTATTGTCCTTTTGCTAGAGCCAAGAACATTTGTTGGAATTGAGCATTCTGTACTTGGTGATCCTTTACTGTCTATTCAATATCCATCTCACTGAAATAAATAATAGAAAGATAAGGAGACCTGTTTTAAGAAACCTGTTTGTGTGAAGATGAATGAAAATGCATATGCAAATGATTTCAAGGAAATTAGAGATTTAAATTTGTTTGGACAAAAAGGAAACACACGTTATATTAATAAATCCAAATTTAAGTACATCATGCCTCTTTGGGATTATAAAGAAATAAAATACAAAAGCTCCTAAGACAAAAAGGTTGAACGCACCCTCTTTGTAGCGATGTAGGCGTTCAGACTCCGCTCTTCATGAAGTTGTTTGGTGAGTTCCAGACCTTTCTTCTCACTGGCATAGAATCGGGCTTCGAAAGTGTCTCGTTCTTCCTTTAGCTTAATCCAATTACTTTGAAAGTCTTTGAGAGAGGTAGGCATGTTAGGATGAAGGACAATATATGGGATATCTCCTTCAACCACATGCTCTATGATGATAGGGAGGATGAAGGGTAAGGCATTACGAGACTCTGAGCACGAGCCCATACCCACCTAAGTTAAGTCTCAAAGGGAATGGAATTCTTGTGTCCCAATGTCCTACTATCCACTTTGTTTACCATCCTCTAAGCTCGTATAAACCTCATATGGTAGCCTTGATCGTCCCTTTCGTAGTCGAACACCACACCTTAGATGAGCGCATCATGAGGACCATCTCTTCGCGCATACCCGAACTGTCGTAGAGCCAAAAAAAAGGTTATAAGTGATACCTCCCCTAATGCCAAGCAGAGGGACATTAGGGAATTCCCCACAACGGTCAATGATAGTAATGTCCTCCAAGGACCGAGAACACTAGTGGATATCCGAATGTCTGAGTGACATCAGCCTATGGGACCATCTCAAACCTTGGTCGTTCTTCATGAAGGATCTGGGGAGATGCGAAATAAACCTCCTAGCCAACAGAGGAGTACAACACATGAGGGTTCCTCTTCTCTTCATGGTGCAAGAGTGGAGAGAATGCAAGATATCTCCCAACAAAGTGGGCACTAGATTATGAGATAAAAAGATTTTGACAGCATTCATATCTATAAGTTGGTCAGGATTTGGAAATAGTACCAACCCATAGATGAGAAGAGCCAAAATTTCTTCGAAAGCTTGTAAATACAGAGTGTTCCAACAGTCTTGAGCCTTTTCTAACAGGAACTTGGCTAGGAACCCTTTGACATCATTCCTTGTTTCCCAATGAGCCGTAATGTCGGATTGTTGCAAGTTTAAAGCCTGGGCAACCTCTTCAGGGCTTGGGTCTCTTTCAGTACCGTTGAAAGGTAGTTGATCGAGAATAGGAATTCCCAAGAGTTGAGAGAATTCTTCCATAGTTGGTACAAGCTGGAAATCAGGGAAGGTTAAACAAAGGTGCAAAGGGTCAAAGAACTGGAAAAGCACCTTCATCACATCTTCATCAAAGCTTGAGGTGACCAGGTTGAGAAGTCTTACATGTCTTTTGGTGAATGAAGAATTCTCAGGGACCCTTGATGCTAACTCTTTGAGCTGAAAAGGTACTCGTACAAGGTTGACTTGGATTGTGTTCCTGCGAGTGAGAGTCATATCCTACAAAATAGAAAAAAGATTAATCATAAAATCCTTGAAATTTTTAGTCTAAAATGCTATGGTGTGATGTCATGATGTTATGTACAAGCATATACACAAGTTAAAACAAATAAGTCCTTAGGTTTAGGATCGCATGAGGTTTATAGGTGAGTACCCTCTTGAAGTTTAGTTGGTTCAACCTGTCCTAGAAAGTAACGGGTTCTAGGGGATCTCAATATCATTGATCTTTCTTCATCGGGCATTGTTTCAGCGCAAGCCTCTTTATTGGCGACTGAAATATCCCGAAAGTCCGATCTCAATAAGCGTAGTATCGAGTATCAACCAACTTTGGACTGCACCAAAGACGGCTACCTCACTATTTCCTAATGGCCAAGTTGTTCAAGTAAAGGTTCTAAAGTCAGTTAGTGCTTCATGACACCACACAGCAGCCCCATATTCTCCTTGACTACTCAAGGGCTACCGGTACCAACAAATGTGTCACGCTAACATAGCTATTACTTAGACCATGTTGGTATATCCCATACAGTTTCCACAACTTATTGCTACTTACCTAAAAAGGTGCCCCAGATCCGGGTAGAGGATCAAAACAAACCCAAACAAGGAACCAAAATGTAAAGCAAACAATTCAAACAAAGAAAAGAAAAGAAAAGGTGATCTAGCCCTAATGTAACCCCACTTTTAAGTGATCCCCAGTAGAGTCGTCAGTTCTGTAACACGGTGGGAAAACTGACTTGGGTGTTTTGCGTTTGATTGCAATTGTTGCGGATAGCAAGAGTCTCCACCGACTTTTCTTTTATCCAATAAAGAAATGTTGAAAAGAATAGGAAAGACCTTTGAGATTGTTTTCTTGAGTTTGGGGGATGGGTTATAAAAAGGGAAGGTGTTAACACCCTTTTCATCTGTAGTTATCTACGGGCTCTTAGTTGCTTGCTAGATCACTTGCTTTTGTTTGAAAATGTGCTTGTGGTTTTGGTTTTGAAAGTATTTTTAAAAGAAACGTTTTTTTAATGGTTCTCGTCTCTATAAGAACGTGTACAAAGTGTTTTGTCTTTTGAAAAAATGTTTCAAAGTGAAATTATGGGTGTATAAAATATTTTCGTTGTGAGCAAGCGAGCAACTAGGAGAAATCTACCTACTCAAAAGGTCTTAAATGTTCTTTTCATCCTCCTTTAGATGTTTATATCTTACCATTGATTTGGCAGGACATTTTGTAAAGTCATAGAAGGCAACCTATGAGACGTTTTAGCAATATCGTCTAGGGACTAGATCGTTTACTGAAGGCAACATTGAGGGTCATCGAGGGACTACGATCTTTTATCGAGGGTCTTTGCTAAAACGCCCATATTCGAGGGACATGACTATTTTCCGAAATGCAAGAAAGTGAGATTACCCTAGAGGTGCTAGTGTGCAAGTGTGTTTGGTTTACATGCATTTAGTCTTTGATTAGGGTTATCTATTTATTTATTTTATCTTTCCATACATCCTAATTACTAACAATATATGAAAGCAAATAAAATGCAGAAAAATAAATCCTAAGCTATTACATCATTTCGGGGATGGGGGTACATATTTACAGATGGGGAGTTACAAGAATTTAAATCCTAATTATCTATTACAACCATATTGAATTGTACAATACAAGAAAAGGAAAGGATTTGTTTTGAAAATGGTTTTTTGTCTTAATAAATTAAAAGGAAAACAATTAGTTAATAAAAGAAAATATTTTTATGCCTTTTTTATATTAATAAAAATAACATCAATGCTGAAAATAATAAGAATAAGAAAGAAAAGGAAAAATAACGAAAACATGATCAGCATGCTGCTGAAAAACAAAATGAAAGGGACCAGAAGGTCTGATGCTAGGCGTGCTGTAATTCAGAAAAAAACGTTAGAGGGAACCAGAAGTTCTGGGTTACTGCACGCTGAAGCTCTGAAAGAAACGTTAGAGGAAACCAGAAATTTTGTGTGGTGTTATAACAGTGTGAAAAACCTAAATGTTATGTGTGTCGTGTTAAAATAGTAAGAAAGCTTAGAAGTTCTGTGTGTGTTAGAATAGTAAGAAAGCCTAGAAGTTCTGTATTGTTGTACCCCAAAATTTTCCCTACCATTTTACTCAATCAATGGCAATTGAGGTCCCCAAGTTGCTCAAGGAAGTCCAAGAGTTGATCAGACAAACTCTCTCCTAAGGCAGTATACCTCAAATTAGGGTTTCCCTTTTCATCAAGATGTGTGAACCACAAAGGACTCAAATGCTCCCCAAGGTCCTAATATGTTCCCAAGATCATCCATGTCAAGTTTCATGCCTTGCATAAGAAGTTTGCTCAATCAACTGCTCAGATGCTTGAGAATCGACTGTACTAGGTCAAAAGTCAACTGTGGCCCACATACAGTCAAACATTAAGATTTTTGGTAAAAATCATCATTTTTAAGTGTTATACATCATTTGATCAAGGGTTGATCATGATTCCTCAAGGGATGCTCCAAATTCATTAAAACTTAAAAGTTGCTAAATTAGGGTTTTGTAGGAAAAGTCAACCAAACTTTGACCAAGCATAACTTCTTCATACTTTATCAGAAATTTTCCATCCAAAGCTCATATTGAAGAGGATACAATTCCCTACAACTCAACTTAAGCTCCCAAGTTCAAAATATGCACTCATCAAAAGATATGAATTTTGACATTATAGGTCCTTTAGAAAAGTCAACAAAAACACCTTTTGGGTCAAAGCTTCATACATGAACATGGAAGACTCGATTGAGATGAGACTAAAAGGGCTGCTTAGGGGACTTCCTAAGCTTTTTAAAAAGTCCAAGAACACCTCTCTAGGGTTAAAATTGGAGGAGATATTCCTTGTCAAAGTTGACCTTTTTTGCAAAATGGCTAATAATCAAATGTGCTCACAAATGCATTTTTTGCTAAATGGGCCTAACTTTTTATGCTTGCACCTCACTTATAATGTGGTCCACGACTCAAACATTCACCCACACATTATTTGCATCAATTTTCAATTTATTTTGATTTTTTTTAAATAAAAAATGAATTAAATTAAATAATTGATGAATAATAGCAAAGATATGATTTGGTTTGGTTTTTGGACAGGTTGGCAATCAGAATATGCTGAATTATCAAGGCCAAAATGAATCAGGCATAATTGGTACAAGAAAGGGAAGATTTTGCTCAAAATAGCAAGTTTGCATATGGTTAAAGAATCAAATCAAATCTCATCAAATTTCAAGATTTAATCCAAATTTGTTGACCTAATTCAGTTTACTATAAGGGCATAACAATTCCAGATCAAAAAAAGAAGGATTGGAGGCGTGAAACTGAAAGAACAAAGCTGAAACTTTGGACAAAAAGTGTGGGATCGAAATCCATCTTAGAGCCGTCCTCCAGGAGTTTCAAGGATAGAAATACATTCCTGGACATCTCAAGAAGCTTCTCCAATCGATTACACGCCTCTACACGTCCAAAATCGCTCCCTATCACTCTCACGGTTTGCAAAATTATTCAAATTAGATTACTGTAATTCTTGCATCTTTAGCATGTTTAAGTTACATATTTATGTTCATCGTCATGTTTGCAATGTTTCTGGATAGTTTGATTTAAGTTACAGTGCATGAACAAGCTTTTGCCATTTCTAGGGTTTCGTGCTCCAATTTGGGGTTTTGTGATTTAAGCAAATTAGGCCTGATAATGGGTACCATGATGATCAGAGCTTCACACCCAGTTGATTCATGGTCCCCAAATGAATTTATATTGCATGTGCTTAATTATTGAATAACTCAGGTTTTTATCAACAAACTTGGGTCTGTAGGTAAAGGTTCTGAAACCTAAGACGACGAACAGGGAAGAAGACAACAGCATGTCAAAACCTGACTGGCTGGTTTGAATTCTGGCGTGTTTTTGGCATAATCATTATTTTACACTTTTTGTTTTATCTTTTGATTATATGTATGAGTTAACATCCAGCGCAGTTGGTCAGAGGAAGGAAATCAGAAGCTCATGTCCTGGGTTCGATCCCAGGTGTGAGCTTTTGGCATTTTCTCCATTATTTTCACTAGATCCAGCACACCTCACCTTCTTAAGATCATGAAGCGCCCCCTGGTCTCATCTTCTGCATCCATCTCCAACCAGATCCAACATACCTTACCTTCTGAGGATCATCACAGCGCCCCCTGGTCTCATCTTCTAGATCCATCTCCAGCGAGATCCAGCATACCTCACCTTCTGAGGATCATCAAGCGCCCCCTGGTCTCATCTTCTGGATCCATCTACAGCCAGATCCATCACACACCTTTTGAGGATCATCAAGTGCCCTCTGATCTCATTCTCTGGTCCATCTCCAGCCAGATCCGGCACATACCTTCTGAGGATCATCAAGTTCCCTCTGATCTCATCCTCTGGATCCATCTCCATCCAGATCCAGCACATACCTTATGAGGATCATCAAGTTCCCTCTTATCTCATCCTCTGGATCCATCTCCAGCCAGATCTAGCACACACCTTCTGAGGATCATCACACTCCCTCTGATCTCATCCTTTGATCCAACGCCAGCATGTGCAGGTCCACCATGAGTCCTCCGAAGATGGTCTCATTGGATCAGGCGCCAGACTCTGGGCCATCCCTCTGGGTTTCAGAAGTTCAGCACCCCCCAAAATTGCTAATAGTAGGCCCAGTTTGCATTTTCTTTCTATTTCCTTTTTTTAATTTCTTGAATTAATTCTTTCCATTTTTTGTTTTAATTAATTAACACAAAATGATTATTTTTATAAAAAAACTAAAAAAAATCAACAAATAAAAAAAAAGAGTTTTTTTTATATAAAATATTTATTTAATATAATTAGTAAGTTAAGCAAATTTAATTTCTTTTTCATTATTAAAATTAAATAGAATTAGGGTTGTAATTTTACATAACTTAATTAATTCTTTTCTCAAAAAAATAACTTAAATATTTTCCAATTAGATTTTTAGGGTTTTTAATTTCTTCTCGCATTTAATTTGTCGCGCAAATCTTATTTACCCTTTTTTGTTATTTTGTAATTGTTTCGAGTTTGTAATAGTTTTAATTAGGGTTTTAAATTCTGCACTTTAATTTTTCGTCGAGACAATTATGTAACTGTCAAAGCCTTGTAATAGCTAGGTTTATTCTTTTCCACACTTTAAATTCTTGCAAATATTTAACTGTCTAGATGTATGCTAATAGGATTGTATGGCAAGAATGTCTGGAAAAATTAAAACGGTAGATCACCTAATGTGCAAAGACTAAATTAATTGAAAAATTCACATGCACATATTCACTCCTAGGGTTTGCCTCACTTTAGTTGCCTTCGGTAAACAGTCATTAAGCATACGAAATTTTAGTGGTCGCCCTCCTGTCTAAAAGAACAATTGTCACATTTGAATGTTGCCTCGAAAATGTTGCCTCGAAAATGTTGCCTCAAAAATATCTTAAGACTCTAGGGATACTACTAAGATTTTCTAACTATTGCTTTAGTGATTGTACTTCGTCCCTTTCGAACGTCCCTTACAAACTCCAACATTGGTGCTACCTACTCCTTAATAGTGGGATAATGCTGTCTAAAGGAAATAGAACAGAAACGATCTTCTTTCGAGTAGGTAGATGCTAGTAGGTACTTGCTCAAAATAAAACATTTCACAAAAACACTTTTCAAAAACAGTTTTCAAAACAACTTCGTCACACCCCTGAGGAATGATACAAGGGTTATCACGAAGTAAAACATTTTCAAAGCAAGCACACACACAAGCAATTTTAAAAATATGAGCAAGTACATAAGAGCCCGTAGATAACTACGGATAGAAAGGGTTCTAACACCTTCCCTTTCTATAATCTACCCCCCGTACTCAGAAATATCTCAAAAAAAGGTTTTTTCTGTTCTTTTTCCTTTTCCATGATTGGATGAAATAAAAGTCGGTGGAGACTCTTGCTTACCGCGATATTTTGCGAACAAAAAATGCAAAACGCAAACCAGTATTAAACAGTCGGTTCTGCCACTTTATCACAGAACTGGCGACTCTGCTAGGGAAATTCTTAAAGTGGGGTTAACCTTAGGATCTAGGTCATATATAATTGCTTTCTCTTGATTGTCTTGATTGCTTTATATTTATGGGAAATGTTTGGGTTATTAGATCCTACACCCGGATCTGGGGAACACCTTTTAGGTAAGTAGCAATAATCTGTAAGGGAACTATGTTGGGGTATACCGGCATGGTTGAAGAAGTAGCTACGTTGATGTGCCACTTAGGTTGGTACCGGTAACCCTTGAGTCAATCGGGGAGAGTACGGGGCCGCCGCGTGGTGTCGTGAAGCATCAACTGACCTTAGAACCTTTAATTGCCCAACTTGGCCATTAGAAAGCAGTGAGATAGCCGACCTCGGTGTAGAGTTGAGAACTGGTTGATACTCGATGCTACACTCATTGAGATCAGACTTTCGGGATATTTCAGCCGCAAGAAAAGATTGCGTGGGTTGAGACAATGCCGATAAAGGATGGTCAGTGATATTGAGATCCTCTAGAACCCGGTTACTATTTCTAAGACAGGTTGAAACCAACTAACTTCAAGAGGGTATTACTTTTGACCTCATGCAAGCCTTAAACTTAAGTACCCATGAGTCATCTACCTACCCTAAGGAATTAAGCTGTGTAAGAGTCCTTTAGGTAGTGTTATCCCACCATTGAGAGGTAGGTAGCACCATCGTTGGAGTTATTCGGATCAATTCGATTATCGGGACAGTGTGGTCACCGAAGCAATGGTAGGACACCTTAGAAGTAACCCTAATGTCCTAGATCCTTTGTATCCGAGGCAACCGTTTCGAGGCAACTGGATCTTTTGGACATAAGGGCGACCTCTAAGACACCCTATACTTGATGACCACGTTTCGAGGCAACCAGTGAGGCGTGCCCTAAGAGTGGCATGTGCATTGTGTGTTGTTCTTCAGTTAATGTTTTTGTACATGTTATTTGTGAGCTACGGATTGATTTTATTTACATACATTCTTTCATGCATTTAACAGTTAGGGGTGCGGAAAATAAATTGCAGAAATGTAAATTCTACGCTATTACAAGGCGCGGGTCTATACATCGCCAAAAAATAAAGACCCGTTTTGTAAAATAAAGTGCGAGAAATTAAATAAAGCGGTAAACCTAATTACTATTACATATCCGGAAAAAGTTACATAATAATCAGAATAAAATAAGTGCGCGCGAAAGAATTAAATCGGGAACGTCCTAAGGGTTTTGACCCTTTTAAGAAAAGAAATGAATTTTTTTGTCCTTTTTTGAATTTAATGCAATTAATACTAATGATTAATCTAATTAATTAATTTATTAAAAGAAAATTTTTTTTGTATTTTTATGTTTTTAATGAAATAAAATAAAAGGAAATAAAATTAAAAGTCAATAAAAACTAATTCTAATTTTATTTTAGTTATTAAGAAAAAAAAGGTTAAAGTTGCCTAATTAAAATTAATTCAATTTATTAGTATTTATTGACAAAAATAAAATGAAATTAATAATAATAATAATATTAGTTCCTTTTTTGATTTTTTATAAAAAATGTTAATTATGTTAATAGTTAATAAAAGGGAAAAATAAAAATAAGACAAATAAAATATAAAAATGACAAAATTAAAAATTGCAAACCCAAGGGGGGGTATGGGCCAGAATTGGGAGTGTTAATGGAATTGAGGCCCATCAAGAAGCCAACTTTGTTTGACTTTGGAGACTGCCCGCGCCTGTGTTGACTCCTGAGCATGGTGCTCATCATTTTCTGGCCCTTGGATCTGCTTATGAGGCCACTTGGCGCCCTCCTGGATGAGGTGTATCATATGCCTTCTTTTGGAACGCTGCAAGCAAGTATGAGAAGAAAAATAATATAACGCGTTAGGGGGACCTGGGGATCGAACCCAGGTCCCAAGGATTACCAAACACGTTGCCAACCACTACACCACTCAAGCGCATTTGTAAATAAAATGAGAAACAAATATTATATCTAGTAAACATGTCATATGCTGGACCAAAGAAAAAGCGCACGCCTATTTGAATCAACCAGCCAGGCATGGACACCTCATCATCTTCTTCGTTTTATCCGCAAAATAGAAACAAGATAGCGGGGGTTTTTAACCCCCACTAACTACAACGACAGAAAATAGCGAATAGAGTTAGGGATAACATAAAAAAGGTGTGATGGTATCAATGGATTCGTCTTGTCCTGACGAGTTTGGCCATATATGTCTTGAGGTCTAATTTTACACTATGTGAAAAACCCCAATTCAAAAGCTTTGAAACCCTAGAACTTAACTATGGCGTTTTGTGTTTCAGGGGCTCTCAGAGCAATTGAACCCTACCATTAGCTTCCTGTGAGTTCTATGAACATGAAACAAGCCACAAAACACATCAAACGCGCATGAATAATGATATGTAATTCAAAAAAAACATGTGCAAACCGTACGATGGTGGTGGACGATTCCTTGAGTGTTGGGGTTGGTTTATGATTGCAAATCGTTCCTGGAAATGCTGGGAATGTGTTTGGATCAAAGAAAGTGTCTGAATTGCGCTGGAAGATTGATTTCAGTTTGCAAATTTTCTTCCAGTTTTTGGAATGTAGCTTGGCTGTTTTAGAGAGTTCTAGGTCGTGAATTTGATTGGACAGGCTTGCATATGTATCCTTGAATGAGAATCAGTCACTATTATGAGCTCTTAACCAATGCAATTATGTTTTGAGATTTCCATAACCACCATTGAAGAAACTTGCCTTTTTTTGTCCAAATTTGAATTTTATGCTTAAAATGGACCTTACACGAATTTGGTAGGTGGATTATGATGTATCAAAGTCATTCAAGCCACAAGATATCCCTTAATTAATTTTTTTGATTTTTATTTGAATTTTATGGATTTAAAATGAATTAAATCAATAAAATTAAATAAAAATAGAAAAAATAAATGTTTAATCTTGAATTTAATCATGGGACACGTGGGTGGCATGACAAGGATGAATCAAGTGGAAAAAAGTGGGCCCTTTTGTCAAAAATTGAAGTTTCAAGGATAGTTGACTTTGGCCATTTCATGAAAATTTCCCAACTTCTCCAATGCATATCTTGCTCAATTTTGATCATATGAACATGTTCTTGGACATTTTGGAAAGGTATTGAAGTCCTATAACCAATGCCTTTGGTCCCATGTCATTTTTATTTACCAATCTCAAGTTATGGTCTTTGACTTAAAGTGCCTTTTTGTTGACTTTTGAAAATGACCTATAATGTTGAAATTGATAACTTTTTGTGAGAGCATTTCTTGGACTTGGAATGTGAAGATGAGTTGTAGGAAATGTCCTCCCCTTCAAAATGAGCATTGGATGGGATTTTTCTGATGAACCATGAAAAAGTTATGCCTTGGTCAAGTTACAATTGACTTTTCAGCTGTCCAAAAATAGAAACTTTTGACACCTTGATGATTTTTGAGCCATTCTTGTGAAATCATGGTCAAGATTTGACCAAATGATGATTGTGGCTTCAAAATAAGATGTTGACCAAAAATTTTGACTTTTGACTGCCAAATGACAATTTTGCCCCTATAGTTGATTGTGAAGCAATTAGGGTTTTTGACTGTGCAACTTGACCTTGTGAGCCTTGAAACTTGACATGTAGGTTCTTGACAATGTGTATAGGCATATGTGACTTGATTGAGCCCTTAAAAACCTCAACTTCCTTGCAAGAACCACAACTCTAATTTGACTGGCTTAGGAGGATGGTTTGACTGTGCAGCCCTTGAGTAGACTTGAGATGATGCTTGCCAAAACTTTGAAGAATATGGGAGGGCAAATTTTGGGGTACAACAATTGCCCCTGTTCAATCTTCTTAGACCTGAGGATGTAGATTGGCTTGCGTGCCTTTCATGATCCGAAGGTGGAAGATGATTGAACACTAGAGTGCCCAGAAATTTGCACTCACATAGCAGAGTACCAGCAGTGTGGTGGCGGGAATGGGCTTACAGATGCCATTTGGAGAGATGGTGGATAGGAGGATGGGCTTATAGATGCCATCTGGAAGTGTGACAGAACCTTGTCGGGAATGGGCTTATAGATGCCATTTGGAAGTGTAATGGGTAGCTGCGTCCGAATAAGAAATAGAATGGCTTCCGTGTCTGGAGCATATCTAGTCTGTGTCTAATTGCTGACGTCTGAATAAATAGTAGAATGACCGCCGCGTCTGGGGTATATCCATACTGTGTTTGAATGAGTGACAGAATGTCATCCGAATCTGGATCGTATCTGGAGTGTCTTTTGAATGAATCTGGACTAAACAATAGAATAGCATCCGGGCTGGAGCATCTCTAAGTTGTCTTTAGAAGCTTGAATCTGAATAAGCAATAGAATAGCTTCCGGGTCTGGAGCATCTCTAAGCTATATCTCAAAGGAAATATGAATAAGTATCAGAATGTCGCCATGTCTGGGTTACAACTGAACTATTTCTAGCAGGAAGTCTGAATAAGCATTAGAGCAACATCCAGATCTGGAGCATCTCTAGGCTATCTCTGGAGAGAAATCTGGAATAAACAATAGAATAGTATCCGTGGTTGGAGCATTTCTAAGTTATCTTTAGAAGTTTGAATCTGAATAAGCAATAGAATAGCGTCTGGGTCAGGAGCATCTCTAAGCCATCTCTGAAAAGAACTCTGAATAAGTAAAAGAATAGCGTCCATATCTGGAGCATTTCCCAGCTATATCTGAAAGGAAACTCTTGAATAAGCAAAAGAATAACGTCCATCTCTGGAGCATTTCTAAGCCATCTCTGAAGAGAAAATATGAATAAGCAAAAGAATAGCATCCATATCTGGAGCATTTCCCAGCTATATTTGAAAGGAAACTCTTGAATAAGAAAAAGAATAACGTCCATCTCTGGAGCATTTCTAAGCCATCTCTGAAGAGAAAATATGAATAAGCAAAAGAATAGCATCCATATCTGGAGCATTTCCCAGCTTTATCTGAAAGGAAACTCTTGAATAAGCAAAAGAATAACGTCCATCTCTGGAGCATTTCTAAGCCATCTCTGAAGAGAAAATCTGAATAAGCAAAAGAATAGCATCCATCTCTGGAGCATTTCCCAGCTATATCTGAAACTTTGAATAAGCAAAAGAATAGCATCCATATCTGGAGCATTTCCAAGCTATCTCTGGAGAGAAATCTGGATAAGCAAAAGAACAACATCCATATATGGAGCATTTCTAAGCCATCTCTGAAGAGGAAATCTGAATAAGCAAAAGAACAACATCCATGTCTGGAGCATTTCTCAGCTATCTCTTTAATCTCTTTAATGTAGATATGCCCTGGCTAGATACAGGTATCAAATCCACAATCAATCGCTCACAGATATGCCCTGGCTAGATACAGGTGTCGAATCTGGAATTGCGACAGTTGATAGTAATCGTCTTTGGATTGACCTTTTTCCTGAAAAGGCAAAACATCAGTTATATGCAATGTCATGATGTATGCAATACATGGTGTCACGATGTTCTCAAGAATAAATGAGATTGTGTGTTATGATGCGTATATGCATGCGTCATGTATGTAAGCAAGATGTATGAATTGTGAAATGTCTATGAATGTATTTTTGTCTAGGAAAATAAATCCTTGACGGATGCCGGGAGTTTGTTGAATCCTGGGCTGATGTTTGAAGAGTAGAGTTCTTCGTTTCCGCTGGGGGTGATTGCAAGAATACCGGTAGGAGAAGATGACTCCGTTGGGGAATAAACTTGTTGGAGAGAGATACTCTGCGGGGAATTACTCTGTGGGGAGAGAGATACTTCGCTGAGGTTTTGATGAGAACTCCGCTGGGGATACCGTTGATATGTTTTGTTGAGGAATTGATGAACTCCTCAGGGGGTAGGAAGAACTTCGCCGAGGACGATATTTCCGTGGTTTTCAGCTGAGGATAACCCAGTTATAAGCCCTGGTGGGGAATAACCTTTGAATAAAGCCGAGGAGACGCGTTCGTGCTCTGCGGGGGATAAGCTTCCAGAATCTACTGGGGATAAGCTTCCAGAATCTACTGGGGAGATGGTTCAACTCTCTTGGGGAAACTTTTGAGACTGCACTGGGGAAGTGGCTCCACTAGGGTGTTTGTATTCCGCCGGGGAACAATCTTATATTAAGACTGTCGGGGACGCTTGATTAGGAACATCTGTATACTCCGCTGGGGAATGTTGAGATTGTTGTACCCCAAAATTTGCCCTCCCATATTCTTCAAGATTTTCAAAGAGCATGCTTCAAAATCTCCCCAAGGGTTGCACAGTTCAAGGGCCTCATAACAGTCAAAAACTAGGGTTTTGATTCTGGCAAAGAAATTGAAGTTTTCAAGGGTCCAATCAAGTCCCACATGCCTATAAACATGGTCAAGTATCCACATGTCAAGTTTCAAGACTTACAGCACAAAATTGCACAGTCAAAAACCCTAATTGCCCTACAGTCAACTGAGGGGCAAAATGGTCATTTGACAGTCAAAAGTTCAAATTTTTTGGTCAACATCTTATTTTGAAGCCACAAACATCATTTGATCAATTCTTGATCATGATTTTCAAGGCATGGCTCAAAAAGTCTCAAGATGCAAAAGTTTCCATATTTGGACAGTTGAAAAAGTCAACTATAACTTGACCAAGGCATAACTTCCACATGGTTCATCAAAAAAATTCCATCCAAATATCATTTTGAATAGAATGACATTTCCTACAACTCCTCTTCACACTTCAAGTCCAAGAAATGCTCTCACAAAAAGTTATCAATTTCAACATTATAGGTCATTTTCAAAAGTCAACAAAAAGGGACTTTAAGTCAAAGACCATAACTTGAGATTGGTAAGTAAAAATGACATGGGACCAAAGGAATTGGTTAGAGGACTTCGAGACCTTTCCAAAATGTCCAAGAACATGATCAAAGCTTAAAAATTGAGCAAGATATGCCTTGTGGAAGTTGGGCAATTTTTGGGAATTTTGAAAAGTCAACTTTGCTTCAAATGCCTTAAAATTGCTAATGGGCCACATTTTCTTCCAAGATTCATCATCCAAAGGCTATGCACGACCATTTGGCCCAAAGGGGATTTATTTCATCATTTTTCATTATTTATTTGAATTTTTATCCACATTAATTCATTTAATTAATTAAAATATGAAAAAAAATACTAAACAAATGTATGTGAACCTTTTATGCAGCATTTGCTCTCCTTAAAGACTCAAGATTTCGTGCACTATCCAATATGGAAAGAATCAAGGTGATTTGGTCATAATTGGCATGATATTCATGGAAAAGATTTGAAAAAATATGCATGAAAAATCAAATATCTCATACATCAATGCAAAGGGTTTTGGATCCAAATTTCAACCCTAATCCGTCCCATACATAAGTCAGAATGCAAACCTAATGGAGAGAACCAGAAAGCTGCGCCCAAAACTTGAGAACAACTTTGCAATTTTTGTGAAAAAAGTGAAAACTGAAAACTGCCTTAGAGTACGTTTCAAAGCAAGATAACTATTCCAATCGCTTGCCAAGGCCACAAGGAAAGTTTCTGGATCAAAATCACAGCTTCTAACCTCAAGAAACGGTAAAACGGAGCGGTCCTGTTCATGATATATTGCATACTCGTGTTTTGATTTATAGGACATATTCATACATTCTAATGCTTGTTTTACACTAATATGGACTTACTGAACCTCATGGTAGCGTTGAATTGAATTAATGCTGCTTGTATAGAAAAACGCCATTGATGCTTTTTAGGTTTTCAGAGGTCACGAATTAGGGGTTTCCTCTTCAGGAAAAATTGAGACATGAGACTTATGCCATCAGAACCAGAAGCTTCACACGAATCCAGTCATCCTATCGCGCCTAATTTCTGATCAACGATGGCCTATTCGCTATTTTTCCATGTATCATGTAGTGGGGGTTTAAAACCCCCGCAATCTTGTTCTATTTTTTCAGGCCAAAAGCAAATGAATGGAGAACATGATGACTTGTCTCAACCTGGTTGGATCATTCAAATATTTTAGCGCGTTTTTTTGTTTCTACCAATAACCATGCTTTTTCATATATAATAATTATATCTCATTATACTTATGAATGTGCACGCAGCTCAGTTGGTGGAGAAGAGTATTGGTAAGCCATGGGACCTGGGTTCGATCCCCAGGTCCCCTACTTTATTTCATATTTTTCTTCCTAATGTGGTTCTATGTAGCTTGCTTCCTGAAGCCTACCATACAGCCTTAGATCCAAGCGCGCCACATGTCTCAGAGCATCAATCCAAGGGCCTTGATCTGAGGAGCACCATGTGCATAAGTCAACCAGGCAACACGCTTCCAGGAAAAGTCAAAAGGGCCAAGCTTCTTGGGCCTAATTACTCACCACATAACCTCCAGTTTGGGGTCAACACCCCCCTTGGTTTGTCTTCTTTCATTCTTTTATCTTTTTTATTTTATTTGTTTATTTAGTTTCAATGTAATTCTTTAAATTAATTTGTTTTCTTTAACATAAAAAAAGAATAAAAATCAGAAAAGACAAAATATAAATATATTTCATTTAAACATTTTTTGTAAATAAATTTAATAATTAATTTAGTTTTTAATGCTAGGTTTAATTTTAAATGTTTTTTTCTTAATAAATTAAAAAATGTAGAATTAGGGTTTTATACTTTTATCTTTTTTTCTTCTTTTTCACCATATTTAATTATTAACTATATTTTGTAAATAAATTGCCATTAAATAATTAGGTCAATTCTAGGTTTAATTTTAACATTTTTTAATAAATTAAAAATAGTTAGAATTAGGTTTTAATTCCATTAATTCTCATTAAAATCCATAAATACAAAAAACTCAAAAATAATTTCTCTTTTCTCATTAAATTTAATTAATTTCATAATTGTAATTTAATTTCCTTAAAAGGGTCAAACGCCCTCGCATTCCTGATTTTACTCAATTCGCGTGCTTATTTTATTTCCTTTTTCATGTAACTCTCCCAAAGCCATGTAATAGACTAATAGGATATTTATTTTCCGCATTTTGGTTTTATTTTCAAATCGGGTATTGGACTAATTTGGCGATGTGGACCCGCGCCTTTGTAATAGCGTAGGACCTTTTAATTCTGCATCTTTTAAACTGTTAGTTAACTATTGCATGAAAGAATGAATTTCAAAAATAAAAGCAACGCGTAGATCACCAATACATGACAAGACAAAAATATCTGAAAACGACACACAAATCACACACCACCCTTAGGGTACGCCTCACTGTTGCCTTGCCCCTCGAAAGGTGATCGTCGAGTAGAGGACGTTTTAGTAAGTCCTCATGTCCATGAACATGGCATGAGGGTAGCTTCTAAGGTGTCTTCCTATTGCTCCGGTGATCACCATGTCCCGAACCCTCGAATTGACCCGAACACCTCCAACGGTGGTGCTACCTACCTCTCAATGGTGGGATGGCACTACTTTAAGGACATTTACACAGACGAATTCCTTATGGTAGGTGGACGACTCTAGATACTTGCTCTAATTTCAAAACAAACCAAAAAATACTTTTCACACCGACACTTTTCAAAAAGCTTTCGAAAGCAGCTTTTCAAACACTCTTGAGGACTGATACAAGAGTCGAACTGAAATTTTCAAAGAAATCTTTTTTAAAACCCACAGTTGAAAAGCAAACAAACCATTTTGAAAACACAATGAGCAAGTATCTAAGAGCCCATGGATAACCATGGATAGAAAGGGTGCTAACACCTTCCCTTTCTATAATCTACCTCCCGAACTGAGAGCAATCTCTATAAGGAATTTTTCTGTGCTTTTGTCCATTCCATTTGGAGAAAATAAAAGACGGTGGCGACTCTTGCTTCCGCGACATTTCGCAAACCAGCGTTAAACAGTCAGTTCCAGATCCACCGATCACAGAACTGGCGAATCTGCTGGGGATACTTATAAAGTGAGGTGTACCTTAGGATTAGTTCATAACTGTATTTTCAATTGTATTGACTTGCTTGCTTTAAATTGTGGGTTGCATGGGAGTTACATAGATCCTAACCCGGATCTGGGGATACCCTGTTTAGGTAGCATAAGCTGTGAGGGACCTGTCCGATGTAGACCGACACGGGTGAAGCAGTGGCTACGTTGGTGTGGCACCTTGGTCTGTACCGATATCCCTTGTGTTGCAACGAGGAGAATATGGGTCTTCTAAGGAGTCATTAAGCACCAACAGACCTTAGAACCTTAAATGACACAACTTGGCCATTAGAACAGTAGCAGTATGCTACGCCCATTGAGGCTAAACTCTCGTGATGGTTCTGGCCGCAAGAAAAGATTGTGATGATGGAGTTATGACCGATTGAGGGTAGTCAATGATATTGGGATCCTCTAAGAACCCGGTTACTTTGATAGGACAGGTATGAACCAACAAACTGAAAGAGGGTAATACCTAGACCTCATGCTGGCCTAAACTTTAAGGGCTTGTCTTGTGTGACTTGTGTGCCTTACCATGTTTTCCTTTGTATCTATTTGTGGTGTGCTTTATCATAACATCATAACATCATGAGCATTGCATGCATCCTGCATAAGGACTGACCATTTCAAAGACAAAAGGGTTTCACCTTTGCTCTATTTTGTAGGATATCATGATGCCTATGCGAAGGAATACTATCCGGTTCAACTTTGTTCACCCACCTGAGTTGCTTGAAGAGTTGGTTAGTAGAATCCCAAATACCACTTCCTTCATCCAGAGGCATGGTTCTCTTCTCAGTTTAGTCACTACAAAGCAGGATCAACAGTTGATGAGTGTTCTGACCCAGTTCTATGACCCTCTGTACCAGTGCTTCACCTTTCAAGACTTCCAGCTGGCCCCTACCCTGGAAGAGTTCTCTGATTTGCTTGGCATCCCTATCTTTGATCAGACTCCTTACAATGGTTGGGAAAAGACCCTCAGGCTTGAGGAGGTTGCTGCAGCTCTTCCTTTGACACATCAAGAAGTAATGGACAACTGGGTGACTAGAAGCGGAGTTAAGGGTTTCTTGGCCAAGTTTCTGATTGGTAAGGCTAACAGTTTTTGTAATGACCTGGACTTTAAGGCATATGAAGACATCCTGGCTCTCTTAATCTATGGGCTAGTCTTGTTCCCTAATCCTGACAACTTCATCAATGTCACTGCCATAAGGATCTTTATGTCTCAGAATCCTGTGCCCACTCTCTTGGGTGACATCCTACAACAACTCTATGCGCGTACGGCCCGAAGACGAGGAACCCTTTGGTGTTGTATCCCTTTGTTGGTGAGGTGGTTTATTTCGCACCTCCCTAAGTTCGTGCTGAAGAACCAAGAAGGAAGAGGTTGGGCTCATAGGTTAATGTCTCTTACTGATAAGGACATCATTTGGACTTTCAGAGGTTGGATGAGGTAGCTGTTATTGATCGTTGCGGAGAATACCCTAATGTTCCTTTGATTGGTACCCAAGGAGGGATCTCCTACAATCCATGTCTAGCGCTCCGTCAGTTTGGAAGAGCCAGAAGAGCAGGGCCTCATGAGATGTTGGTGCCTCACATCAGTTTTGAGTTTCAGGTGGATAGTGACGAGCTGCGTCGTAGGTTCATCAAGGCTTGGGACAGAGTTCATAAAGCTGACCCACAAGAGCTGGGGCCAAAGACTTCTCTACCTATGGAAGCCTACTACAAATGGGTCCGCATCCGTGCTCAGAAGTTAGGTATGCCATACAAAGCTGTCAGACCCATCATTCTTGAGTATCCTGACAAAGATGGGGTTCCCCCAACTGTCCTCCCTCCTCAGATACCTACTGATTATGAGACATTAAAGAGGTCTTGGTCGCAACTGCGAGAAGAACGGGATTCTTACCGGGAAAATTTCAACGAGCAGGAATTGAAGATCCAGAAGCTGACAAAGCAATTGGAGAATGAGCGAGCTCTGAATGACTATATATGTACTGAGAAGAGGAGACCATGGGATCAATAAGGAGCTCTGGATGTTCTTTTATAGTTTTATTTCCCTTTTCAGTATTTCCCTTTTATGTAACGCCTAAGGGCAATTTGTTGAACAATTTAAGTTTCAAAGTTGAATCTAATGAAGTGTGTTCCTTTTTGTTTACAAAGTTGATTCCCGATTGTCTTTGAAAACATAACTCATACGCATTCCATTCATCATGTGCATAGCAGGTTTTCTTCTTTTCAGGTTGCTTACTGTTCTTCGCTGTTTATTTCAGCATCATGAATCCTGACTCATCATCAACTGAGATGTCTATCAAGGCTCTTCAGGCGCAGAACGCTCAATTTCAGGAACTGATCATGGGTTTGGCTCAAGGCCAAGAAGAGTTGAAGGCTTTGCTCCTGAAGAAGGAGAAGAAGAAGAAGAAGAGAACTGTTCTTTTCAACTCGGGTCGAAGGTTTGGCAACACTCTGCAGAATGAAGAGGCTGGTTCTTCTATAGGCAAGAGCAGTCCCCAAGGGGGAAAAGGTCCTAGTCCGGTAGTCTCTGACAACGAGACTGACTTCAATGAGGAACAGTATCCTCCTGCTGAAGACATATACAAGCAGTTGGAAGACAGACTGAATGCTATGGAGATCCAACAAGTGCCTGGGCTGGATTTCAGAGACTTGGGCTTATCTACTGGTGTGATTATTCCTCACAAGTTTAAGGCACCATCTTTCACCAAGTATGACGGGGCGTCTTGTCCCAAGCTACACCTCAGATCTTACGTGCGGAAGATTCAACCGTACTCAGTGGATAAGAACTTGTGGATCCACTTCTTCCAGGAGAGTCTTTCAGGGACTCATCTCGAATGGTTCTATCAGCTAGATGGGACCAAAGTTCGTAACTGGGAGGAGTTGGCTACTGCTTTTTACAAGCAGTATCAATATAATGCCGACCTTGCCCCTACACGTACCCAGCTCCAGGGTATGTCGCTAGGGTCAAGCGAAGGTTTTAAAGAGTATGCACATAAGTGGAGGGATCTGGCTGGCAGGGTGCAGCCTCCGTTAACTGACCGGGAGTTGGTAGACATGTTCTTGGGGACCCTATCTGGGCCCTTTTTCAATCATCTTATCGGTAACTCATCTGCAGGGTTTACTGATCTTATTCTGACTGGAGAGAGAATAGAGGCTGGGATGAAGTCCGGCAAAATTCAGAAGGGTGCATCTGCAAGTTCTGAAAAGAAGCCTTTTAAGAAGGAGGCCAGTGCTGTATATGGGTCTAGAAGACAAGAGAAACCTGAGCGCCGCCAGTCTGTCAACGCGGTGATGATTGCTAAGCCTGCTGCCGCTCCTCGGCAAACCAATCCTCAAAGGGGTGAAAGACCCAGAAGAGAGTTTACCCGTCTAAGTATGACTTTGTCGCAAATCTTACCGCAATTGCTGTCCACCAACCTAGTGACTGTTAGAGAGGCCCCGAAGGTTGTGAATACTGCTTCTCCCAAGTACAATCCAAATGCCCGTTGTGCTTATCACTCCGATAGCCCGGGGCATTCCACTGATGATTGTTGGGCCTTAAGGAATAAGGTGCAAGACCTTATTGACGCAAAAGAGATACAGTTTGAAGCGCCGGAGAGGCCAAATGTGGTGACTGCTCCTATGCCCCAGCATGGAGTAAATGTCGTTGATGAAGAGGTATATGTCGTTTCTGTGAATGATGTAGCTACTCCCTTGATGACTGTTAAGTGGAACCTACTGCTGGACGGTTTATTTCCGGGTTGCAGTGAAGGTTGCCTTTTCTGTGTTGTTTCCCTTTCTGATTGTCCTTTGCTGAAGTTGGGCATCCAAAGCCTGATGGACAGCAAAGAGATTCTGTTCAAGAAGACTGCTGTTCAGTTTGTTCCGGTGGAAGAAATTTCTGTTGTTACAATCTTTAATAATCCGATCAAGGCTCTCCCGAGGAAGCCGGTTAAAATCATGATTGTCGCACCCGTTGTTATTACTGTTCCAGGGCCTCTCCCCTATGAATCCGATAAGGCTGTCCCATGGCACTATGGGGCAGATGTGTATGTACATGGAATCAAGCAAGAGTTCAACACTGGCACCAGCATCAGCAATATCACTGGTCCAACAAAAGTTACCCGCAGTGGCAGGCTCTTCTCGCCTGACATTGCACCGCCAGCCATTCGAAGACCCCTCACTATAACACCTACAAGTGTACCTGTTCCCAGTTCTGATCAAGTTGTGTCCCCTGCTGCCGAGTCATCTAATGCTCGGGGCAAAGGGATTGAAGATGAGCCTTCCCGGATGGAGGCACCAAAATCTGTGACTGCTGAGGCCTCCCAACAAGAGATGGAGGAAATTCTGAAAATAATCAAGAAGAGTGACTTTAATGTTGTCGAGCAGCTGGGGCATACACCCTCCAAGATCTCCATGCTCTCCTTGCTGCTATGCTCAGAGGCCCATGCTAAGGCCTTGATTTCATTTCTCAAGACGGCCCATGTGCCACAGGAGACATCTGCAGTCCAGTTCACTGATTGCGTAGCAAATCTGACAGCGGACAATGGTTTGGGTTTCTCGGATGCTGACCTTACTGCTAAGGGAAAGGACCACAATGACGCCATGCATGTCTCTATTGAATGCAGGGGCACTACTCTTGCGCACGTATTGGTGGACACTGGTTCTTCCCTAAATGTGCTACCCAAGAAGGCCTTAGACCGTTTAGATTGTGAGGGCCTGGAGCTGAAACCTAGCAATATCATCGTCAGAGCCTTTGACGGTTCTAAGAGGATGGTTCATGGAGAGGTAGACATTCCTATCCGGGTGGGTTCTCAAGTATTCGACTCTACTTTCTATGTGATGGATATCCGTCCATCGTATTCTTGTCTACTGGGTCGACCTTGGATCCACAAAGCTGGGGAAGTGACCTCTACACTACACCAGAAACTCAAGTACCCCGTCAGAGGGAAGATTGTCACTGTGCAGGGAGAGGAGGAGTATATGGTGAGCCATTTGAATTCCTTCAGGTATATTAAGATGGACGGGGAGTTTATTGAAACCCCTTTTCAGCATTTCGAAGAGGTACCTCCAACATTGGCAGCAGCGGAAACAGTGGTCGAAGAGGATGTTCCTTTGAAGATGGCTTCCTTGAAGGATGCCCGGGCTGTGATCAAGAAAGGTGAATGTGCTAACTGGGGAAGGCTCCCTGATTTTACACCTAAAACTGACAAGTTTGGACTGGGTTTTACTGCAGAGGGTCAGAAGGCTATACGCAAGGCAAAGACCAGAAGACCTCATGTGCTCATTACCAATCCAGGAGTGAATGCTGTTGGGGACGAGGATGAAGTGGAAGAGTCAGAGTTTAATAGCTGGATCTACCCGACGACTGATGGCGGATTGACCAATTGGGTTGCTAAAGATCATACTCATGTTACTTTTGTTACGCAGTAATAAACTCCTTTGTTTTGTTATTTGTAATAAACAATTAAAACTCTATGGCCCGGTGTCTTACCCGGGGCACCGTTGGCTTCATTTATAAGGGTATATTAATTGTCATCTCATATATCATGAATAAAGATCTTGGACGTTTTCTCGCATTTCAAATCTTATGCTCCTTTTCTTTCTTTCCTTTCTTTATATATTGCAAAACAGTTGTATTTACACACACTCACTCATACAGGTTTCAATCCACTATGGATCTCACTGGTAACGACTCTGCTACTGCCAGTTATGACTTCGAAAATCCGATCAACTTAGCCGAAGACGAAGGTGAAGATGATTGTGAAGTGCCTGGCGAGCTTGCAAGACTGTTACTTCAGGAAGAGAGGGCAATTCAACCACATGAAGAGCCAGTGGAAACAATAAATCTGGGTACTGAGGCAGACAGAAAGGAGGTAAAGATTGGTGCCAACCTAGAGCTCAGCATGAAGCAACGGTTGACTCAGATGCTACATGATTACATGGAAATCTTTGCCTGGTCCTACGAAGACATGCCCGGGTTGGATACCGACATTGTGGTCCATCATTTTCCTACTAAGGAAGACTGCCCTTCGGTCAAGCAAAAGGTCCGCCGTATGCGTCCAGAGATGTCTGAGAAGATCAAAGCCGAGGTTATGAAACAGTTTGATGCCGGGTTTCTTGCAGTGACTTCTTACCCTCAGTGGGTTGCTAATGTGGTGCCGGTCCCAAAGAAAGATGGAAAGGTCAGAATGTGTGTCGATTACAGGGATCTGAACAGGGCCAGCCCCAAAGATGACTTCCCTCTACCTCACATTGATGTCCTTGTTGATAATACTGCTCAGCATAAGGTGTTCTCTTTCATGGATGGTTTTTCAGGTTATAATCAGATCAAGATGGCTCCGGAAGACATGGAGAAGACTACATTTGTTACTCAGTGGGGCACCTTCTGCTACAAGGTCATGCCTTTTGGACTGAAGAATGCTGGGGCAACCTACCAACGTGCCATGGTTGCTTTATTTCATGACATGATCCATCATGAGATAGAAGTGTATGTTGACGACATGATCGCAAGGTCCCAGACTGAGGAAGAACACCTAGATCATCTGCAGAAATTGTTTGACCGACTGAAGTTGTACAAGCTGAGGTTGAATCCGAACAAGTGCACCTTCGGGGTAAGGTCAGGAAAGTTGCTAGGCTTTGTTGTAAGTGATAAGGGTATTCAAGTGGACCCTGCCAAGGTTAAAGCTATTCAAGAGACGCCAGTTCCTAAGACAGAGAAAGAGGTCAGAGGCTTTCTAGGACGCCTGAATTACATCGCCCAGTTCATCTCACACCTAACTGCTACCTGTGAACCAATCTTCAAGCTGCTGAAGAAAGATCAGGTAGTACGTTGGAATGATGAATGTCAGGCTGCTTTTGACAGAATCTAGGAGTATCTCCAAGAACCACCCATTCTTATGCCACCGGTTGAAGGGAGACCTCTGATACTATACCTAACAGTACTTGACAATTCAATGGGGTGTGTGTTGGGGCAGCATGACGAGTCTGGTCGAAAAGAGCATGCCATTTATTACCTTAGCAAAAAGTTTACCGACTGTGAGACCCGATACTCACTGCTCGAGAAAACTTGCTGCGCTTTGGTATGGGCTGCTCGCCGGCTGAGACAGTATATGCTGACTCACACTACCTTGTTGATTTCAAAGATGGATCCTATAAAATACATATTTGAAAAGCCCGCTCTGTCTGGGAGAATAGCAAGATGGCAAATGATCTTGACAGAATACGACATCCAGTACACAGCTCAAAAAGCCATCAAAGGAAGTGTATTGGTAGACCACTTGGCACATCAAGCAGTAGACGACTATCAGTCAATGAACTTCGAGTTTCCAGACGAGAGCATCATGATTGTGACTGATTGTGAAGTACCTGGACCGGATGAAGGACCTGAGGAAGGATCCCGATGGTCTATGCACTTTAACGGAGCCTCCAATGCTTTGGGTAACGGTATCGGCGCTGTGATAATATCCCCTCAAGGCACTCATACTCCACTCAATGCCCGACTATGTTTCAACTGCACCAACAACATGGCGGAGTATGAGGCATGCATCATGGGTCTTCAAGCTGCGATCGACCTAAGGATCAAGTTTCTGAGTGTCTTCGGAGATTCCGCTCTCGTGATCAATCAGATCAAAGGAGAGTGGGATACGAAACATCTGAATCTTATTCCTTACAGAGAATGTGTGTTGACCTTGATCCCCCACTTCACAGAGATAACCTTTGAACACTTTCCAAGAGAGGAGAATCAGTTGGAGGACGCGTTAGCTACGATGTCTTCTATGTTCAAGGTCAAATGGGACAATGAGGCTCCCCAGGTCACTATCTGGAAACTGGACGAACCGGCATACTGTTGTGATCTCGAGACTGAATTAGTGACTGAGAAGCCTTGGTACCATGAGGTGAAGAGATATTTGGAAGCTCGGGAATACCCTGAAGGTGCGTCTGTCAACGATAAGAAGTTTCTTAGAAGGTTCGCAGCAAAGTTCTTCCTTAGCAACGGCATCCTGTACAAGTGAAACCATGATTCGACCTTACTGCGTTGTGTGGACAAAACTGAAGCAGAAAGGATCATGGAAGAGCTACATGAAGGGACTTTCGGGAAAAATTCCAGTGGACACACCATGGCAAAGAAAATCCTTCGGGCGGGGTATTTCTGGTCCACAATGGAAGCCGACTGTTACCAACACTCTCGGACATGCCATAAATGCCAGATATATGCATACAATGTGCATGTTCCTCCAGTTCCTCTAAATGTTCTGACTGCGCCTTGGCCGTTTAAAATGTGGGGCATAGACATGATCGGTGAGATTAAACCTACGGCATCCAATGGGCATCGCTTCATCCTGGTAGCGATTGATTACTTCACGAAGTGGGTTGAAGCAGCTTCCTACGCTGCGGTAACCAAGACTGTTGTGGCACGGTTCATTCGGCATAATCTGATCTGTCGATACGGGGTCCCTGAAAGAATCATTACGGACAACGGTACCAATCTCAATAACAAGATGATCACTGAGCTCTGCGAGCAGTTTAAGATACAGCACCACAACTCTTCTCCTTACAGACCGAAGATGAATGGGGTTGTAGAAGCAGCAAATAAGAACATTAAGAAAATCGTGCAGAAGATGACAGTGACTTATAAAGATTGGCACGAGATGTTACCGTTCACTCTACATGGGTACCGTACCTCAGCCAGGACGTCAACCGGGGCAACTCCCTTCTCCTTGGTCTACGGTATGGAGGCAGTCTTACCGATCGAAGTGCAAATACCCTCTCTCCGGATAATGAAAGATGCAGATCTGAACGAAGATGATTGGATCCAGACACGACTTGATCAATTAAACCTTATTGACGAAAAGAGACTTGCTGCTATTTGCCATGGTCAGACGTACCAAAAACGGATGATCAGGGCATTTAACAAAAAGGTCAGACCACAAGAATATCAAGTTGGGGATCTGGTAATCAAGCGAATCATCCTTCCTCAGAGTGATCCAAGGGGAAAATGGACCCCTACGTACGAAGGGCCATTTGTGGTTAAACATGTGTTCTCAGGAGGAGCCATGATTCTAACCATCATGGATGGTGACGACCTTCCTCACCCCGCTAATGCAGACATAGTAAAAAGATACTACGCATGAAAAAGACCCGCTAGGTTGACATACCTAGGCAAAAATTAGGGCTTCCCGGCGAACCAAAAGGGTTCGGGCAAAATGAAGGGATGAAATGAAAAAAATCTGTACACCCGGCAAGTCGAAAACCTGAAAAGGTGGCTTGGGCAAAAATGGGTATCCCGGTGGACTGAAAACCCGAAAGGGCGGTCCAGGCAAAAGTTAGGGATAAAGCGTAATACTATGTCTCATTGGATCACTTTGCATCCAGAATCCGGTATCTACATCAAGTTCAGACGACATCGATCGATGAGCTTCATCTTCAACTAAGGTCATCAAGTGATGAGACGCTCGGAGATATAAAGGCGATTGCAGAGTTGGAACCCAGTGGGATTATTCTATTCACACAGCTGTTTTATTTTCTCTTGTACAAATTTGTATAAACTCTTTTGTTCGGCGGCGTTCTCTTACTAGGACGTCAGCCTCTTGTACATAAACGCCTATTTTACAAGCAAATTCAAAAATCAATACAAAAATCACTTTCCAGTTAAAATTGCCAATTGTTTGTTTTTCCTTTTTTTGTTTTGTTTTGCGAAGAACGTCCAAGGTTCAATTTGTAATATATGCATTGACAATAATTTGCTAACTCATGAATATTTGCATACGAAATAAAGGATTAATTACAGGTAACATTAGAGACAGGGGCAATAAAGAGTTGTCTAAGCAATCTAATTATTCTGTCCTCCAAGGTACCAAGGTAGGTTCAGCTGAAGAACATAACCAATACACCTTAATCCCCCAGAGAGTGAGCCAGCAAGTCAGTGCACTCTCCCCAAGCAAAGTTGCAGTCAACCTTAGGGAAGTTGGGTATCCTCCAGCAGATCTCAACATTCCCCAGCACATCATACAGACATTCTCAATAAGCATCCCCGGCAGTCTTAATCTAAGATTGTTCCCCGGTGGTATATCAAACATGCAAGGGAGTCACTTCCCCAGGAGAGTCCAATCTAGTTCCAAGGAAAGTTGGAATCCATCTCCCTAAGCAGTAAGCTTATCCCCAGTAGATTCTAGAAGCTTATCCCCTGCAGAGCACGAATGCGTCTCCCGGCTTTATTCAAAGAGTTATTTCCCTACCAGGATATAACTGGGTTATCCTCAACCAAAAGCCACGGAAAGATCGTCCTCGGCAAAGTCTTCTTATCCCCAGCGAAGTCTACTAACACTTCCAACATAACAATGGTATTCCCAGCGAAGTTACCATCAACATTCCAGCAAAGTACCTATCTCCCCACAGAGTATTGTTTCCCAGCGAGATCGTTAGAGTACTTTTCTCCCCGCAGAGTAATCCATTCGCCAAGTGTATTCCCCAACGGAGTCATCTTCTCCTACCGGTATTCTTGCAACTATCATCCCCAACGGAAACGAAGATATATTCTTCAACATCAGCCCAGGATGTGACTTCCCGGCACCCGTCAAGGATTTATTTTCCTAAGACGAAAGGATACATTCATAAACATCGCACTTCCATACATTATAGCATGCATATATGCATCATATCTTACAAATCTCATTCATGTTGAGAACCTCATCACTTAATTCGTATCATGCATGACATATGACTGACCTTTACCTTTCAGGAAAGATCCAGTTAAGTTCTCAGCTATATTTCAAGACCTAGACCGGTTCAGTTAAATCGACCCTAAGATTTTCCTGTTTCTTATCCAGTCAAAGGCCTTCTCTGGTTCAGTCAGATCGACCCTAAGATCTCCCTGTTTCTTATCCAGTTGAAGATTTCAAGACCTTGTCCGGTTCAGTTAAATCGACCCTAAGATTTTCCTGTTTCTTATCCAGTCAAAGGCCTTCTCTGGTTCAGTCAGATCGACCCTAAGATCTCCCTGTTTCTTATCCAGTTAAAGATTTCAAGACCTTGTCCGGTTCAGTTAAATCGACCCTAAGATTTTCCTGTTTCTTATCCAGTCAAAGGCCTTCTCTGGTTCAGTCAGATCGACCCTAAGATCTCCCTGTTTCTTACCCAGTAGAAGACATCCAAGATTCTCTCAGCGTTACTGTTGAGGTTGGAGTCGCACAAGATTCTCTCAGCGTTACTGTTGAGGTTGAAGTCGCCCAAGATTCTCTCAGCGTTCCTGTTGAGGTAGTAATCGCCCCAAGATTCTCTCAGCGTTACTGTTGAGGTTGAAGTCGCCTATGGTTCTCTCCCCGTTACTGTGGAGATAGTAATCGCCCCAAGATTCTCTCAGCGTTCCTGTTGAGGTAGTAATCGTCCAAGGTTCTCTCACCGTCCCGTTGAGGTAGTAACCATCCCTGGTTCATTCATAACCTTTTGAAGCTCCAGACCCAATTCCGGTAACCAGTCAGGACACATCTATACAAATAGTTTGAAGACCAGCTCCTGTAACAGGTCAGGTAATCATTTTTCTTTTCAGGTACGCAGGTTCTCGCTAAGGAATCTCTTACGCGATCGACATCCAGATGGCATCTATAAGCCCATCCACCTTCCATCATCTCTCAGCATAGCATCTATAAGCCCATCATCCTATCCATCAATCTCCAAATGGCATCTATAATCCCATTCCCACCATTACACTGCTATGTGAGCGCAAATTTATGGGCACTCTAGTGTTCAATCATCTTCCACCCTCGGATTACGAAAGGCACGTCAGCCAATCTGCATCCTCAGGTCTAAGAAGATTGAACAGGGGCAACTGTTGTACCCCAAAATTTGCCCTTCCATATTCTTCAAGATTTGCAAAGAGCATGCTTCAAAATCTCCCCAAGGGTTGCACAGTTCAAGGGCCTCCTAACAGTCAAAAACTAGGGTTTTGATTCTGGCAAAGAAATTGAAGTTTTCAAGGGTCCAATCAAGTCCCACATTCCTATAAACATGGTCAAGTATCCACATGTCAATTTTCAAGACTTACAGCATAAAATTGCACAGTCAAAAACCCTAATTGCCCTACAGTCAATTGCAGGGGCAAAATGGTCATTTGATAGTCAAAAGTTCAAATTTTTTGGTCAACATCTTATTTTGAAGCCACAAACATCATTTGATCAATTCTTGATCATGATTTTCAAGGCATGGCTCAAAAAGTCTCAAGATGCAAAAGTTTCCATATTTGGACAGTTGAAAAAGTCAACTGTAACTTGACCAAGGCATAACTTCCACATGGTTCATCAGAAAACTTCCATCCAAAGCTCATTTTGAAGAGAATTACATTTCCTACAACTTCTCTTCACACTTCAAGTCCAAGAAATGCTCTCACAAAAAGTTATCAATTTCAACATTATAGGTCATTTTCAAAAGTCAACAAAAAGGGACTTTAAGTCAAAGACCATAACTTGAGATTGGTAAATCAAAATGACATGGGACCAAAGGAATTGGTTAGAGGACTTCAATACCTTTCCAAAATTTCCAAGAACATGATCAAATCTTAAAAATTGAGCAAGATATGCCTTGTGGAAGTTGGTAAATTTTTGGGAATTTTGAAAAGTCAACTTTGCTTCAAATGCCTCAAAATTGATAATGGGCCACATTTTATTCCAAGATTCATCATCCAAAGGCTATGCACGACCATTTGGCCCAAAGGGGATTTATTTCATCATTTTTCATTATTTATTTGAATTTTTATCCACATTAATTCATTTAATTAATTAAAATATGAAAAAAAATACTAAACAAATGTATGTGAACCTTTTATGCAGCATTTGCTCTCCTTAAAGACTCAAGATTTCGTGCACTATCCAATATGGAAAGAATCAAGGTGATTTGGTCATAATTGGCATGATATTCATGGAAAAGATTTGAAAAAATATTCATGAAAAATCAAATATCTCATACATCAATGCAAAGGGTTTTGGATCCAAATTTCAACCCTAATCCGTCCCATACATAAGTCAGAATGCAAACCTAATGGAGAGAACCAGAAAGCTGCGCCCAAAACTTGAGAACAACTTTGCAATTTTTGTGAAAAAAGTGAAAACTGAAAACTGCCTTAGAGTACGTTTCAAAGCAAGATAACTATTCCAATCGCTTGCCAAGGCCACAAGGAAAGTTTCTGGATCAAAATCACAGCTTCTAACCTCAAGAAACGGTAAAACGGAGCGGTCCTGTTCATGATATATTGCATACTCGTGTTTTGATTTATAGGACATATTCATACATTCTAATGCTTGTTTTACACTAATATGGACTTACTGAACCTCATGGTAGCGTTGAATTTAATTAATGCTGCTTGTATAGAAAAACGCCATTGATGCTTTTTAGGTTTTCAGAGGTCACGAATTAGGGGTTTCCTCTTCAGGAAAAATTGAGACATGAGACTTATGCCATCAAAACCAGAAGCTTCACACGAATCCAGTCATCCTATTGCGCCTAATTTCTGATCAACGACGGCCTATTCGCTATTTTTCCATGTATCATGTAGTGGGGGTTTAAAACCCCCGCAATCTTGTTCTATTTTTTCAGGCCAAAAGCAAATGAATGGAGAAGATGATGACTTGTCTCAACCTGGTTGGATCATTCAAATATTTTAGCGTGTTTTTTTGTTTCTATCAATAACCATGCTTTTTCATATATAATAATTATATCTCATTATACTTATGAATGTGCACGCAGCTCAGTTGGTGGAGAAGGGTATTGGTAAGCCATGGGACCTGGGTTCGATCCCCAGGTCCCCTACTTTATTTCATATTTTTCTTCCTAATGTGGTTCTATGTAGCTTGCTTCCTGAAGCCTACCATACAGCCTTAGATCCAAGCGCGCCACATGTCTCAGAGCATCAATCCAAGGGCCTTGATCTGAGGAGCACCATGTGCATAAGTCAACCAGGCTACACGCTTCCAGGAAAAGTCAAAAGGGCTAAGCTTCTTGGGCCTAATTACTCACCACATAACCTCCAGTTTGGGGTCAACACCCCCCTTGGTTTGTCTTCTTTCATTCTTTTATCTTTTTTATTTTATTTGTTTATTTAGTTTCAATGTAATTCTTTAAATTAATTTGTTTTCTTTAACATAAAAAAAGAATAAAAATCAGAAAAGACAAAATATAAATATATTTCATTTAAACATTTTTTGTAAATAAATTTAATAATTAATTTAGTTTTTAATGCTAGGTTTAATTTTAAATGTTTTTTTCTTAATAAATTAAAAAATGTAGAATTAGGGTTTTATACTTTTATCTTTTTTTTCTTTTTCACCATATTTAATTATTAACTATATTTTGTAAATAAATTTCCATTAAATAATTAGGTCAATTCTAGGTTTAATTTTAACATTTTTTAATAAATTAAAAATAGTTAGAATTAGGTTTTAATTCCATTAATTCTCATTAAAATCCATAAATACAAAAAACTCAAAAATAATTTCTCTTTTCTCATTAAATTTAATTAATTTCATAATTGTAATTTAATTTCCTTAAAAGGGTCCAACGCCCTCGCATTCCTGATTTTACTCAATTCGCGCGCTTATTTTATTTCCTTTTTCATGTAACTCTCCCAAAGCCATGTAATAGACTAATAGGATATTTATTTTCCGCATTTTGGTTTTATTTTCAAATCGGGTCTTGGACTAATTTGGCGATGTGGACCCGCGCCTTTGTAATAGCGTAGGACCTTTTAATTCCGCATCTTTTAAACTGTTAGTTAACTATTGCATGAAAGAATGAATGTCAAAAATAAAAGCAACGCGTAGATCACCAATACATGACAAGACAAAAATATCTGAAAACGACACACAAATCACACACCACCCCTAGGGTACGCCTCACTGTTGCCTTGCCCCTCGAAAGGTGATCGTCGAGTAGAGGACGTTTTAGTAAGTCCTCATGTCCATGAACATGGCATGAGGGTAGCTTCTAAGGTGTCTTCCTATTGCTCCGGTGATCACCATGTCCCGAACCCTCGAATTGACCCGAACACCTCCAACGGTGGTGCTACCTACCTCTCAATGGTGGGATGGCACTACTTTAAGGACATTTACACAGACGAATTCCTTAGGGTAGGTAGACGACTCTAGATACTTGCTCTAATTTCAAAACAAACCAAAAAATACTTTTCACACCGACACTTTTCAAAAAGCTTTCGAAAGCAGCTTTTCAAACACTCTTGAGGACTGATACAAGAGTCGAACTGAAATTTTCAAAGAAATCTTTTTTAAAACCCACAGTTGAAAAGCAATCAAACCATTTTGAAAAAACAATGAGAAAGTATCTAAGAGCCCATGGATAACCATGGATAGAAAGGGTGCTAACACCTTCCCTTTCTATAATCTACCTCCCGAACCGAGAGCAATCTCTATAAGGAATTTTCCTGTGCTTTTGTCCTTTCCATTTGGAGAAAATAAAAGACGGTGGCGACTCTTGCTTCCACGACATTTCGCGAACCAGCGTTAAACAGTCAGTTCCAGATCCACCGATCACAGAGATCTTCTAGGGATATCCAACTTCCATAAGGCTGGTTGTAGGCTAACTCTGCTTGGGGAGAGTGTTGTTGACTTGCTGGAGATACTGTGCCTTTTTAGGGCTGAAGAGAGGCCAACTCTGCTTGGGAGAGAGTATTGCTGATTCTGGTCTTACTCTACGGGGAGTGAAGGTATCCTGGTTACATTCTTCAGCCGAACTTACCTTGGTACCTTGGTTGACAGAGCAATTAGATCGCTTGGACAACTCATTATTGCCCCTGTTTCTGACGTGAGGGAAGAAGATACCTTGTGGAGGTGCTTGATAACTGCCGATCGACAAATCTTATTCTGGTAGGCCAGCGACGAAATAACGGGACATAGTCGTACGCTTTTGATCCCTAACTTTTGCCTGGACCGCCCTCTCGGGTTTTCAGTCCACCGGGATAACCATTTTGCCCAAGCCGCCTTTTCAATTTTTCGACTTGCCGGGTGTACAGATTTTTTCTATTTCATCCCTAATTTTTGCCCGAACCCTTTTGGTTCGCCGGGAAGCCCTTATTTTTGCATAGGTGTGTCAACCTAGCGGGTCTTTGATTAGGCGTAGTATTTTTCGACTATGTCCGTGCTCTTAGGATGTAGGGAGGTGCCCTTGTCAGTAGTGTTGCGTTGCCCTACTACCAGAAGACCTTCGTTTGATCGTCCAATGCTCCAAGTGATCCAGACGGAGATTTGCCCCAAGTTGGTTGGCCTTTTGAGAGATTCTCCGAATCTTGACTTAACTGCCCCAGATGATAGACCATGATCATGTCTGCCCCTTGGTTGGAAGTACTTTTGTTCACTTAGATATTCGTCGTGCGAATTTCTCTGCTGTTCGAACAAAAGTCATATGCAAACAACGTTATTTTAAGAATGCAAAGCTTATGTCTGTCTTGAAGTTTTTTGAAAATGTATTTTTTTTCCAGTAAAACAAGCAAATTTTGTAAAATGTGATGTCAACTTGCAAGCCCTAAGGAGTCGGGATACCTTTCGTAACAGTATGCTTTCGAACTAACCCATGCTTCAGCTAGGACTTTTAAAGGGTTATAACGTGGCCTGGTTCACGGTTTAAGAAACAAAGGATAAGGCTCAAAATGTAATTGTACCCACCCGCTCTTCGTGATGTTCTTCAAACCTAAACTCAGCTGATCGTGCATTAGACTTTGTTTGAGTCTTTGCTATGATGTTCCGGTGATGGTTCGAATGTTGACAATTTATTTTGAATAGGCAGTCATTTCTCTTTTTTTTGGTTGAGGGTTTGTAAGACCTCTTTCTTTTTTTTTGTTATCCCTGTTTTTTGCCTGAACTGTTTCCTTTTTTGGAATTACAGTTAGCGGGATGCCCTAGTTTTGTAAGTCTCCTTCATAGGTTTTGAATTATTGGGCTTTAGTTTTGAGAAATGATGACTGCCTGTCTTTATGATTATTTGGAGCCATCACTGTCTTTGATTTTGACAGGACTCCTTTGGTGCCATTCGTTGTGCACTTGGATCAGCTGAGAGAACTACCGTGCCCCAGGTTATGATTAAGGGTTTTAATTTTTGAAAAGAAAAAACTCCTACTTCTTTGGCTCAAAGGGGTTGACGAAGGATTATCATCCTTATAACTCCAGTGTTTAGGAATTGAAACAATGCACGTACCTCATCAGCGGGGTCTGTTCAAAAGCATACTGTAGATTGTGGTATCGTTTTCGTCATCCTCCCTCAAGAGGCTTAGAATTATTAACCGAGCGTTGATCATCACAAAAAAAATATGAAAGCAATTTAAATATAGTGAAAATAATTGGATTAATTCAAAAACAGACATACGCAGTGCATTAATGAAATAAAAGAGTTTGCTATGACATTAATTGTTTGTATAAGCAAAAAAAATACAACTCGGAAATTCAAATAAACAAAAGCCTTCAATGATTGGGAAAAGGAGCAGTGATTATGTTTGGAGTTTCTGGTGCTTCAAATTGAATCTCTCCAGTGTCAATCATGTCTTGGACCTTGTTCTTCAGAGCCCAACAATTGTCTGTAGTATGCCCCCGGCTATCAGAATGGTATGCGCACCTATCGTTGGGATGATAGTTAGGAGCAGAAGTGTTTGGATTCCGGAGAGGAGCCCTTAAGGTAATCAGCCATGCCTTCAACATTTGTTGTAGCGCTTGATCCAGTGACATGTTGATCTTAGTGAACCGTCTCTTGGGTGCGACCTCCTTACGTTGCTGCCCCTGTCCTTGTTGAGCAGGCCTAGGATTAGAGATCTGGGTTGCCCCTACATGTTGATCATGGCGACCATTTTTACTATGCATAGCATTGGACTCCTTCTTCCCACTGTAAGGCTTTTTATGAGCATCAGCAGGTGTAGCTTCTTGAATCTTTCCAGCCTTGATACCAGCTTCAATCCTCTCCCTGGTCAAGATCAAATCTATAAACCCAGCAGAAGAATTCCCAATCAAATGGTTGAAGAAAGGACCAGACAGGGTCCCCAAGAACATGTCGACGAGTTCACGGTCAGTCAAAGGCGGCTGCACCCTTCCAGCCAGATCTCTCCACCTTTGTGCATACTCCTTAAAACCTTCACCTGATCCTAGCGACATACCCTGAAGTTGGGTACGCGTAGGAGCGAGGTCGGAATTGTACTGATACTGCTTATAAAAAGCAGTAGCCAAGTCCTCCCAGTTACGAATGTTGGTTCCATCCAGCTGATAGAACCATTCGAGATGAGTCCCTGAAAGACTCTCCTGGAAGAAATGTATCCATAAGTTCTTGTCTGCCGTGTAAGGCTGGATCTTCCTTACATAAGAACGGAGGTGCATCTTAGGGAAGGAAACCCCGTCGTATTTCGCAAAGGCAGGCGCCTTGAACTTGTGAGGGATCACAACCCCAGAAGATAAACCTAGGTCCCCAAAGTCCAACCCAGGCACACGTTGAATCTCCATAGCATTTAACCGGTCCTCCAGCTGTTTGTACCTGTCCTCAGCAGGAGGGTACTATTCATCATTGAAATTTGTCTCGGTGTCAGAGACTACGGGACTAGGAACCCTTCCCTCTTGGTGACTGCCTTCCCCAACAGATGGAGTAGTCCGCTCAGCTTCATTCTGCAGTGTATTCCCAGATCTGCGTCTAGGGTTGAACAAAACAGTTCTCTTCTTCTTTTTTTTCAAAAGCAAAGTCTTCAATTCCTGTTGTCCTTGGGCTAAGCTCATGACCAGCTCCTGGAATTGGGCGTTCTGGGCCTGGAGGGCCTTGATAGCTTGTTCATTGGATGATTCAGGATTCATGATGACTGCTGAAATAAACAGCGAAGAAGGTAAGTGACCTGTAAAAAGTGTACCTGTAATGCAATGATATGTATGTATGCATGCGATGTTTTCAAGGATCTTGCGGGGTAAACGAGAAAAATTGTTTAGAATTGGAATTTGGGTAGCTTGATTGAAGGAACTTCATTTTGTTAAGAGTCCTTCTTCAAGAGTCAAGGCTCACCATATCGAGTGGGTCATAGCCCCTGACTCAAGTCATTAACCTTGGCTAGAGGAAAATAAATCCCCTTTGCCCCTTGCTAGACTTTTGATTCAGCATGACCTGCATCACAAACCCTTGAGATCCTTGAAATGGATTAGTCCTTATGCAGGATGTATGCAATGGTATGATGGTATGATGTTATGCTATGCGTGGAGTGATGTAAGTAAACCCTGTTATGAGTCCAGGTTAAGGACTGTAAACAAACCCTGCAAGAAACTCATGTGTTAGATAACAAGCATGCAAGTAGTCAAGTTTGAAAGCACACAAGTCACACAAGACAGCCCTTAGAGTTTAGGCCAGCATGAAGTTTGGGGTACTACCCTCTTTCAGTTTCGTTGGTTAAGACCTGTCTTATCAAAAGTAACCGGGTTCTAGAGGATCCCAATATCACTGACTACCCTCAATCGGTCATAACTCCAGCGTCGCAATCTTTTCTTGCAGCCAGAACCATCGCGAGAGTTTAGCCTCAATGGGTGTAGCATACTGCTACTGTTCTATGGCCAAGTTGGGTCACATTAGGGTTCTAAGGTCGGTTGGTGCTTAATGACTCCTCAAAAGACCCATATTATCCTCGTTGCAACACAAGGGATATCGGTAAAAACCAAGGTGCCGCACCAATGTAGCCACTGCTTCACCCGTGTCGGTCTACGCTGGACAGGTCCCTCACAGCTTATGCTACCTAAAAGGGTATCCTCAGATCCGGGTTAGGATCTATGAAACTCCGATGCAAATCCCACAAATATAAAGCAATCAAAGCAAAGCAATTGAAAACATAAGTATGATCTAATCCTAAGGTACACCTCACTTTTATGTCCCCAGCAGAGTCGCCAGTTCCGTGATCGGTGGAAATAGAACTGACTGTTTTTAAGCTGGTTTCGTGAAATGTCGCGGTAAGCAAGAGTCGCCACCGTCTTTTATGTTCTCCAACATGGAAAGGACAAAAGCACAGCAAAATTCCTTATTCGAGAATGTTTCTCGGTTCGGGAGGTAGATTTATAGAAAGGGAAGGTGTTAGCACCCTTTCTATCCGTGGTTATCCACGGGCTCTTAGGTACTTGCTCTTATGTTTTCAAAAATTTGTTTGCTTTTCAAGTGTGTGTGGGTTTTGAAAAAGTTTCGTTTGAAAAATTTCTAAGTAACTCTTGTATCAGTCCTCAAGAGTGTATGAAGTATTGTTTGAAAACTTTTTGAAAGTGTAAGGTGTGAAAAGTATTTTGTTTGTTTTGAAAAGAGCAAGTACCCATGAGTCATCTACCTACCCTAAGGAATTAAGCTGTGTAAGAGTCCTTTAGGTAGTGCTATCCCACCATTGAGAGGTAGGTAGCACCATCGTTGGAGTTATTCGGGTCAATTCGATTATCGGGACAGTGTGGTCACCGAAGCAATGGTAGGACACCTTAGAAGTAACCCTAGTGTCCTAGATCCTTTGTATTCGAGGCAACCGTTTCGAGGCAATTGGATCTTTTGGACAGAAGGGCGACCTCTAAGACACCCTATACTTGATGACCACGTTTCGAGGCAACCAGTGAGGCGTGCCCTAAGAGTGGCATGTGCATTGTGTGTTGTTTTTCAGTTAATGTTTTTGTACATGTTATTTGTGAGCTACGGATTGATTTTATTTACATACATTCTTTCATGCATTTAACAGATAGGGGTGTGGAAAATAAATTGCAGAAATGTAAATTCTACGCTATTACAAGGCGCGGGTCTATACATCGCCAAAAAACAAAGACCCGTTTTGTAAAATAAAGTGCGAGAAATTAAATAAAGCGGTAAACCTAATTACTATTACATATCCAGAAACAGTTACATAATAATCAGAATAAAATAAGTGCGCGCGAAAGAATTAAATTGGGAACTTCCTAAGGGTTTTGACCCTTTTAAGAAAAGAAATGAATTTTTTTGTCCTTTTTTGAATTTAATGCAATTAATACTAATGATTAATCTAATTAATTAATTTATTAAAAGAAAAATGTTTTTGTATTTTTATGTTTTTAATGAAATAAAATAAAAGGAAATAAAATTAAAAGTCAATAAAAACTAATTCTAATTTTATTTTAGTTATTAAGAAAAAAAAGGTTAAAGTTGCCTAATTAAAATTAATTCAATTTATTAGTATTTATTTACAAAAATAAATAGAAATTAATAATAATAATATTAGTTCCTTTTTTGATTTTTTATAAAAAATGTTAATTATGTTAATAGTTAATAAAAGGGAAAAATAAAAATAAGACAAATAAAATATAAAAATGACAAAATTAAAAATTGCAAACCCAAGGGGGGGTATGGGCCAGAATTGGGAGTGTTAATGGAATTGAGGCCCATCAAGAAGCCAGCTTTGTTTGACTTTGGAGATTTCCCGCGCCTGTGTTGACTCCTGAGCATGGTGCTAATCATTTTCTGGCCCTTGGATCTGCTTCTGAGGCCACTTGGCGCCCTCCTGGATGAGGTGTATCATATGCCTTCTTTTGGAACGCTGCAAGCAAGTATGAGAAGAAAAATAATATAACGCGTTAGGGGGACCTGGGGATCGAACCCAGGTTCCAAGGATTACCAAACATGTTGCCAACCACTACACCACTCACGCGCATTTGTAAATAAAATGAGAAATAAATATTATATCAAGTAAACATGTCATATGCTGGACCAAAGAAAAAGCGTGCGCCTATTTGAATCAACCAGCCTGGCATGGACACCTCATCATCTTCTTCGTTTTATCTGCAAAATAGAAACAAGATAGCGGGGGTTTTTAACCCCCACTAACTACAACGACAGAAAATAGAGAATAGAGTTAGGGATAACATAAAAAAGGCGCGATGGTATCAATGGATTCGTCTTGTCCTGACGAGTTTGGCCATATATGTCTTGAGGTCTAATTTTACACTATGTGAAAAACCCCAATTCAAAAGCTTTGAAACCCTAGAACTTAACTATGGCGTTTTGCGTTTCAGGGGCTCTCAGAGCAATTGAACCCTATCATTAGCTTCCTGTGAGTTCTATGAACATGAAACAAGCCACAAAACACATCAAATGCGCATGAATAATGATATGTAATTCAAAAAAACATGTGCAAACCGTATGATGGTGGTGGACGATTCCTTGAGTGTTGGGGTTGGTTTATGACTGCAAATCGTTCCTGGCAATGCTGGGAATGTGTTTGGATCAAAGAAAGTGTCTGAATTGCGCTGGAAGATTGATTTCAGTTTGCAAATTTTCTTCCAGTTTTTGGAATGTAGCTTGGCTGTTTTAGAGAGTTCTAGGTCGTGAATTTGATTTGAGAGGCTTGCATATGTATCCTTGAATGAGAATCAGTCACTATTATGAGCTCTTAACCAATGCAATTATGTTTTGAGATTTCCATAACCACCATTGAAGAAACTTGCCTTTTTTTGTCCAAATTTGAATTTTATGCTTAAAATGGACCTTACACGAATTTGGTAGGTGGATTATGATGTATCAAAGTCATTCAAGCCACAAGATATCCCTTAATTAATTTTTTTGATTTTTATTTGAATTTTATGGATTTAAAATGAATTAAATCAATAAAATTAAATAAAAATAGAAAAAATAAATGTTTAATCTTGAATTTAATCATGGGACACGTGGGTGGCATGACAAGGATGAATCAAGTGGAAAAAAGTGGGCCCTTTTGTCAAAAATTGAAGTTTCAAGGATAGTTGACTTTGGCCATTTCATGAAAATTTCCCAACTTCTCCAATGCATATCTTGCTCAATTTTGATCATATGAACATGTTCTTGGACATTTTGGAAAGGTCTTGAAGTCCTCTAACTAATGCCGTTGGTAACATGTCATTTTGATTTACCAATCTCAAGTTATGGTCTTTGACTTAAAGTGCCTTTTTGTTGACTTTTGAAAATGACCTATAATGTTGAAATTGATAACTTTTTGTGAGAGCATTTCTTGGACTTGGAATGTGAAGATGAGTTGTAGGAAATGTCCTCCTCTTCAAAATGAGCATTGGATGGGATTTTTCTGATGAACCATGAAAAAGTTATGCCTTGGTCAAGTTACAGTTGACTTTTCAACTATCCAAAAATAGAAACTTTTGACACCTTGATGATTTTTGAGCCATTCTTGTGAAATCATGGTCAAGATTTGACCAAATGATGATTGTGGCTTCAAAATAAGATGTTGACCAAAAATTTTGACTTTTGACTGCCAAATGACCCATTTGCCCCTACAGTTGATTGTGAAGCAATTAGGGTTTTTGACTGTGCAACTTGACCTTGTGAGCCTTGAAACTTGACATGTAGGTGCTTGACAATGTGGATAGGCATATGTGACTTGATTGAGCCCTTGAAAACTTCAACTTCATTGCAAGAACCAAAACTCTAATTTGACTGGCTTAGGAGGATGGTTTGACTATGCAGCCCTTGAGTAGACTTGAGATGATGCTTGCCAAAACATTGAAGAATATGGGAGGGAAAATTTTGGGGTACAACACCTACTATCCAGGTTCCTTCTCACAGCCCTACTATCCAGGATTTCATATCTAAGCAACCCTACTATCCAGGTTCCTTCTCACAACCCTACTATCCAGGCTTTCATATCGAAGTAACCCTACTATCCAGGTTCCTTCTCGCAGCCCTGCTAACCTGGCTTTCATATCGAAGTAACCCTACCATCCAGGTTCCTTCTCACAACCCTACTATCCAGGCTTTCATATCGAAGTAACCCTACTATCCAGGTTCCTTCTCACAACCCTACTATCCAGGCTTTCATATCAAAGTAACCCTACCATCCAAGTTCCTTCTCACACCCCTCCTATTCAGGCTTTCATATCAAAGTAACCCTACTATCCAGGTTCCTTCTCGCAGCCCTACTATCCAGGCTTTCATATCGAAATAAGTCCTACTATCCAGGTTCCTTCCCATAAGCCCTACTATCCAGGCTTTCATCTTGAGGTAACCCTACTATCCAGGTTCCTTCCCATAAGCCCTACTATCCAGGCTTTCATCTTGAAGTAACCCTACTATCCATGTTCCTTCTCAAAGCCCTACTATCCAGGCTTTGATATCGAAGTAACCTTACTATCCAGATTCCTTCCAATAAGCCCTACTATCCAGGCTTTCATCTTGAAGTAACCCTACTATCCAGGTTCCTTCCCATAAGCCCTACTATCCAGGATTTCATCTTGAAGTAACCCTACTATCAAGGTTCCTTCTCACATCCCTACTATCCAGGATTTCATATCGAAGTAACCCTACTATCCAGGTTCCTTCTCATAGCCCTACTGTGATACAGTGGGAGAACTGACTTGAGGTTTTGTGTTTGTATTCGCACTTGTTCGGTTTAGCAAGAGTCGCCACCGACTATTTATTTTATCCTAAAGGAAAGGTTAAAAGCACAGGAAAAAACCTTTTTGAGATGTTTCGTGGGTTCGGGGGGTAGATTATGAAAAGGGAAGGTATTAGCACCCTTTTCATCCATGGTTATCCATGGGCTCTTAGTTACTTGGTTTTAGATCACTTGCCTTGATTTTCGATTGCTTGAAATTATGGTGTATGTGTGTGTTTTGAAAATGTCTTTGAAATAGACGCCTTTGTTTCGGCAACCATTATAATGACTCGTGTTTGAGTATATACAACGGTGTGTATCTTTTCGAAAAGATGTTTCAAAATGTTTTTGGAGAGTTTGTTTTGAAAGTGTTTGTGAAGTGTGGTTTTTTTGAAAAGGAGGCAAGTGTTTTTGCAAGTTGATCTCAAGTAGCTAAGAGTTTTGTCTACCCCTATTGTACTCAAAGGTTTTCTCTATGTTTTCAACCCTCTTTTAACAATTTTGTTCCACCATTGAATTTGGAGGACAATCCTGCGTTTAGGATGTGATCGGGACGGGCGCGGGTCATCGTATGGACCATGAATGCAATGGTGCCAAGTGTCTTTGGCAATTTTGCTTGAAGGGACTTGATCATTTTGATAGGCGACTTTCGAAAGCGTCATCGAGGGACTTATGATCATTTGAATTTGTTTTGCCAAAGAAACTCGACATGCAAGCATGGCCCACTTTGGAAGGCAACATGTGGATCACCCTAGGGGATGCAAGTGTGATTGCGTATTGATTTCATGTATTTGTCTTTGTATTAGGTTATATAGCGTTTGATTTTAAGTACATGCAAACCCTAGGTCTAACCATGGTATAATTCGAAAGCGATAAATTGCAAGAATTTAAAGTCTACGCTATTACAAATAGTATCCGGGAGTGGGGGTACAAATTCACAAATGGGGATGAGACTTAAATAATTACAACCAAATCGAATCGCGATCAAATGTAATCAATGTAATGTATAGCAAAGTGTAAGAATATCAAATGTATAATGTATCAAATGTAAAATGTATTGTGTATGTGTAAGTGTAATTTATTTACAAGCGCGAGATGTGAATTTAATATTAAAACTAAATATTGTTTATTTGTCAAGTATTATTATCCATATTTGATTTAAATTTGTATTTTTTTATATTTTTTATTTAATATGTACAAAAAAAGGTATTTTAATTAAAAGAACGAAAATGTTTTAAATTTTAATTATATGTATTTTTGAGTATTAATGTAAAGTATTATTTTAAGAATTATTCTTATGTATTAGTGTTTATTTACAAATAAAATTATTTTAATTAGAGAAAAAGAAAATGTTTATGGTGTATTTTAAATAATGTATTATATACAAAATTATAATTATATTATATATAAAAAGGTATTGTTCATTAATATAAATAAAATTAATATATTTAAGTAAATTATATATGAAAAAAATGGTATATATTAGTTGGAATTATAAAAAGAAAGATAAATCAAATCTTGGTTTATGAATGTTTAAAACAAAAGTAAAAGGAAAATTGAATGGGCCAAAGAGTTTTTTAGGGCCCAAACCAAGAACAATCAGAAGCAGGATGGGGGGGGGGGGTTTAATGAAATTCGTTTGGGCTTAGTGCATCTTTGTGAGACAAAGCCCAAACGGTTTGAGACAAATTATTTTCTAGGGTTTGGCATGTTTGTTCAGAAAGGGATTGGATTAGGGTTTAAGATTGAGGCGCCGTTTGTTCGTCCTCTTCGTTTGTCTCCGTCTTTCGTTCGCCTCCTTACGCCGAAAGCTGAACCAACTTCTTCGCCCAAGCCACCAGCGCCATCATCCGTCCTCATCCTCAGGCTCACTCAAACGGCGGTACAAAAGGGTATGATTTCTTTCAACGCGTTAGGGGTTTTCATTCTTCTTTCTTGCATGTTTTGAGTTACTGGTTCTGATCTTAAGCGTTTGTTATTGTTTGTTAATAGTGTCGTGGAAAGGAAATAAAAGAGATTGCTACCTTGACGAAGGAGGAGGAAGGATTAGGAGGCGCGTGGAGGCTTTGACGGAGGAGGAAGCAGTGTTGACTTTAGCTTGCTTGGATCCGGTACTCTGTACTTTTTCTCCCTTAGGTTTTATGATGAGCAACTGAAAAACTCTTGATTCATCACTTTTTTCTTCCTCTTCTGTCTTTTTGCCTTGCTTATTTTGCTTGCTTGATGCTTGAGATGCTTGAGATGCATGTTTGTTTCTTTATCCTCTTTCTCTTTGTTACCTCGATGCCTCTGATGCTTTCCTGGCTTCTGATATGTTGCCTTCGTTTGCTTGATATGTTTGATATTTGCTATACCCAATGATGAAGATTTTCTGAGGGCCCTTAGTGTTGCCTCTTCTGTATCAATCAGGCTTAAGGCTTTTGTGGCTTAGGCTATTTGTTTACAGGTAAAGCTTAGCAGGTTTGTGTGCTTGAAAGGCTTAGCTTTAGCAGTTCAGGCTTCACAGTTTGTGGTTTTTGACAGGGGTTATGGCCTTGAATGGTTTTCTGGTTAGGCTTGAGGGCTGATGCAGGTTTTTGAGGGTACAGATTTGGGAGGCCTTGGCGTATCAGTTTGACAGGTTTATGGTTTTTAGACTTGTTGCTTGAGCAGGCTTTAGGCTTAGAATTCTCTTGGGCCAGTGTTGTGAGTTTAAGGCTTGAAAGGTAAGGCTTGTATGCTGTTTAGGTCTTTTGACAGGTTTTAAGCTGTTTGATGCTGAAGGTTTGATGGACTTTGTTTCAGGCAGGTTTTGGCCTTAGGTTTGAAACTGGTTCTTGTGTTATGCTTGACCTCTGGGATATATTATGCAGGTTCTGTGCCTAAAGACTAGAGGCTTTTTTGGTGGAAGACTGTTCTGTCTGCTTTAGTTACAGTTTTGAGACCTTTTATCTTTTTTTATCTTTGCCTCTTTATCCACTGTGTTATTGTAGTTTTGTTTTCTATATTTTTTCCTGCCTAAAGCCTATAAGCCTGTACCTCTTTTCTTTCTTATCTCTCTCTCCAGTATAGCTTTTAGCATATTATATTGCTTAACATGTACTAATTCTGAAAAAGCAAACTGGCCTGGAAATGATGAAATGAAACTTTGCTTGCAATCTACTCTTTCTCTGCATATTTGCATATCTCTTTTCCATACTTTGTGCTCTTGACAGCATTGATGGTACTTTGATATCTTGAGATATCTTTTGGCAGCTTGTTGACTTTGGACTTAGTTTTGAAATTGTTACTTTGTTTTTGCACATGCTGGCTTGCTTTGAACTATGCAGTTGGTTGAACAATTTGAAATGTGAAATTTTTAACTTTGTGCATTCATTTTTAATTTGCAAACATTTCCATCCCTCTTTGTGAACCGGGAGAAATCCTGTGATTTGCAAAGAGGGCGAACTGATCCCGGCCATTTGCTTTTAATGATGAACTTTTTATCTGTCTGTCTCTTTAAATATTTATCTGCTTCTGACTCTTTCTTCTTTCTTATTCTTTGCAGATAAAATCCAATGAGGCAGAGGGAGCAAGGGATGGAAGATGAAGAATTGAAGACTTAGAAAAATATTAGGATAGTTTTATTTAAATTTAAATAAATGTATTATTATTACTGTAAACATTTTGTAAACAAAAACAATTATACAAATAATTTAAAGATAAATAAAAGTCCTTTTATTTGATTAATTCTTTTTATTCTTTTCAAGATATTTATCTAATTGTTATAATTCTTAAATTAAAATAAAAATGGAAATAAATTCCAATTATCTTAACTTAAAAATAAATAATCAATTGGTAAACATTGTGGTCTTATGACAAACCTGGCGCTCCAATTATTCAAAGCAACGCATAGTTTCAAACCAAGCGACAGTTAATTAAACAAAACGTCCATATGTCTCTTCTCACTGATTAAATCCAACAAATGCAAATTAACAACCTGCAGCCTCAGTTCTCAATTCAGAGTAATTTAAAAAACATTGATAGAACCAACTCTTCTTGAGAGATATGCGCACAAAACCCTGATTCTGATCAAATGCCAAAGAAGCGTTTGCCTGATCGAAGCTGAACCAAAATCAACCAAAACCCTAAGCAAACTGTGTGAACTGTTGCAGACCCTTCAAAAACCCTAATTTTGTCTGGCTGACGAGAAAAATCTGTTTTGACCGATTCTTGAGCCAGTTTGAAAAATCAGGAAACGCCTGAAGTTGTGATTTCTTGAGGAAAAATGCGAGGGCAAATTTTGGGGTACAACAGTTGCCCATGTTCAATCTTCTTGGACCTGAAGAGTTAGATTGGCAAGTTTGCCTTTCGCGACTCGAGGGTAAAAGGAGATTGGACACTAGAGTGCCCAGAAAATTTGCACTCGGTGATGTGATGGTAGAGGGAATGGGCTTAAAGATGCCATTTGGTGATGGGCTTAAAGACGCCATCTAGTGACTGCTGGTAGGAGGATGGGCTTATAGATGTCATCTGGAAGGTGATTGTTGAACTGTATGTCACTAATGAGTGAACGAGTATCAGAAAGGTATCCATGTTTTGGAACGTCTCTGAACTGGGGGTCTGAACAAGCAATAGATTGACATCCGTGTTTGGAGAATCTGTAAACTGTTTTCAGGAGTCGAAGTTGAATAAACAATAGAGCGGCATCCGTTGTTGGGAATCGTCCGTAAACTGTTTTCAAAAGTTGAGAAGAAACTGAACAAGCGATAGATTAACATCCGGTGTTGGGAAGAATCTGTAAACTGTTTTCAGAAGTCTTGAAGTCGAGAAGGAACCGGTGTAGAGTTTCCTGATGATGAGTGTGATCGGTGGATCTGGAACTGACTGTTTAACGCTGGTTCGCAAAATGTCGCGGTAAGCAAGAGTCGCCACCGTCTTTTATTTTCTCCAAATGGAAAGGACAAAAGCACAGAAAAATTGCTTATAGAGATTGCTCTCGGTTCGGGAGGTAGATTATAGAAAGGGAAGGTGTTAGCACCCTTTCTATCCATGGTTATCCATGGGCTCTTAGATATTTGCTCATTTGTGTTTTCAAAAATGGTTTGTTTACTTTTCAACTGTGGGTTTTAAAAAGTTTCTTTGAAAATTTCAGTTCGACTCTTGTATCAGTCCTCAAGAGTGTTTTAGAAGTTGCTTTCGAAAGCTTTTTGAAAAGGTGTCGGTGTGAAAAGTATTTTTTGATTTGTTTTGAAATTAAAGCAAGTATCTAGAGTCGTGTACCTACCCTAAGGAATTCTTCTGTGTAAATGTCCTTAAAGTAGTGCCATCCCACCATTGAGAGGTAGGTAGCACCACCATTGGAGGTGTTCGGGTCAATTCGAAGGTTCGGGACATGGTGATCACCGGAGCAATAGGAAGACACCTTAGAAGCTACCCTCATGCCAGGTTCCTGGATCATGAGGACTTACTAAAACGTCCTCTACTCGACGATCACCTTTCGAGGGGCAAGGCAACAATGAGGCGTACCCTAGGGGTGGTGTGTGATTTGTGTGTCATGTTCATTTATGTTTATCTTGTCATGCATTGGTGATCTACGCGTTGCTTTTATTTTTGACATTCATTCTTTCATGCGATTTATTAATAGTTAAAAAAGATGCGAGAAGGTAAAAGATCCTACGCTATTACAAAGGCGCGGGTCCACATCGCCAAATTAATCCAGGACCCGATTTGAAATAAAATAAAGCGGAAAGATAAATAAATGTCTAATTAAGCTATTACATGGCTTTGGGAGAATTACATGAATATTCATAAAAAGAAATAAAAATGCGAGGAGAATTAAAATCGGGAATGCGAGGGCGTTGGATACTTTAAGAAATTAAATTACGATTAACAAATTAATTAAGTTAAATAAAAGAAAGAGATTGTTTTTTTGAGTTTTTTGTATTTATGGACTTTTAGTAAGAAAGTTAAATTGGAATTAAAAAGAAAAGTTAATTAACCCTAATTCTAGATTGTTTTTAATTTATTAAGAAAACTATTTAAATTAGACCTAATTTTAATTAAATATTTACATGGCAAATTTTATTTACAAAATAATAATTAGTAATTTAATATGGTGAAAAAGAAAAAAAGATAAAAACATTTAAAACCCTAATTCTACATTTTTTAATTTATTGCAAAAATATTAGAATTAAACCCTAGAATTAAAAAAAACTAAGTTAATTATTAAGATTTATTTACAAGGAATAACATTAAATAAAATATATTTTTATTTTTGTATTTTCTGATTTTTTTATTATTTTTTTTATATTAGGAAAATATTAATTAAAAGGAAATAATTAAATTAAACAAATAATAAAGAATAGAAAAAAAGAAAAGAAATACAAACCCTAGGGGGTGTTGACCCCAATTTGGAGGTGTCATCCAACATTTTTGGCCCATTTATTGGAGGCCCCTTTGACTTTTGGTGGTCACGTGCGTATGCATTGACTGAATCATTCCATAGGCTTTGGATCTGGACCATTGGATTGAGATTATTGGCCAAGTGGCAAGCCTGGATGGTGGGTGTATGATGAACCCCTGGAGAGAACGCTACATGCAAACATGGTCAGAAAAATAATATGGAGAGAGGAGGGGACCTGGGAATCGAACCCAGGTCCCAAAGCTTTCCAACACAACATTCCACCAACTGAGCTGCTTCAACGCATTGTATATAATATAGAAAATAATGAATATAAGGTAAAACAAACGATTAGTGGGTATTTCGCGCGAAATTCAAATGAGCCTGTAAGCCATGGACACGTATGTCTTCTTCTCCAATTGCCTGTAAAATAAAAAGAGATAGCGGGGGTTTTAAACCCCCACTAAATGATGAACAGAATAATAGCGATTAGGAATTGGCCCATGATAAATTGAGCGCGAGTATGCCATGTTAATCGTTATGAGCTTCTGATTCTGATGGCCCTAGTCTCATGTCCCAATTTTTCCAGAACAAGGAAGCCCCAATTCGTGACCTCTGAAAACCTAGAAAGCTTCAATGGTGATTTGGCATATAGGGCACGAAAACTCAATTAAAGGGTATGGTTAGCTTCAGAATGATTAACTTAATATAAACCAAACATTAAAAATTGGAAATAACGCATGAATTATGATACATGAATATGAGAAAAATTATGAACAGGACAGGGTCGTTCTACCAATTCCTTGCGTTAGAGACAATGGTTTTGATCCAGAAACGTTCCTTGAAGCCTCAGGAATGTAATGGGATTGTTGTTTTGCTCTGAAACACGCTGAAACTAGGAAAGCAGTTTTGGAATTTTCTTGAAAAAGTGCAAAGTTTGTCTATGGCTTTTGGCGCAACTTTCAGGTCCTTGGCTTTAGGTTTTGCATCCTGCTTATGTATGTGATGGATTAGGGTTAAATCTTGAGCCAAAAGATCAATGCATTGATGTATGGAATATTTGATTTTCCCTGAATATCTTTCAAATCTTTTCCATATGATTTTGATGTCAATCATGGCTAAACCTTCCAATTTTGGTATGCACGAAATCTTGAGTAGCCAATGAGTGATTATACTGCATAAAAAGATTCAATCACATTGGTTTAGTATTTTTTTCATATCTTATTTAATTAAATGAATTAATAGTAATTAAAAATTCAAATAAATAATAAAAAATGATGAAATAAATCCCCTTTGGGCCAAATGGTCGTGCATAGCCTTGGGATGATGAATCTTGGAAGAAAATATGGCCCATTTGCAAATTTGAGGCATTTGAAGTAAAGTTGACTTTTCAAAATTCCCAAAACTTTCCCAACTTCCACAAGGCATATCTTGCTCAATTTTTAAGCTTTGATCATGTTCTTGGACATTTTGGAAAGGTCTTGAAGTCCTCTAACCAATGCCTTTGGTCCCATGTCATTTTGATTTACCAATCTCAATTTATGGTCTTTGACTTAAAGTCCCTTTTTGTTGACTTTTGAAAATGACCTATAATGTTGAAATTGATAACTTTTTAGGAGAGCATTTCTTGGACTTGAAGTGTGAAGAGGAGTTGTAGGAAATGTCTTTCTCTTCAAAATGAGCTTTGGATGGAATTTTTCTGATAAACCATGTGGAAGTTATGCCTTGGTCAAGTTACAGTTGACTTTTTCAACTGTCCAAATATGGAAACTTTTGCATCTTGAGACTTTTTGAGCCATGCCTTGAGAATCATGATCAAGAATTGATCAAATGATGTTTGTGGCTTCAAAATGAGATGTTGACCAAAAATTTGGACTTTTGACTGTCAAATGACCATTTTGCCCCTGCAGTTGACTGTAGGGCAATTATGGTTTTTGACTGTGCAATTTTGTGCTGTAAGTCTTGAAACTTGGCATGTGGATGCTTGACCATATTTGTAGGCATGTGGGACTTGATTGGACCCTTGGAAACTTCAACTTCTTTTCCAGAACCAAAACCCTAGTTTTTGACTATTAGGAGGCCCTTGAACTGTGCAACCCTTGGGGAGATTTTGAAGCATGCTCTTTGCAATTCTTGAAGAAATATGGGAGGGCAAATTTTGGGGTACAAAAATGAGTCCGTGTAAAACTGCATCTGGATGAATCTGGAATAAGTATCATAATGTCGCCGTGTCCGGGTCACATCTGAACTATATCTGAAAGCAGGCTTGGATAAGTTAGAATGTCGCCAAAATCGTGGGTCACATCTTGAACTATCCCTGGACGAATCTCGGAAGGTGATGGTCTTTGTTTGTTGACTGATCTTTCCTGAAAAGGTAAAGAGTTAGTTGTATGCAATGTCATGATGCATGATGCAATGTATGTTATATCAATGTTTATGATATGAATGTGATGAATGCGCATGCAAGCTGATGAGCTGTCTTGCTGAGGATAGACGAATCCTGGATGGCTGAAGATAAAAGAATCTTGATTGCTGCCGGGGAAAGTAAATCCTTGGCTGCTGTTGTGGAGGGCCAGAATCTTTTGATCATTGAAAATGAGAAGTCCTGGGACCACTGTTGGGGAATCAGAAGCTTGGGTTGTATGCCAAATTACTGGGGACTTCCTGTTTTGAGGAGATCTTCACTGGAGAATATTCGAATATTCTGTGAGGAACTGAGAATGAGAGTCTTCACTCTGCTTGGGGATTGATAGTTGGAAGTTTTAGCTCCGCTGGGGATATTGAAACTTGACTCTGAGGGGAGTTAGCTTCTAGAAGGCTCTCTGGCTGGGGAAGTCGAGAATCTTTTGATTGCCGCAGGCACTTGATCTCGGGAATGAGTTACGGAATGAAATCTTGAACAAGTTATAGAATGTCACCAAATCTGGGTCACATCTTGAACTATACCTGGAAGAAAATCTGAATGAGTTATAGAATGTCGCCAAATCTGGGTCACATCTTGAACTATATCTGGAAGCAAATCTGAATGAGTTATAGAATGTCGCCAAATCTGGGTCACATCTTGAACTATATCTGGAAGCAAATCTGAATGAGTTATAGAATGTCTCCAAATCTGGGTCACATCTTGAACTATATCTGGAAGCAAATCTGAATGAGTTATAGAATGTCGCCAAATCTGGGTCACATCTTGAACTATATCTGGAAGCAAATCTGAATGAGTTATAGAATGTCGCCAAATCTGGGTCACATCTTGAACTATATCTGGAATGAAATCTGAATGAGTTATAGAATGTCGCCAAATCTGGGTCACATCTTGAACTATATCTGGAAGCAAATCTGAATGAGTTATAGAATATCGCCAAATCTGGGTCACATCTTGAACTATATCTGGAATGAAATCTAAATGAGTTATAGAATGTCGCCAAATCTGGGTCACATCTTGAACTATATCTGGAATGAAATCTGAATGAGTTATAGAATGTCGCCAAATCTGGGTCACATCTTGAACTATATCTGGAATGAAATCTGAATGAGTTATAGAATGTCGCCAAATCTGGGTCACATCTTGAACTATATCTGGAAGGAAAGTCTGAATGAGTTATAGAATGTCGCCAAATCTGGGTCACATCTTGAACTATATCTGGAATGAAAGTCTGAATGAGTTATAGAATGTCTCCAAATCTGGGTCACATCTGAACTATATCATGAAGGAAGGTCTGAATGAGTCATAGAATGTCGCCAAATCTGGGTCACATCTTGAACTATATAAATCTTCTGAGGGGGAATTGTTGAACACTTTTGACATTCGAATTCCCCAAGTGGTGATGAAGGAGTCTTGAATTAGATTACTTTGCGAATTGAGAGATTCCTTGAAATCTTGACTGGACTGCCCCAGGTTAACTGAACTTTGAAAGATCTGTCGAAACCTTGACTGGACTGCCCCAGGTTAATAGGATGGTGACATGTCATGCCCCTTTTTGATAGGAGATTTGTCGTTGGAAGTGTCATCCTTTTGTAGTGATTTTGCTCACCGAGAGAGTTTTCGTTCCTCCGAACATTCGCTGTATGAATTTCTTCGCTGTCAAACAAATAGTCAGATGCAAACAGTGATATTCAAGCAAATGCAATGTTTATGTTTGTCTCGAAGTTTTGAAAGATGCGTTTTTTAGCAGAAAACTTTTCATAAGACAAATTCAACACAAGATTTTAGAGCAAAGCCTTACAGGAGTCAGGATACCTTTGGCAACAGTATGCTTTCGAACTAACCCATGCTTCAATTAGGACTTTTGAAGGGTTGTAATGTGGCTTGGTTCACGGTTTAAGAAACAAAGGATAAAGGCTCAAAGTGTATTTGTACCCACCCGCTCTTTGTGATGTTCTTCACACCTAAGCTCAGTTAATTGTGCATCGCACTCTGTTTTGAGTTTGGAATGACCTTTTGGGTGATGGTTCACCAATTGAATTTGGGAGACAGTCATCATCTCCTTTTTTCTTTTTGCAACATTTTTTCATGTTGTTGAGGATTTGTAATGACCCTACTATTTTGATTTTGATTTGTTATCCCTAACTTTTGCTTGACTGTTCCCGTTTTTGAGATTACAGTCAGCGGGATGCCCTAGCTTTCTTAAGCCTCCTTTACAGGTTTTGGCTCGGTGGGCTTTTCTCTTTTGAGAGATTGACTGTCTAGGTGATAGGGAACCATCACTGTCTTTTGATTCCAGAGGAATGCTTTTCTTTCGACATCGTTCGTTGTTTTACAAACTGAGAGTTTGCGACCTTGATGCGCATCTTTTTGAATTAACTGAGAGACTACCCTGCCCCAGGTTTATATCAAAGGTTTTGATTGTTTAGAACAGAAAACTCCTACTTCTTTGGCTCGAAGGGGTTGACTAGGGATTATCTTCCTTATAACTCCAGTGTTTGGGAATTGAAAGAAATTCCTGTACATCATTAGCAAGGTTTGTTCAAAAGCAATACTCTATGAGATTATGGTATTGTTTCGTCATCCTCCCTCTAAAGGCTTGCAGCTTTTTATCAAAGTCAAATATCATAAAGAAAAGCATAAGAGTAATGAAAATGAATGGATGAATTCAAGACAAACATATGCAATGCATTAATGAAATAGAGTTTAACATTTAAAAGATAATTGTTTGGATAACAAAAGATTACAACTTTGAAAGTTCAAAATGAAACAAACACAATCTCAATGAGCTGGAATAGAAGCAGTGATCATGCTGGAGTCTCTGGAGAGTCAAACTCGATCTCCTTGGCATCAATCATGTCTTGGATCTTGTTCTTCAGAGGCCAACAGTTGTCGGTGTCGTGTCCTGGACTGTCAGAGTGGTATGCACACCTTTCGCTGGGATGATAGGTAGGAGCAGAAGTGTTTGGATTCCGGAGGGGAGCCCTTAATGTAATCAGATCCCTCTTCAGCAAATGTTGCAGTGCTTGAGACAGTGGCATGTTGATGTTGGTGAACTCCCTCCTAGGTGCGACTTCTTTACGCTAATGCCCCTGTCTTTGCTGAGCAGGTGTAGGGTTAGAGATCGAGACTGCCCCTACATGTTGGTCAAGACGACCCTTTTGACTGCTTGCAGCATTGGACTCTTTCTTTCCGTTGTAGGGAATCAACTGAGTATCCGAAGAGGTAATTCCTTGGATCTTTCCACTCTTGATGCCAGCTTCGACCCTCTCGCCGGTCAGTATTAGCTCGGTGAACCCGGCTGAGGAGCTTCCAATTAAGTGATTAAAGAAAGGCCCCATCAACGTCCCCATGAAGATGTCAATCAGCTCTCTGTCAGTTAAATGGGGTTGCACCCTGCCAGCCAAATCTTTCCACTTTTGGGCATATCCCTTGAAGCTCTCGTCGGAACCCATGGTCATGCTCTACAACTGCACACGAGTTGGTGCAAGATCAGCATTGTACTGATACTGTTCATAAAAAGCCCTGGCTAGATCTTCCCAGGTGTGGATGCGAGAACTCTCCAATTGATAGAACCACTCGAGTTGAGCTCCTACCAGACTTTCTTGGAAGAAATGGATCCAAAGCCTCTTATCAGCTGTGTATGGTTCAATCTTGCGGACATAGGACTTTAGATGCATCTTAGGGCAAGAGACTCCATCGTATAGAGCAAAGGTAGGGACTTTGAACTTTGGAGGGATGACCAATCCAGGAACTAGACCCATGTCTCCTAGATCCAAGCCAGGTATTTGTTGGATCTCCATAGCATTGAGGCGATCCTCCAACTCTTTGTACTTGTCATCAGTGAGAGGATATTGTTCTTCGGAGTAGTCAGCTTCCTCTTCGACAGTCTCCACATTGTGGTCTTCTTCAGTACTACCCCCTGTGTTGGATGGAGTTGCAAGGTCTTGGGTCTTAGGCCTTCTCCTCAAGTTCAGGATGCTGGCTTCCTTCTTGGACTTCTTCTTCTTGTCTTTGAAAAGAAAGGCTGTCAGATCCTCCTGCCCTTTACCCATAGCCAGCAGCATTTCTTGGAATTGAGCATTTTGAGCCTGGAGATCTTTCACCGTTTGTTCCATATCCATCTTACAGAAATAAACAGTAAGAAGATAAGAAAACCTGCATGGGAGAAACCTGTTATGCAATGATATGTATGATATGTATGCAATGTTTTCAAGGATCTCTTGGGGTAAACACAAGAGAATGTTAGAGGTTGAACTTCGATCTTGGATTGGAGATCTTTGCAATGGTGGATGTCTTCCCACGAGAATCAAGCTCACCATGTCGAGAGGGTCATAGCCACTGATTCAAGTTGTTTCACTTGAACTTTGATTAGAGAACTCTGCATCGGTGGATGTCCTTCCACGAGAATCAAGCTCACCATGTCGAGTGGGTCATAGCCACCGATTCAAGTTGTTGCACTTGATCTTTGATTGGCGTTTGTTAGAGGAGAAACCTCTTGCCCTTTGGTAGATGTCTAGTTCAACGTAACCCTGCATCAAAAGAACCCTCGAGATTCTTGAAATGGTTATTGAAAATGCTATGGTATGATGTTATGATGCTATGTACATGTATGCAAAAATCAAGTGAGTGTATATACAAGCAAACATATTCACACAGAGCAAACAAGTCCTTAGGTTTAAGCTTGCATGAGGTTCAGGTACTACCCTCTTTCAGTTTCGTTGGTTAAGACCTGTTCCATCAAAAGTAACCGGGTTCTAGAGGATCTCAAATCCTTGACTACCGTCAATCGGTCATAACTCCAGCATCGCAATCTTTTCTTGCGGCCAGAATCATCGCCAGAGTTTAGCCTCAATGAGTGTAGCATACTGCTACTGTTCTATGGCCAAGTTTGGTCAATTTAGGGTTCTAAGGTCGGTTGGTGTTTGATGACTCCTTAGAAGACCCATATTCTCCTCGTTGCAACACAAGGGACATCGATACAGACTAAGGTGCCACACCAACGTAGCCACTGCTTCACCCATGTCGGTCTACGCCGGACAGGTCCCTCACAGATTATGCTACCTAAAAGGGGATTCCCCAGATTCGGGTTAGGATCTATGAAACTCCGATGCAAAGCCCACAAATGTAAAAGCAAACAAAGCAATCAATTGAAAACAAAGGTGATCTAAACCCTAAGGTAACCCAACTTAAAAAGTTCCAATCCCCAGCAGAGTCGCCAGTTCTGTGATACTGTGGGAGAACTGACTTGAGGTTTTGCGTTTGTATTCGCACTTGTTCGGTTTAGCAAGATTCGCCACCGACTTTTTATTTAATCCTAAAGGAAAGGTTAAAAGCATAGGAAAAAACCTTTTTGAGATGTTTCGTGGGTTCGGGGGGTAGATTATGAAAAGGGAAGGTATTAGCACCCTTTTCATCCATGGTTATCCATGGGCTCTTAGTTACTTGGTTTTAGATCACTTGCCTTGATTTTCGATTGCTTGAAATTGTGGTGTATGTGTGTGTTTTGAAAATGTCTTTGAAATAGACGCCTTTGTTTCGGCAACCATTATAATGACTCGTGTTTGAGTATATACAACGGTGTGTATCTTTTCAAAAAGATGTTTCAAAATGTTTTTGGAGAGTTTGTTTTGAAAGTGTTTGTGAAGTGTGGTTTTTTTGAAAAGGAGGCAAGTGTTTTTGCAAGTTGATCTCAAGTAGCTAAGAGTTTTGTCTACCCCTATTGTACTCAAAGGTTTTCTCTATGTTTTCAACCCTCTTTTAACAATTTTGTTCCACCATTGAATTTGGAGGACAATCTTGTGTTTAGGATGTGATCGGGACGGGCGCGGGTCATCGTATGGACCATGAATGCAATGGTGCCAAGTGTCTTTGGCAATTTTGCTTGAAGGGACTTGATCATTTTGATAGGCGACTTTCGAAAGCGTCATCGAGGGACTTATGATCATTTGAATTTGTTTTGCCAAAGAAACTCGACGTGTAAGCATGGCCCACTTTGGAAGGCAACATGTGGGATCACCCTAGGGGGTGCAAGTTTGATTGTGTATTGATTTCATGTATTTGTCTTTGTATTAGATTATCTAGCGTTTGATTTTAAGTACATGCAAACCCTAGGTCTGACCATGGTATAATTCGAAAGCGATAAATTGCAAGAATTTAAAGTCTACGCTATTACAAATAGTATCCGGGAGTGGGGGTACAAATTCACAAATGGGGATGAGACTTAAATAATTACAACCAAATCGAATCGCGATCAAATGTAATCAATGTAATGTATAGAAAAGTGTAAGAATATCAAATGTATAATGTATCAAATGTATAATGTATTGTGTATGTGTAAGTGTAATTTATTTACAAGCGCGAGATGTGAATTTAATAAGAAAACTAAATATTGTTTATTTTTCAAGTATCATTATCCATATTTGATTTAAATTTGTATTTTTTTATATTTTTTATTTAATATGTACAAAAAAAGGTATTTTAATTAAAAGAAAGAAAATGTTTTAAATTTTAATTATATGTATTTTTTAGTATTAATGTAAAGTATTATTTTAAGAATTATTCTTATGTATTAGTGTTTATTTACAAATAAAATTATTTTAATTAGAGAAAAAGAAAATGTTTATGGTGTATTTTAAATAATGTATTATATACAAAATTATAATTATATTATATATAAAAAGGTATTGTTCATTAATATAAATAAAATTAATATATTTAAGTAAATTATATATGAAAAAAAATGGTATATATTAGTTGGAATTATAAAAAGAAAGATAAATCAAATCTTGGTTTATGAATGTTTAAAACAAAAGTAAAAGGAAAATTGAATGGGCCAAAGAGTTTTTTAGGGCCCAAACCAAGAACAATCAGAAGCAGGATGGGGGGGGTTTAATGAAATTCGTTTGGGCTTAGTGCATATTTGTGGGACAAAGCCCAAACGGTTTGAGACAAATTATTTTCTAGGGTTTGGCATGTTTGTTCAGAAAGGGATTGGATTAGGGTTTGAGATTGAGGCGCCGTTCATTCGTCCTCTTCGTTTGTCTCCGTCTTTCGTTCGCCTCCTTACGCTGAAAGCTGAACCAACTTCTTCGCCCAAGCCACCAGCGCCATCATCCGTCCTCATCCTCAGGCTCACTCAAACGGCGGTACAAAAGGGTATGATTTCTTTCAACGCGTTAGGGTTTTTCATTCTTCTTTCTTGCATGTTTTGATTTACTGGTTCTGATCTTAAGCGTTTGTTATTGTTTGTTAATGGTGTCGTGGAAAGGAAATAAAAGAGATTGCTACCTTGACGAAGGAGGAGGAAGGATTAGGAGGCGCGTGGAGGCTTTGACGGCGGAGGAAGCAGTGTTGACTTTAGCTTGCTTGGATCCGGTACTCTGTACTTCTTCTCCCTTAGGTTTTATGATGAGCAACTGAAAACCTTTTGATTCATCACTTTTTCTTCCTCTTCTGTCTTTTTGCCTTGCTTATGTTGCTTGCTTGATGCTTGAGATGCTTGAGATGCCTGTTTGTTTCTTTATCCTCTTTCTCTTTGTTACCTTGATGCCTCTGATGCTTGCCTGGCTTCTGATATGTTGCCTTCGTTTGCTTGATATGTTTGATATTTGCTATACCCAATGATGAAAATTTTCCGAGGGCCCTTAGTGTTGCCTCTTCTATATCAATCAGGCTTAAGGCTTTTGTGGCTTAGGCTATTTATTTACAGGTAAAGCTTAGCAGGTTTGTGTGCTTGAAAGGCTTAGCTTTAGCAGTTCAGGCTTCACAGTTTGTGGTTTTTGACAGGGGTTATGGCCTTGAATGGTTTTCTGGTTAGGCTTGAGGGCTGATGCAGGTTTTTGAGGGTTCATATTTGGGAGGCCTTGGCGTATCAGTTTGACAGGTTTATGGTTTTTAGACTTGTTGCTTGAGCAGGCTTTAGGCTTAGCATGCTCTTGGGCCAGTGTTGTGAGTTTAAGGTTTGAAAGGTAAGGCTTGTATGCTGTTTAGGTCTTTTGACAGGTTTTAAGTTGTTTGATGCTGAAGGTTTGATGGACTTGGTTTCAGGCAGGTTTTGGCCTTAGGTTTGAAACTGGTTCTTGGCTTATGCTTGACCTCTGGGATATATTATGCAGGTTTTGTGCCTAAAGACTAGAGGCTTTTTTGGTGGAAGACTGTTCTGTCTGCTTTAGTTACAGTTTTGAGACCTTTTACCTTTTTTTATCTTTGCCTCTTTATCCACTGTGTTATTGCAGTTTTGTTTTCTATATTTTTTCCTGCCTAAAGCCTATAAGTTTGTACCTCTTCTTTCTTCTCTCTCTCTCCAGTACAGCTTTTAGCATATTATATTGCTTAACATGTACTAATTCTGAAAAAGCAAACTGGCCTAGAAATGATGAAATGAAACTTTGCTTGCAATCTACTCTTTCTCTGCATATTTGCATATCTCTTTTCCATACTTTGTGCTTCTTGACAGCATTGATGGTACTTTGATATCTTGAGATATCTTTTGGCAGCTTGTTGACTTTGGACTTAGTTTTGAAATTGTGACTTTGTTTTTGCACATGCTGGCTTGCTTTGAACTATGCAGTTGGTTGAACAATTTGAAATGTGCAATTTTTAACTTTGTGCATTCATTTTTAATTTGCAAACATTTTCATCCCTCTTTGTGAACTGGGAGAAATCCCGTGATTTGCAAAGAGGGCGAACTGATCCCGGCCATTTGCTTTTAATGATGAACTTTTTATCTGTCTGTCTCTTTAAATATTTATCTGCTTCTGACTCTTTCTTCTTTCTTATTCTTTGCAGATAAAATCCAATGAGGCAGAGGGAGCAAGGGATGGAAGATGAAGAATTGAAGACTTAGAAAAATATTAGGATAGTTTTATTTAAATTTAAATAAATGTAATATTATTATTGTAAACATTTTGTAAACAAAAACAATTATACAAATAATTTAAAGATAAATAAAAAGTCCTTTTATTTGATTAATTTTTTTTATTCTTTTCAAGATATTTATCTAATTGTTATAATTCTTAAATTAAAATAAAAATGGAAATAAATTCCAATTATCTTAACTTAAAAATAAATAATCAATTGGTAAACATTGTGGTCTTATGACAAACCTGACGCTCCAATTATTCAAAGAAACACATAGTTTCAAACCAAGCGACAGTTAATTAAACAAAACGTCCATCTGTCTCTTCTCACTGATTAAATCCAACAAATGCAAATTAACAACCAGCAGCCTCAGTTCTCAATTCAGAGTAATTTAAAAAACATTGATAGAACCAACTCTTCTTGAGAGATATGCGCACAAAACCCTGATTCTGATCAAATGCCAAAGAAGCGTTTGCCTGATCGAAGCTGAACCAAAATCAACCAAAACCGTAAACAAACTGTGTGAACTGTTCCAGACCCTTCAAAAACCCTAATTTTGTCTGGATGACGAGAAAAATCTGTTTTGACCGATTCTTGAGCCAGTTTGAAAAATCAGGAAACGCCTGAAGCTGTGATTTCTTGAGGAAAAATGCGAGGGAAAATTTTGGGGTACAACACCTACTATCCAGGCTTTTATATCGAAGTAACCCTACTATCCAGGTTCCTTCTCCCAGCATTTCTATCCAGGCTTTCATCTTGAAGTAACCCTACTATCCAGTTTCCTTCTCACAGCCCTACTATCTAGGCTTTTATATCGAAGTAACCCTACTATCCAGGTTCCTTCTCACAGCCCTACTATTCAGGCTTTCATATCGAAGTAACCCTACTATACAGGTTCCTTCTCACAACCCTACTATCCAGGCTTTCATATCAAAGTAATCCTACTATCCAGGTTCCTTCTCATAGCCCTACTATCCATGCTTTCATATCGAAGTAACTCTACTATCCAGGTTTCTTCTTACAGCCCTACTATCCAGGCTTTCAAATCGAAGTAACCCTACTATCCAGGTTCCTTCTCATAGCCCTATTATCCAGGCTTTCATATCGAAGTAACCCTACTATCCAGGTTCCTTCTCACAACCCTACTATACAGGCTTTCATATTGAAGTAACCTTACTATCCAGTTTCCTTCTCACAACCCTACTATCCGGGCTTTCATATCGAAGTAACCCTACTATCCAGGTTCCTTCTCACAAAACCTTACTATCCAGGTTCCCTCTCTTATCCCCAAACAGCGGTCCACAACACTGTAAGACTAGAACCTGATCAGACACGATTGGTTTCACATTTCCCCAGTAAATCGCGGTGTAGCATATACCCCGACCAGATACGCAGTACACTTCCGCTTTCTCAAGCCGGAGTTATTCCCCAATAGAGTAACAGACAACTGAAGCTCTTAAAACTCTAGTTCTCCCAAGACAGGAAATTAACATCCCCTAGATGGAATCTTTAAGCCCATCTCCTGCAATTCTCCGTCGCATCCAAGATGACATCTTTAAACCCATATCCGACAATATTCAATCCTCGACCTCCAAATGGCTTCTGTAAGCACATTCCCGCTATCACAAATCAAGTTCCACTTCACGCGAGTGCAAATTTCTGGGCACTCTAGTGTTCAATCTTCTTCCACCTTCAGATCAAGAAAGGCAGAGCACCCAATCTACATCCTCAGGTCTAAGAAGATTGAACAGGGGCAGCTGTTGTACCCCAAAATTTACCTTCCCATTTTACTCAATCAATGGCAATTGAGGTACCCAAGTTGCTCAAGGAAGTCCAAGAGTTGACCAGACAAACTCTCTCCTAAGGCAGTATACCTCAAATTAGGGTTTCCATTTTCATCAAGATGTGTGAACCACAAAGGACTCAAATTCTTCCCAAGGTCCTAATATGTTCCCAAGATAATCCATGTCAAGTTTCATGCCTTGCATAAGAAGTTTTCTCAATCAACTGCTCAGATGCTTGAGAATCGACTGTACTAGGTCAAAAGTAAATTGTGGCCCACATACAACCAAACTTCAAGATTTTTGGTCAACATCATCATTTTGAAGTGTTATCCATCATTTGATCAAGGGTTGATCATGATTCCTCAAGGGATTCTCCAAATTCATCAAAACCCAAAAGTTGCTAAATTAGGGTTTTGTAGGAAAAGTCATCCCAACTTTGACCAAGCATAACTTCTTCATACTTTACCAGAAATTTTCAATCTAAAACTCATATTGAATAGGATACAATTCCCTACAACTCATTTTCAGCTCACAATTTCAAAATATGCACTCATCAAAAGATATGAATTTTGACATTATAGGTCCTTTTGAAAAGTCAACAAAAACACCTTTTGGGTCAAAGCTTCATACATGAACATGGAAGACTCAATTGAGATTAGACCAAAAGGGCTGCTTAGGGGACATCCTAAGATTTCTAAAAAGTTTAAGGACTCCTCTCTAGGGTTAAAATTGGAGGAGATATGCTTTGTCAAAGTTGACTTTTTTTCAAAATGGCTAAAAATCAAATGTGCTCACAAATGCATTTTTTGCTAAATGGGCCTAACTTTTTATGATTGCACCTCACTTATAATGTGGTCCACGACTCAAACATTCACCCACACATTATTTTCTTCATTTTTCAATTTATTTTGATTTTTTGTTAATTAAAAAATGAATTAAATCAAATAATTGATGGGTAATAGCAAAGATATGATTTGATTTGGTTTTTGGACAGGTTGGCAATCAGAATATGCTGAATTATCAAGGCCAAAACGAATCAGGCATAATTGGTACAAGAAAGGGAAGATTTGGCTTAAACTATCAAGTTTGCATATGGTTAAAGAATCAAATTAAATCTCATCAAATTTCAAGATTTAATCCAAATTTTTTGACCTAATTCAGCCTACTATAAGGGCCTAACAATTCCTGATCAAAAAAAGAAGGATTGGAGGCGTGAAACTGAAAGAAAAAAGTTGAAACTTTGGACAAAAAGTGTGGGATCGAAATCCATCTTAGAGCCGTCCTGAGGAAGTTTCAAGGCTAGAAATACATTCTTGGACATCTCAGGAAGCTTCTCCAATCGATTGCACGCCTCTACATGTTCAGAATCGCTCCCTATCACTCTCATGGTTTGCAAAATTATTCAATTTCGATTACTGTAATTCTTGCATCTTTAGCATGTTTAAGTTACATATTTGTGTTCATCATCATGTTTGCAATGTTTCTGGATAGTTTGATTTAAGTTACAGTGCATGAACAAGCTTTTGCCATTGCTAGGGTTTCGTGCTCAAATTTGGGGTTTTGTGATTTAAGCAAAATTAGGCCTGATAATGGGTACCATGATGATCAGAGCTTCAAACCCAGTTGATTCATGGTCCCCAAATTAATTTTTATTGCGTGTGCTTGATTATTGAATAACACAGGTTTTTAGCAACAGACTTGCGTATGTAGGTAAAGGTTCTGAAACCTAAGACGACGGACCGGGAAGAAGATAAATGTATGTCACAACCTGACTGGCTGGTTTGAATTCTGGCGCGTTTTTGGTATAATCATTATTTTACACTTTTTGTTTTATCTTTTGATTATATGTATGAGTTAACATCCAACGCAGTTGGTCAGAGGAAGGAAGTCAGAAGCTCATGTCCTGGTTTCGATCCCAGGCGTGAGCTTTTGGCATTTTATCCATTATTTTCACCAGATCCAACACACCTCACCTTCTGAGGATCATCAAGCGCCCACTGGTATCATCTTCTGGATCCATCTCCAGTCAGATCCAGCATACCTCACCTTCTGAGGATCACCACAGCGCCCCCTGGTCCCATCTTCTAGATCCATCTACAGCCAGATCCAGCATACCTTACCTTATGAGGATCATCAAGCGCCCCCTGGTCTCATCTTCTGGATCCATCTCCAGCCGGATCCAGCACACACCTTCTGAGGATCATCAAGTGCCCTCTGATCTCATCCTATGGATCCATCTCCAGCCAGATCTAACACACACCTTCTTAGGATCATCAAGTGCCCTCTGTTCTCATCCTCTGGATCCATCTCCACTCAGATCCAGCACACACCTTCTGAGGATCATCACGCTCCCTTTGATCTCATCCTCTGATCCAACGCCAGCATACGCAGGTCCGCCATGAGTCCTCAGAAGATGGTCTCATTGGATTAGGCACCAGACTCTGGGCCATCCCTCTGGGTTTCAGAAGTTCAACACCCCCCAGAATTGCTAATAGCAGGCCCAATTTGCATTTTCTTTCTATTTCCTTTATTTAATTTCTTGAATTAATTTTTTCCATTTTTGTTTTAATTAATTAACAAAAAATTATTATTTTTATAAAAAAACTAAAAAGAATTAACAAATAAAAAAAGATTTTTTTTATATAAAATATTTATTTAATATAATTAGTAAGTTAAGCAAATTTAATTTCTTTTTCATAATTAAAATTAAATAGAATTAGGGTTGTAATTATACATAACTAAAATAATTATTTTCTCAAAAAAATAACTTAAATATTTTGCAATTAGATTTTTAGGGTTTTCAATTTCTTCTCGCATTTAATTCGTCGCGCGTATCTTATTTACCCTTTTTTTTTATTTTGTAACTGTTTCGAGTTTGTAATGGTTTTAATTAGGGTTTTAAATTCCGCACTTTAATTTTTCGTCGAGACAATTATGTAACTGTCAAAGCCTTGTAATAGCTAGGTTATTTCTTTTCCTCACTTTAAATTCCTGCAAATATTTAACTGTCTAGATGTATGCTAATAGGATTGTATGGCAAGAATGTCTGAAAAAATTAAAACGGTAGATCACCTAATGTGCAAAGACTAAATTAACTGAAAAATTCACCTGCACATATTCACTCCTAGGGTTTGCCTCACTTCGGTTGCCTTTGGTAAACAGTCATTAAGCATAGGAAATTTTAGTGGTCGCCCTCCTGTCTAAAAGATCAATTGTCCCATTCGAATGTTGCCTCGGAAACGTTGCCTCGAAAAGATCTTAAGACTCTAGGGTTACTACTAAGGTTTTCTAACTTTTGATTTAGTGATTGTACTTCGTCCCTTTCGAACGTCCCTTACTAACTCCAAAACGGGTGCTACCTACTCCTTAATAGTGGGATAGCGCTGTCTAAAGTAAATAGAACATAAACGATCTTCTTTCGAGTAGGTAGATGCTAGTAGGTACTTGCTCAAAATAAAACTTTTCACACAAACACTTTTCAAAAATAATTTTCAAAACAACTTCGTCACACCCTTGAGGACTGATACAAGGGTTATCACGAAGTAAAACATTTTCAAAGCAAGAACACACACAAGCAATTTTAAAAATATGATCAAGTACCTATGAGCCCGTAGATAACTACGCATAGAAAGGGTGCTAACACCTTCCCTTTCTATAATCTACCCCCCGTACTCAGAAATATCTCAAAAAAAGGTTTCTTCTGTTCTTTTCCCTTTTCCATGATTGAATGAAATAAAAGTCGATGGTGACTCTTGCTTACCACGACATTTTGCAAACAAAAAACGCAAAATGCAAACCAATATTAAACAGTCGGTTCTGCCACCGTATCACATGTGTGTGTTAAAATAGTAAGAAATCTTAGAAGTTCTGTGTGTGTTTAAACAATAAGAAATCCTAGAAGTTCTGTGTGTGTTAAAACAGTGAGAAAAAATCTAGAAGTTCTGATAGTTGTGCTAAAACAGTGAGAAAAAATCTAGAAGTTCTGATGCTGTGCTAAAACAGTGAGAGAGAAAAATCTAGAAGTTATGATGATGTGTCATAACAGTGCATAAAAACCTAGAAGTTCTAATACTGTGTCAAAACAATGGGAAAGAAAACTCAGAAGTTCTGTGTTACACTTCAACTGCTTCCTTACATTAGTCCGGGCATCTGCGACTTATTCAATTCTTAACAACAACAAAACAAAGAAATAAAAGCACGACAGTTTATAGAAGTTCTAATCCTAATTCTAAGCCTAGTTTTCTTCAAGAAGTTCTGATCCACAATTTTTTTTCTACTTAGGAAATGACATGGACAATATCAACACTATGATATTTACATATTTAATGATGTTCTGAATGAAAAGTTCAAAGTCATAATGACTTACCTTGAATCTGAAGCGTGTTTTTGGGACCTGAGCTGTTGCCTTTGAATGTTATAGGGGCAGCAAGAAACATAACAAAAAAAGTTATGTTCTTTGACTCAAAGGGAAGAACAAAGATATTATTTTGAGAATTCTGGGTTTTGAGAATGTTTGAATATTTTCTTTTCTCTCTTTTTTTTTTGTATTTGATCACTCTCCCTTTTCAAAAGCCATCCCCTTAAACGTGTGAGGGAACAAATTATTTATAGATGAGTTTGTTGTGGTTTTGGGGGGGGGGGGGGGGGAACAAATGGGATTTGAACCCTTTTCGGCATACTATTTCATTTCTTTTTAAGCACATCTTTTATTTGCTAATTTGGTGCAAATATGGGGTTTGAGAAAGTGCAGGCGTTGACTGGATCAACATCAATTTGGAGTGTTGTGGCAGCTGGATGCAGGACTGTGCCATAGTAGTGCGGAAGACTGCTCAAATGAGGTTTTGGGGCTTGGTGATGTTCTGATCAAAGAAGACCAAAATGAGATTCGAAGGGTGATGTTCTAATCGAAGCGTAGAACATAATCTCCATATGCTGAAGAGTCATGTTCTAATCGAAGAACACATTTTCCATATGTTCTGATTGAAGATTCATGTTCTGAACTGTCTTTGTAAATTCTGATTTTGCTTGCATGAAATCTGGCCTAGAAGTTCTGAAATTGTCATATTTCTTAATACTTAGAAAATTTTCCATGTGCTTAGAAATTTGATTTTTTCGAAGTAATTTATGACTTTTGATTTATTGAGGAACCAATTTCATGTCTTGATGAAAATATGATTGTTGAAACTTGATTTTGATCAAAAAGTCACAATTTGACTTTTCCGTGTGCTTTTGACCATTTTACCCTTGTGAATGACTTTCTTGGAAAATTGTAATCTGTGACTTGAAACTTGACAAAAGCAAATCTGAAGGTCCAGGAGGATTTTTTTAAAAATTAGAGGGAAAATTTTGGGGTACAACAAGAACCTTTAACACATCTTGGCCTTTTAGGTGTAGTGCGGAAGCTATAACGGAGTAACCCGGAAATGGTTGTCACGTGATACTACACTGGGACGAGTTTTTCCTGAAAATATTGCTAATTACCGAGTCAATCGGGACGGTGGTAATATTCGATGGAAGGATGTAGACTTTTGGAACCTCTTAGAACCTTGATTCGGCAGGTGATAAACTTTTATATCATACCATGTGGGTATCATGTGTGTGATTGTTGCATCATGCATTCATGCACCCATGAGCATCCATTAAAAACATTTTGTTTCAAGAGACTTAAAAGTTGACGCTTTGCGAATATCTCAGGTACTTTTTGACTATGGATTCTGGAAAAAGAAATACTAAGAAGTACAGTTTCAAAGATCCCAAGATAGATGAGTTGATGAGTCTGATTCCCGATATCGAGAGTTCCACAGATTTTCGTAGAAAGTATGGGTCCAATATTTCTCTTATGAAGCTCAGGATGAAAGAGGGTATTCTCTCGACTTTGGTCCAGTTCTATGATCCAATGTATTGATGCTTTACTTTCCCTGATTATCAGTTGATGCCTACATTGGAAGAGTATTCTTATCTATTGGGTTTACCTATTACTGATCGTGTTCCTTTTATCGGTTTGGAAAGGGAGCCAAAATCCCATGAGATTGCTGCTTTGATCCATTTTGGAGAAGGCTGGGGTTGAATCCCACATAACTACCAAAGGAGTAATTAGAGGTTTACCCGCTCAGTTCTTGTTGGAGAAAACTCGCTATTTTGCTAGGATGAAGAGTATGGTTGCTTTTGAAGCCAAGTTTGCTCTACTGGCTTATGGGTAGTTCTTATTTCCCAATGTCGACAAGTTTTTGGATATCAATGCCATTAGGATCTTTATGATTGGAAATCCAGCCCCTACATGATTGGGTGATGCCAAGATTAGTAGAAGATATTATAAATATGTTGAAACGTCCTGAACCACCATTTTGAAATAGAATGTAAATTTAAATTTATGTTAATATATGTTAACAATCATCTATGTAATGTTTTTTATGTTAATTTATGTTGTTTTTTTATTTAGCCATTATCCTGGTTGCTTCTGGTTTGAACTAAATTGACATATTTCAAATATGCATCTTCTGACTAAATGTTTAACAAAATAAGGATTTCCAATCAATTAGCTCTCAGAAATGCCTAAAAAAGGCTCGTCAGAAGATACATCCGAACATTAGGGACAATTGTGATGTTTCTCATTTGAAAGAGAAATTCCCAAAGGCTAATCTACGATTAAATTACTACTCTATCCTTGTAGAATCGAAAACAATCCCATCACTGAACTCGACCTATCAGAAAAACAAAATAAAAAGCCAACCAGGAAAACAACAAAAAATAGTAAGAGATTTCGTCCATATTTTCCTAATTTTTAAATTTTTCTGATTTCCTTCCCCTTTCCTGTAGTGCGCATGATATTTCCATTCCATCATTTAATACTTACGTGTTCCGACTGACATGATATATTAGTTTTCTTTTAATGTTATATATATATATATATATATATATATATATATATATATATATATATATATATATATATATATATATATATATATATATATATATATATATATATATATATATATATATATATATATATATATATATATATATATATATATATATATATATATATATATATATATATATATATATATATATATATATATATACACACACGTGTGTGTCATCATAAAATAAAAAAGAGGATAATTGTTGAAATTAAATTGGTTAAAAAAGAATGACTCATAATTAATTATTGGATGCTAACAAAGTATATAAGTGTTTTGTTTTAGAGTTTAAAATAATAAGACGGGATGAGGTTTTAGATTAAGAAATGAGAAATGAAAAAATGAAAAAATGTGAGATGGTAAATAAATTTTTTTTATATTAATTTGTTTTTTATCACCTTTATAATGATTGGTTTTCTCTCTATATATTTTTTCTAATTTTTTATATTTTATAATTATATTTTTCAAAAAAAATTCAAATGCGACACATTTATATTATCAGTGAAAAAAGGCTTTTGTTTTTGCTGTATAATGGACCCAAAATTATTAAATTCCACTACTAATTAAGTATTTTTATTTAGTTTTTTCAATTTTTTAAAGACATGTGCTACTTATGAAAACACAAAAATGATAGAAATGAAGAAAACGTATGAGTTGCCGATATCTTGTGCTCTAATTAGAACTAATGACATGATGGAACGTTACTCATTGCATAGGTTTGTTTTTATTGTTTTTTCTTTTCTAATTACAAGTATTATTTTGACAAAAAGTTTAATTTAAAATTTATTTTCAATTTTCAAAAACCTCATTATGACCGGTTTAATTTAAAGATTTACTTTTAAAAAAATTATGTTGAATTTATTATTTTATTGGTGGTTTTTTATGTGGTTTGATTTAAAAAATATTAATATTAGAATATGATTTATTTTTCATATGAATGATTGTTTTGTTTTCTAAAACGTGTTACTATATTGAAATATTGTGAAAGGGAAAATGAATACTATTTAAAAAATTAATTAAAAGTATTGTGAAGTTTTTAGAGGAGGATATTTAGATACAATTTTATAGGTGTGGTTCATACTTTTCTTGAATAAAAATATGACAAATATACCTAAATATCTTTTAAGAAGTAAAAATAAGAAGAAATTATATATGTATAAGAGGAAATTACACACTTATCATATTTTTGTTAGAAAAAAACATAAACCACACCTAAAAAAAATACTAAGTTTCTTCCATTTTTAAATAATAAATATATATATATGTCTAAATTATCTATACTTTATATTAGTAGGTGAACTAATTTGTACTTTCAATTAAGTAGTAACAAAATGCATTTAAATATAATATTTACATTTAAAGAGTTCACTTCTATAAAATTGAATAGTAATATTTAAAACTTTTTAGACCAACTTTTCAAAAAGATTTAAAAAAACAAAGGTTTAATATGACAATTTATGTTTATGTAAAAAATATTAAATATTATAATATGCACTTAAAATTTAATACAATTAAATTAATATGAGTTGAAATTAGTAATAATTAAAATAAACTTAAAAATATTATGAAATCAATTTTGTAAAAAGATTAAAAAAATACGATGTAATAATAATCCAAAACGTGAAACATAACCACAAAAAATGTTTCAAAATAGTTGATGATATTTTTTCATACTTTTTGATTAAATTATAGTTTTGCTCCCGTATTTTGTCTGATTCTCGAAATTAACCCCCAATTTTAAATTCAAATAATTTCGGTCTCTTATTTTAAATTCAAACAATTTTAATTCCCTCTCATATTTTTATAGAAATCAATAAGATTTTTTTAACTTATATTTTTATCTGCAAAGTTCAAAAAAACGTTTATATAAGATGATTAATCATGTTTTACAACTAATTTATCGTTTAAAAAGTGAAAACTTCGTTAATTTTAAATGAAAAAGTATGAGAAGAGACTCAAAGTTTTTAAATCAAAAATAGTGATGAAAACTTTAAATTTAAAATAGGAGGACCAATTTCATGAATCAAGGGAAATAGGAGGACTAAAATTGTAATTAAGCTTAATTTTTTTTTAAAAAAAATTTATAAATTTTTTAAAATACTTATAAAAACAATTTATAAATATATAAAATGAATTTAAATTTTTTGTTATAGAATAAATTATGCGAACTTATTTAAATTTGATTCTACATTAATAAACTCATATGTTATAAAATGCAAGTAAGTTGGTTATTAAAAACATATTCTATGGGTAATTTGGTAAAAACATGAATGAGACATTGAGAGAATGTTTTATAATTCCGTAAAAGTATTAAGAAATCTACTAGAGAAATATTAACTTTTTTTCTTACAAGTGAAATATTACAATTTATCGAAAATTGAATCAAAGATGCAGCCTCTCTCTCGATTTATTAAATTCCTTTAATTTAGTGCTCTTGATACTATGTTGAAGATAATGGATAAAATATTGTTCTGTTTAATCTAGTGTTCTTGATATCATATTGAAGATAATAGATGAAATGTTGTTGTATTTTATTTCTCAGCCTCCTTGCTGGTTTATATAGAGGGAACACAAAAAATTTCAAATAGGGAAATAAAAATATTTTTAAACAAATACATATCCCCTTCTTGCATTTGTCAATTACAATGACGAAAATTCCACATTTTTATTTAGGGCGTGCAAATCTAAACTGAATATTTTCTTGTGATATCCAAAAAATCAAAGAATTGTCAAACTCGAGTATTGTCCATCCTCAATTGACAATGAAGAGAAATTATATTTCAACATGCATGAACTGAAGACATATGCAGATATAAAAGTTATGTGGATTACAGTTTTTCTGTTACTCAATAAAGAATATTATTAAAATGGATGGGGCAATTGCAAGAAAAGTCCAAAATATTATAAAGATGTTGCAACGTCCTGAACCACCATATTGTAATAGAATGTAATGTTAAATTTATGTTAATATATGTTAACAATCTTCTATGTAATGTTTTTTTAATGTTAATTTATGTTGTTTTTTTTTGTTTAGCCATTGTCCTGGTTGTTTCTGGTTTGAAATAATGGACATATTTCAAATATGCATCTTCTGACTAAATTTTTAACAAAATAAGGATTTCGTATCAATTAGCTCTCAGGAATTCCTAAAAAAGGCTCGTCTGAAGATGCGTATCAATTTGCATTTATTTGAACCATCAGTATACTTTATTGATGCTTCTCCAGAATATTATGGATTGATACGAAGATGTAACTCCTGATTATATTTTTAATAAAATAAAAATTTATCACACATTAGCTCTCAGAGACAATTTTGACATTTCTCATTGGAAAGAGAAATTACCAAAGGGTAATCTATGATGAAATTACTACTCCATCGTTGTAGAATCAGAAAAAATCCCATCACCGAACTCGACCTATCGTAAAAACAAAATAAAAAGCCAACCGGGAAAATAACAAAAAATAGTAAGAGATTTCGTCCATATTTTCCTAATTTTTTAATATTTCTGATTTCCTTCCCCATTCATGTAGTGCGCATGAGATTTCCATTCCATCGTTATCTGTGATTCCGCCATTTAATGCTTAAGTGTTCCGACTGACATGATATATTGGTTTTCTTTTAATGTTTATATATATATATATATATATATATATATATATATATATATATATATATATATATATATATATATATATATATATATATATATATATATATATATATATATATATATATATATATATACACGTGTGTCATCATAAAATAAAAATGAGGATAATTGTTGAAATTAAATTGGTTAAAAAAGAATGACACATAACTAATTATTGGATGCTAACAAAGTATATAAATCTTTTGTTTTAGAGTTTAAAATAGTAAGACTGAATCAGGTTTTATATTAAGAAGTGAGAAATGAAAAATGAAAGAAGATATAGTCTTCCTTAAATAGAACATGCATTTGTTAGGTAAAAAATGTGAGATGGTAAAAAAATTTGTTTTTATATTAGTTTGTTTTTTTGTCACCTTTATAATGATTGGTCTTTTCTCTATATCTTTTTTCTAATTTTTTAATTTTATAATTATGTTTTCAAAAAAAAAATTCAAATGCGACACATTTATATTATCAATGAAGAAAGGCGTTTGTTTTCGTTATATAATGGTTCCAAAATTATTATATTCCACTCCTAATTAAGTATTTTTATTTATTTTTTTCATATTTTTAAAGACATGTGCTACTTTTGAAAACTCAAACATGATAGAAATTAGGAAAACGTATGAGTTGCGGATATCTTGTGCTCTAATCAGAACAAATGGCAAGATGGAACCTTACTCATTGCATATGTTCGTATTTATTGTTTTTTTGACAAAATATTTAATTTAAAATTTAATTTCAATTTTCAAAAACCTCATTATGACGGGTTTAATTTAAAGATTTACTTTTAAAAAATTTATGTTGCATTTATTATTTTATTTGTGGTTTTTTATATGGTTTGATTTAAAAAATATTAATATTAGAATTTGATTTATTTTTAATGTGAATGCTTGTTTTGTTTTCTAAAGACGTGTTACTATATTGACATATGATGAAAGGGAAAATGAATACTATTTAAAAAATAATGAAATGTATTGTGAAGTTTTTAAAGGAGAATATTTAGGTACAATTTTATAGGTGTGGTTCATAGTTTTCTTCAGTAAAAATATGACAAATATACTTAAATATCTTTTAAGAAGTAAAAATAAAAAAAAAATTATATATGTAAGAGGAAATTACACCCTTTCTATATTTTTATTGGAAAAAAACATAAACCACAACTAAAAAAAATACAAAATTTTTTCCATTTTTAAATAATAAATATATATCTAAATGATCGGTACTTTATATTAGTAGGTGAACTAATTTGTACTTTCAATTAAGTATTAACAAAATGCAATTAAATATAATATTTACACTTAAAAAGTTTACTTCTATAAAATTAAATAGTAATGTTTGAAACTTTTTAGACAAACTGTTTAAAAATATTTAAAAAAACAAATGTTTAATGTGACTATTTATGTTTATGTAAAAAGTATTAAATATTATAATATGCACTTAAAATTTAATACAATTAAATTAATATCAGTTAAAATTAGTAATAATTAAAATTAACTTAAAAATCTTATGAAATCAATTTTGTAAAAAGATTAAAAAACAACAATGTAAAAATAATCCAAAACGTGAAACATAACCACAAAAAATGATGCAAAATAGTTTATGATATTTTTTCATAAATTTTGGTTAAATTATAGTTTTGCTCCCCTATTTTGACTGATTCTCGAAATTAGCTATTATTTTAAATTTAAATAATTTCGGTCTCCGATTTTAAATTCAAACAATTTTAGTTCCCTCTCATATTTTTTATAGAAAATTGATAAGATTTTTTTAACTTAAATTTTTATCTACAAAGTTCAATAAAAGGTTTATATAAGATGATTTATCATATTTTACAACTAATTTGTTGTTTAAAAAGTGAAAACATCGTTATTTTTAAGTGCAAAAGTATGAGAAGAAACCAAAATTGTTTAAATAAAAAATAGAGGATGAAAATTTTAAATTTAAAATAGGAGGACCAATTTCATGAATCAAGGAAAATAGGAGGACTAAAATTGTATTTAAGCTTAATTTAAAAAAAAAATATAAAGTTTGTAAAATACTTATAAAAACAATTTATAAATATATAAAATGAATTTACATTTAATTTATTTTTGTTATAGAATAAATTATGCGAACTTATTTAAATCTGATTCTATTTTAATAAACTCAGATATTATAAAATACAAATAAGTTGGTTATTAAAAACATATTCTAAGGGCAACTTGGTAAAAACATGATTGAGACATTGAGAGAATGTTGTAGAATTCCGTAAAAGAATTAAGAAATCTACTAGAGAAAGCATAGCTTTTTTTTCTTACAAGTCAAATATTACCATTTATCCAAAACAGAATCAAAGATGCAGCATCTCCGTCGATTTATTAAATTCATTTAATTTAGTGCTCTTGATGCTATGTTGAAGATAATAGGTAAAATGTTTTTCTGTTTAGTCTAGTGTTCTTGATACCATATTGAAGATAATAGATAAAATATTGTTGTATTTAATCCCCATCTTGCATTTGTCTATTTCAATGAAGCAAATTCCACATTTTAATATTGGGCTTGCAAATCTAAACTGAATATTTTCTTGCGATATCCAGAAAATCAGAGAATTGTCATACTCGAGTATCGTCCATCCTTAATTGACGGGAAATTATATTTCAACATGCATGAACTGAAGACATATGCAAATATAAAAGTTATGTGGATTACAATTTTTCTATTACTCAATAAAGGATCTTATTAAAGTGGATGCGGTGATTGCAAGATTAGTCGAGGATATTATAAAGATGTTGCAACGTCCTGAACCACTATTTTGTAATAGAATTTAATGTTTAATTTATGTTAATATATGTTAACAGTCATCTATGTAATGTTTTTTATGTTAATTTATGTTGTTTCTGGTTTGAACTAAATGGACATATTTCAAATATGCATCTTCTGACTAAATGTTTAACAAAATAAGGATTTCCAATCAATTAGCTCTCAGGAATACCTATAAAAGGCCCTTCTGAAGATACATTTTAATTTGTATTTATTTGAACTAAAAGTATATTTTATTGATGCTTCTCCAGACTATTATGGATTGATACGAAGATGTATCTCCTGATTATATTTTTAACAAAATAAAAATTCATCACACATTAGCTCTCAGGAATATCTAAAAACATTAGGGACAATTGTGACATGTCTCATTAGAAAGAGAAATTCCCAAAGGCCAATCTACGATGAAATTACTAATATATCCTTGTAGAATCGGAAACAATCCCATCAGTGAACTCGACCTATCATAAAATTAAAAAAAAAATTCAACCAGGAAAACAACAAAAAATAGTAAGAGATTTCGTCCATATTTCCTAATTTTTTATTTTTTTGATTTCCTTCCCCTTTCCTGTAGTGCGCATGAGATTTCCATTCCATCGTGATCTCGGATTCCGCCATTTAGAGTTTTAAATAGTAAGACGGGATGAGGTTTTATATTAAGAAATGAGAAATAAAATATAGTCTTTCTTAAATAGAACATGCATTTGTTAGGTAAAAAATGTGAGATGGTAAAAAAAAATTTATATTAGTTTGTTTTTTATCACCTTTCTAATGATTGGTTTTCTCTCTATATCTTTTTTCTAATTTTTTTAATTTTATAATTATATTTTCCAAAAAAAATTCAATTGCGACACATTTATATTATCAGTGAAAAAGGCTTTTGTTTTCGCTGTATAATGGACCCAAAATTATTAAATTCCACTGCTAATAAAGTATTTTTATTTAGTTTTTTCAATTTTTTAAAGACATGTGCTACTTTTAAAAACACAAACATGATAGAAATTAGGAAAACGTATCAGTTGCAGATATCTTGTGCTCTAATCAGAACTAGTGGCAGGATGGAACCTTACTCATTGCATATGTTAGTTTTTATTGTTTTTTCGTTTCAAATTACAAGTATTATTTTGACAAAAAATTTAATTTAAAATTGATTTTTGTTTATCAAAAATCTCATTATGACAGGTTTAATTTAAAAATTTACTTTTAAAAAGATTATATTGCATTTATTATTTTATTTGTAGTTTTTTATGTGGTTTGGTTTAAGAAATATTAATATTAGAATTTGATTTATTTTTAATGTGAATGCTTGTTTTGTTTTCTAAAGACGTCTTACTATATTGACATATGGTGAACGGGAAAATGAATAATATTTAAAAAATTAATGAAATGTATTGTGAAGTTTTTAAAGGAGAATATTTAGATACAATTTTATAGGTGTGGTTCATACTTTTCTTCAATAAAAATATGATAAATATACCTAAATATCTTTTAAGAAGTAAAAATAAGAATAAATTATATGTGTAAGAGGAAATTACACATTTGGAAAAAACATAAACCAACTATTTACGCACTTGCTATATTACTAAGTTTTTTCCATTTTTAAATAATAGATATATATCTAAATGATTTGTAGTTTAAATTAGTAGGTGAACTAATTTGTACTTTCAATTACATAGTAACAAAATGAATTTAAATATAATATTTATATTTAAAAGTTCACTTCTATAAAATTGAATAGTAATATTTGAAACCTTTTAGACCAACTATTTAAAAAGATTTAAAAAAACAAATGTTTAATATGACAATTTATGTTTATGTAAAAAAATATTGAATATTATAATATGCACTTAAAATTTAATACAATTAAATTAATATCAGTTAAAATTAGTAATAATTAAAACTAAATTAAAAATCTATTGAAATCAACTTTGTAAAAAGATTAAAAAAACACAATATAAAAATAATCCAAAACGTGAAACATAACCACAAAAAATGTTGCAAAATAGTTTATGATATTTTTTCATAATTTTTGGTTAAATTATAATTTTGCTCTCCTATTTTGTCTGATTCTCGAAATTAACCCCTATTTTAAATTCAAATAATTTCGGTCTCCTATTTTAAATTCAAACAATTTTAGTTCTCTTTCATATTTTTTATAGAAAATCGATAAGACTTTTTTAACTTATATTTTTATCTACAAAGTTCAATAAAAGGTTTATATAAGATGATTTATCATATTTTACAACTAATTTGTTGTTTAAAAACTGAAAACATCGTTAATTTTAAAGTGCAGAAGTATGAGAAGAGACCAAAAGTGTTTAAATCAAAAATAGGGGACGAAAACTTTAAATTTAAAATAGGAGATCAATTTCATGAGTCAAGAAAAATAGGAGGATTAAAATTATAATTAAGTCTAATTTTTTAAAAATTTTGTTTTTATAAATTTTGTAAAATACTTATAAAAACAATTTATAAATATATAAAATGAATTTAAATTTAATTTATTTTTGTTATGACATGTTTAATTTAAAGATTTACTTTTAAAAAGATTATGTTGCATTTATTATTTTATTTGATGTTTTTTATGTGGTTTGATTTAAAAAATATTAATATTAAAATTTGATTTATTTTTAATGTGAATGCTTGTTTTGTTTTCTAAATACATGTTACTATATCGACATATCGTGAAAGGGATAATGAATACTATTTAAAAAATTAATGAAATGTATCGTGAAGTTTTTAAAGGAGATATTTAGATACAATATTATAGGTGTGGTACATACTTTTCTTCAATAAAAATATGATAAATATACCTACATATCTTTTAAAAAGTAAAAATAAGAAGGAATTATATATGTGTAAGAGAAAATTACACACTTGCCATATTTTTATTGGAAAAAAATATATACCACACTTAAAAAAAATACTAAGTTTTTTCCATTTTTAAATGATAAATATATATCTAAATGATCTGTACTTTAAATTAGTAGGTGAACTAATTTGTACTTTTAATTTTGTAGTAACAAAATGCATTTAAATATAATATTTACATTTAAAAAGTTCACTTCTATAAATTTGAATAGTAATATTTGAAACTTTTTAGACCAACTGTTTAAAAATATTTAAAAAAACAAATTTTAATATTACAATTTATGTTTATGTAAAAAAATATTGAATATTATAATATACACTTAAAATTTAATACAATTAAATTAATATCAGTTAAAATTAGTAATAATTAAAATTAACTTAAAAATCTTATGAAATCAATTTTGTAAAAAGATTAAAAAAACACAATATAAAAATTATCCAAAACGTGAAACATAACAACAAAAAAAATGTTGCAAAATAGTTTATGATATTTTTTCATAATTTTTGGTTAAATTATAGTTTTGCTCCCCTATTTTGTCTGATTCTCGAAATTAGCCCCCCTATTTTAAATTCAAATAATTTCGATCTCCTGTTTTAAATTCAAACAATTTTAGTTCACTCTCTTTTTTTTTTAATAGAAAATTGATAAGATTTTTTTTTACTTATATTTTTATCTACAAAGCTCAATAAAATGTTTATATAAGATGATTTATCATATTTTACAACTAATTTATAGTTTAAAATGTGAAAACATTGTTAATTTAAGTGCAAATGTATGAGAAGAGACCAAAAGTGTTTAAATCAAAAATAGGGGATGAAAACTTTAAATTTAAAATCGGAGGATCAATTTCATGAATCAGGGAAAATAGGAGGACCAAAATTGTAATTAAGCCTAATTTTTAAAAAATTTGTTTTTATAAATTTTATAAAATACTTTTAAATATATAAAATGAGATTAAATTAAATTTATTTTTGTTATAGAATAAATTATGCAAACTTATTTAAATTTGATTCTCTTTTGATAAACTCTGATATTATAAAATGCAAATAAAATGGTTATTAAAAACATATTCTAAGGGAAATTTGGTAAAAACATGATTGAGACATTGAGAGAATGTTTTAGAATTCCGTAAAAGAATTAAGAAATCTTCTAGAGAAAGATTAACTTTTTTTTCTGGCAAGTTGAATATAAAAATTTATCCAAAACAGAATCAAAGATGCAACCTCTCTATCGATTTATTAAATTCATTTAATTTAGTGCTCTTGATACTATGTTGGAGATAATAGGTAAAATATTGTTATGTTTAATCGAGTGTTCTTGATATCATATTGAAGATAATAGATAAAATGTTGTTGTGTTTTATTTCTCAGCCTCCATGTTGGTTTATATAGAGGAATATAATAAATTTCAATTAGGGAAATAAAATTGTTTTCAACAAATACATATCTCCATCTTGCATTTGTCTATTTCAACAGCGCAAATTCTACATTTTAATTTAGGACTTACGAATCTAAACTGAATATTTTCTTGCGATATCCAGAAAATCAAAGAATTGTCAAACTTGAGTATCGTTCATCCTCAATTGGCAACGATTTTTTAATAGAATGTAATGTTAAATTTATGTTAGTATATGTTAATAATCATCTATGAATATTCATTTATTCTTAAGCTTTTTTAATTAAATAAAAATAATTGAAATCAATAATAACGTTCAAACAATTGAAGTGGTTTTCTAATTTATAATTTTTTCTATTAAAAAAATGTTTTAGTAATACATTCTCATCTCTTCTTTTATTTTATACTTTAATTTATAAATATATGACATTTAAATTAATTAAATTATAAATATTAGAAATTATATTGTTTAATTTTATAATTTAAGGAAACACTTGATATTATGTGGATACTGCAAAAAAAATTATTTATGGGTTGTGAATTTGATATTTATGCATCTTAATATTACCATACTCATTGATCTCATATTCAATTGGTTTTATGTATGACATCCTATTATAAAATTGGAAACCAGTTATGAAAAATGGAAACAAGTTTTTTGTTTTAGTAGTAAAATGGATCTGGACAAATTTTCTGTTAAATTGTAATTCATAGTGTCTAAACTATATGTCGAAGAGATTAAATTTGATTTAGATCTAAAATAGAATAGATTTGATTTAGTACCAAAATAGGTATTCTGGGCTTTCATAGTTTTGGGCTTAGGGTGAAAGCTAAATCTATAAATAGAAGGAGTAACCCCTAATTTGGTAATTAAGACAATCAAGTCATTCATAGTATGTGTAGTTGCAAGTGAATAACAAAGTTTTCCATAATTTGGGGGAAGAGATAAACTCTACAGAAAATAATTGTCTTCTTCTCATGATTCATTGTCATTGTGTGGTGTCAATCTTAAGCATCAAGATTGTTAGAAATTTATCATAAATATTTTGGTGGATTTCCAACTAGGGATGTCAGTTTGGACCTGTTAATGGGGATCCCCGCGGGGAACGCCCCGTTCGGGGCCCCAAAGATGGGGAATTTTCCCCCGTGGGGGCGGGGATGGGGAGAAAAATTCCCCCGAGAGCATTTCGGGGACGGGGACGGGAAATACACCCCCCCGCCCCGCGGGGACCCCGCCCCGCCTATTATTTTAATATAGTTAATTTAATATATATATTTTAGATTAGGTTTTTTAGTCATTTCCTTTATGTTTATTTATAAAAATAAATAAATATTCATGTATTTATTAAGAGAGAGAAATGTAAATATTAGACCCTAAAAAAGTTGAAGCGTTTCATTTTCTTCTGCCAGACATTTAGAGTCTCACACGTTAGACTCCTTTTTTTCTTCTCCAGTCAAATCTCCATTCATCTTCCTCTTCCAATTCCATCTTCTCTATTTGGTGTGCTTCCATTATTCACAGCTCTTACAATTTCATCAATAAGGTTTGATTTTCATAAATTTGTTCATGTAATTATTTATAGGAAAAAATAGATTATTTCTCTTTGATTCTCATAAATCTGTTTATATTATTGTTTATAGAAAAAAGTAGATTGTTTCTCCTTGATTCTCATAAACCTGTTCATGTAATTGCTTATAGGAAAAGTTGATTATTTTGATTAAATTTAAATTAAATTGTTTAGAAATTTTAGAGTTATCAAATCATTTGCATATTAAAAAAATATAAAATAATCAAAAAATTACTCATTTTTATCTCCTTTTAAATATTTTTGTGTTCATTTTTTATCTATACTATGCATTTGTAATTAAAATAATGTCGTCAGTTTTTCCTTAAAAAATATTAAAATATACTTTTCCTATTTTTTATTAATATATCACACTATAATTTAACTTTCTATATTAAACAAAAAAATATTACTTTTTAAATGAATCAATATATCATGCTATCACGGTATCACCCATAAAAAAAACCAAATATCTTATATTTCTAATTATTAATGAAATAATAACATATAAACAATAATATATCATGCTATCACCCATAAAAAAAAAATATATCTTATATTTCTAATTATAAAACCAAAGCCATTAAGTGAAATAATAACATATAACTTTTTACACGAGTAAATATATCATGTATATAGGTAAATAAATGTATTCTCAATGTATATAATTAATTAATATATGTTATTATTTCTAATTGAAAAGTTACAGTAAATAAGGCATATTTAGAAATATGTGTAATGCATCATATATTTAGAAATATAAGATTTTCCTTATTAATTATTTTTTGTGTGAATTTCATGTATTTACTATTTCATTTATTTATTATTTTTTCATATATTTATTATTTTTGTTCTACTTCCACATACTGCTGAGGTCATTTGTGATTTTTTGGTAGATTGTTTGATGGATTGGAATATTGATAGAAAATTGTCAACATTAACCATTGATAATTGTAGCACCAATGATGCTCTGATTGACCATTTGATTGATAAGATGTCACCTTCTTCTTTTATTTTAAAAGGGAAATTGTTTCATATGCGTTGTTGCGCCCACATATTAAACTTGATAGTGAAAGATGGCATGCAAACAATTTCTATTTCAATTGAAAAGATTAGGGAAAATGTCGGTTTTTGGGTAGCAACACCAAAGAGGGAGGAGAAATTTAAAGAAACTTGTAATCAATTGAACATGACTTATGAAAAGAAGCTTGCACAAGATTGTAGAACAAGATGGAACTCTACTTATTTAATGCTTGCTTCTGCATTGCCTTACGAACAAGTTTTTAAACGTTTAAAACAACGTCGTGATTCCCAATATAAGTGTGCACCAAGTGAAGAAGATTGGAAAATGGCAAGAGAAATTTGTGACAAGTTGAAATTATTTTTTAGTGTCACTGAGTTGTTCTCGGGTACTAAGTATCCAACATCAAACATTTATTTTCCCAAAGTTTGTCAAATAAGATTAGCTTTAAGAAAGTGGGAAGATTCTTCTAGTGATACTATACAAAGTATGGCAAGAAGTATGATAGTGAAGTTTGACAAATATTGGAGTTTGATTAATGGGGTGATGGCAATAGGGGCTGTTTTGGATCCTAGATATAAAATAACTTTGTTGAATTACTTCTTCCAACTTATGTATGGGAATAATGCTCCCAAAGAATTGGAAAAGGTAATACAAATGTGTGAAGATTTAGTTGAAGAATATCAACCAAATAATGATATGGTTCCTACAAGTAGTGAAGTTGGTGCATCAATATTGGTAGATGACATTGATGTCACAAGTCAAGATTGGGAGAAGGCTTATTCGGAATATGTGATGGAAAATACTTCAACTACAAATGTCAAGTCAGAATTTACTTCCTACTTGGAAGATGGTGTCTTGCTTGATAAACAAAAAAAGGAAAATTTTGACATCTTAGGATGGTGGAAACAAAATGGTTTGAAATTTCCAACTTTGCAAAAGATTGCAAGGGACTTTTTAGCAATTCCTATCTCTACCGTTGCTTCAGAGTCCGCCTTTAGTACTAGTGGTCGTGTTTTAAGTCAACAACGTAGTAGGTTGAAGGAAGACACTTTAGAGGCTTTGATGTGCACTCAAGATTGGATCCGAAAAGATATAAAAGGTAATATATTTTTATCTTTTACAAGATTAATTGAAAAAGATTTTTAAATTTTAATTTAGCTATTTGTTTCTTAGGTTATTCAAAAACGTTGACTCAATTCGAATGTGTGGATGAAGATATGGATGATGATGATGATGATAATAAGGTAATTTACATATTAGTGTTGATTACCTTTTAGTTTTTAAAGTATTTTTTTAAGTAAATATAATTATTGATTGTTTACTTTTCGTAGGAAAAAGAAAGTCATATCTAATTGTGGAATGAGGAAGAAGACCTTGCAAGGAGAAGTTGGAAAGAGAGACATGATTGATCATTACTTGTTTGGATATTTTGCTTAATATTTTAGTTTATTTATATGTAACTTTGTTTTAAGTATTTTGATATTTCTACTTTACGTGTGTTATCAATTGAGTAAATAGAGATATGTTGACTTTTGCTTTTAGTTGACTTATTATGAAGTATTTTTTAGCTTTTCAAGCATACTCATGATGCTAAATTTTATAATTATCCCTTATTAGTTTTGATGAAGTATAGTTTTTTAAGCATAATTATGTCGTTGGATTTTTTTAGTTGTTTAGGCATATTGTTACTTTAAAAAGTATTATAGTTCATTTTGTTGAATTTTATAGCATTTTATAGAAATTTATAAAAAAAATATTATTATTTTGTGTTCCATTAGTATTTTTAATAAAAAATAATAAATGTCAAATACTAATATTTTTTAATAACATAATAAATATGTGAATTCTTTGTGATTTTTATTTTTATAGAAAATATAAACATTTTAAAAAAATAAAATATTAATGAATAAATGTAGGATCTATGGGGATCCCCGCGGGGAACGGGGATCCGCGGGGAACGGGGATGGGGATAGAAATTCCCCCGTGACGGAGATCGGGGACGGGGACGGGGAATGAATTTGATGGCGGGGAAAAAGATGGGGAAGTGTCCCCCCGGCCCCGCCCCGCCCCATTGACATCCCTATTTCCAACATCTGGTATCAAGAGCTCGGTTTCGATTCAAGGGAAGTATCGATCAAGAACGATTGAGGACGAAAAAGAATTCACGATAGCAAATTATAGGAATGCAAATTATCCTGCAACTCTACCAATTCAGAAAGTAGACAACTATGAGAATTGGTACAAACAAATGAAACTGTTGTTCAGATGTCAAGGACTTTGGGATCTTGTAAAAGATGGATTCGAAGGGCTTGGAGAAAATGCTTCAGAAGAAGAAAAGAAGAAAAAAACATAAATTGAGAAGCTGAGTTATAAAGGACTATTTATAATTCATCAATGTGTGAGTCCATAAAATTTTAAAAAAGTACGTGATTTAGAATCTGCAAAAGAAGCTTGGGAGGTTCTTGAGAAGTCTTTTGGTGGCGTAGAAAAGGTGAAAGAAGTGAGGTTACAAACTTACAAGAGAACATATGAATTGCTTCAGATGGAAGATAGTGAGAGCATATCTGATTTCTTCACTAGAGTTACAAAACTAGTGAATCAAATCAAGGCATGTGGAGAAACATTAACAACAAAAGCTGTATTTTCAAAGATCTTGAGATCTTTGGCTCCTATGTTTGACCACGTAGTGGTGGCTATAGAAGAGGGGAAAGACTTGTCGAAATTGAAAAAGGAAGAGCTTCAAGGGATGCTTGAATCTCATGAACAAATAATGAATGAAAGAGCTACATGCAAGTCGAAGAGTGATGTGGCTTTGTGGGAACATTCAGCAAAAGAAACCAAAGGCAAAGGAAAGTGGTTCGACAGAGGTAGATGCGGCTACAACAAATCGAATGGTAGAGGAAACTAGAATGACGGAAACGTGTTGAATCAATGAAGACCATACAAAGGAAACCAAAGAGGTGGTGTTGCAAATAAAGTAAGAGGTGGTGGTCGAAAACATGATAAGAGTCACATTCAATGTTACAATTGTCAGAAGTATGGTCAATATTCGAGTGATTGTCAAGAAAAACAAATGAATCAAGAAAGTGATGCAATGTTTGCAAAACATGAAGAAGAAGAGATGATGTTGATGGTAACAACAAGAGATGAAGATAGATTCAAGGACCAATGGTACTTGGATTTAGGATGCTCATCACATATGTCTGGAAGGAATGACTGGTTTGTCAACATAAAGCCCTCAATGGAAAATATGGTAAAATTTGCAAATGACAATACCCTAGCAGCTGAAGGTATTGGTGATGTTATGATTATGAGGAAAGATAGAAAGAGGTCAGTAATTTGAAATGTATTGTACATACCAGGTGTGATACGGTGGCCATAACCGGGACCGTGTTTCCCTATTTCGTTAAGGAATTTGCAGGTTTGCATTTTGCGTTTGTTTTCGCAAAATGTCGCGGTAAGCAAGAGTCGCCACCGTCTTTTATTTTATCCAACAAGGAAAGGAAAAAAAGCACTGAAAAATTCCTTTTTTGAGATATTTCTGAGTACGGGGGATAGATTATAGAAAGGGAAGTTATTAGCACCCTTTCTATCTGTAGTTATCTATGGGCTCTTAGGTACTTGCTCATCATTTTCAATATTGTTTTCTTTGTGTTTGTGGGCTTTGAAAAGTTTTTGTTTTGACCTCGATTTAACTCTTGCTTCTGTCTTCAAGAGTGTAATGAGGTGTTTTTTGAAAACTTTGTTTGTAAAAGAGTGTAAGTGTGAAAAAAAAGTTTGTTTTGATTGAGCAAGTACTTAAGAGCTAATCTACCTACTCGAAAAAAGAATCGTTCTATGTTTGTTTCCTTTAGACAGCGCTCTCCCACTATTAGTGAGTAGATAGCACGTCGTTGGAGTTTTGAGGGTCAATTCGAAAGGGACGGACGGTCACTAAAGCAATGTTAAGACGTCTTAGTAGTAACCCTAATGTCTTAGATCAATTATTCGAGGCAACAATTCCGAGGCAACCATTTCGAGGCAAATTTTTCGAATCGGGACTTTGATCTTTGTTTAGAAAAAAGGACGACCACTAAAGAATCCTATACTCAATGACCGTTTACCGAAGGCAACCAAGTGGGTGTGTACCCTAGGAGTACGCATGTGCGAATGATTCAATTTCAGATTTATTTATCTTTGCACATTTAGGGTGATCTAACTGTTTTAAATTAATCATACATTCTTGTCATGCAAACCTTAATTATTCATACATCTAACAGTTAATAATTTGCAGAATTTAAAAGTGCGGAAATTAAACTACGCTATTACAAGGCTTCGGGTATTTACATAGCCAAAAACAAACCCTTTAAAAAATAAAGCGGTAAATAGAAATAAACGTCCTAATTAACTATTACAAACTGTAGGCAGTTACATCGATATGGATAAAAATAAAGCGCGCGAGAAAATTAGATCGGCGAGAAACTAGGGTTTTGACCCTCTTAATCAAAAGAAAAATGTTTTTGTTGTTTTAAATATTTTTTAAAGAAAAGAATTAAGTTTTTCTAAATTAAATACTAAATTAATTAGTTAATTAAAATAATTACAAGACCTATTTTTGGTTTTTTGATTATTTTAGGGAAAAATAAAATATAATTAAGTTAGTAATAAAACCTATTTATTCTAATTAATTTTAATCATTTGCAAAAAGGAAATTAAAGATACCTAAATTAACAAACCTAATTAAATTAATTAATTTTTTTTAAATAAAAATATGATCTAGACCTAATTTGTGAAAAAATAATATTTTGATGATTTTTTTGATAAAAAGAAAATAATTTGATTGGTTAGTAAATAACTAAATAAATAAAATAATTAAATGAAATAAAATAAAATATAAAAGAAGATAGAGATGGGCCTGAAAAATGGGGTTGTGAAAAGCAATTTCCTGGGCCCAAAACAAAGAAATTCGTTTGACTTTGTGAATCCAGTGTGGCACGCTGACTATGGCTTTTGGTGTTCCTCCCATCATGGCCCTTAGATCTGGCCTCAGGACACTTGGCATGATTGATGATGAGGGAGCATGGTAGTCTCCTGGCTTTGTATACGCACTGGATTTCCTGAAAGGAAATAAGAAAATAACAAATGCTGGAGGCAGGGGTCGAACCCCTGACCTCAAGCTTCCTAATGCCTTAAGCGCTTACCTGGCTACCACTACGCCATCTATTTTTATTGTAATAATAATGTAAAATAATAAACAAATATGAAAACAAGCATTAGTGGAGGGTGAAAGAAAAACGCGCGCGGATGGTTTGAATGGTCCAATGGAACAGTGATAACTCATTGCCTCCTTCCTCTCTCCGTGGGTAAAAGTCTCAGACTTTTACCTATGGACATTTTGTCCTTCGCTATAGGCAGTGATCGTTCAAAAATCCTCCATGTGCCATATAAATGAAACCTAACGCCATGGTTGAGTTCGTCTCGTCCTCCTGAACATGATGGTACCACTTACGAAGGCTGATTTTTCCTGTAAACAAAATCCCTAATTCGGAGCTATAAAACCTAACAATGGTGACATTCGCTACAGGCCATATAAATGAAATTAAATGATGCAGAAAGCTTTCATATGTTCCATAGATCAAGAATATGTGATTAATTCCATCTAACAATGCCTAAATCATGTTATTCGAATTCAAGAACAGGGCTATGTCGTGAGCGACTTACAGAGCTTTTTGGGGCTTGAAAATGCTTTGTTTCAATGACTTTGGCTTGCTGAGAGTCCCAGGAGTCGATTAGGATAGGCAAAGAGTCTTGAGGATGCTTCTAAGTGCAAATTCGATCTACCACTTTTCTTGATTTTTTTCATATTTTGTTCGGCCTCTTGCGCCTGCTTCTAACCTTCTTTTTGAGTCTGCACGCACTCTATATGTACCAAGTAATGTATTAGGGTTGATAAGTTGTATTCAATCTTCCTCCTTCAATGATTTGGATTGTGATTTAATACACTTTGAAAACATTCCAAAATTGGTCCAAATCCAATCTTTTTGTGCACACGTTCCTTGATACGAGTTTGATTTGATGCTAGTTGTGTAATAAGACCTGAAACAAGCACAAAATCTTGTGTTTCCAATATTTTTTATTTTATATGATTTGTTTTGATTTAAATTGAATTAATTCAAATAAAAATCAAAATAAATAATAAAGATAAGATATTGACAAGTGGAAAAGGCTAGAGCTCGTGGACTATGTTTCCAACTCAAAACAAGTGAAAAAGATTGAGCCCATTTGGCAAAAATTGAAGTTTTAGGGATAGTTGACTTTTGGCAATTTTGCAAAAAGGGTCAACTTCACCAATGCATAACTTCCTCAATTTTGACTCTTTGGAGGTGTTCTGGTACTTTTTAGAAAGCTTGGGATTTCCTCTAATCAACCCTTTTGGTCTCTTATCAATTTGATATTCCATGCTCATGTATGAAGCTTTTACAAAAAAAGGTGTTTTTGTTGACTTTTCAAAATGACCTATAATGTCCAAATTCACAACTTCTTGTGAGTGCATATTTTGAACTTGGGAGCTGAAGATGGATTGTAGAGAATTGCATCCTATTCAAAATTAGATTGGGATGGGTCATTTCTCATAAAGTATGAGAAAGTTATGCTTGGTCAAAGTTGGGTTGACTTTTCCTAGAAATGATGAAATAAACTTCAAAATAAGGATGTTGGCCAAAAATCTTGAAGTTTGACTGTATGTGGGCCACAGTTGACTTTTGCCCTAGCATAGTCGATTTTCAGGCCTTTGAGCAACTGACTGAGCAAACTTCCTCTGCATGGCTTGAAACTTGACATGGATGATCTTGAGAACATATTGGGACAATTTTGAGCATTTGGGATCACTTGTACTCAAGTATATTGATGCAACATGAAACCCTAATTTGAATTAGACTGCCTTAGGAGAGAGCTTGTCTGGCCAACCCTTCGACTACCTTGAGCAACTTGAGTATCATTCTTGAAATGTTTTGAGAAATATGGGAGGGTAAATTTTGGGGTACAACAGCTTCCCCTGTTCAATCTTCTTAAATCTGAGGATGTAGATTGGCTTTCGTGGCTTTCGTGATCCGAAGATGGAAGAGGATTGAACACTAGAGTGCCCAGAAATTTGCACTCACATGAAGTGGTATCTGCCTTGTGATGTCGGGAATGGACTTACTGATGCCATTTGGAAATTGCTGACGAGGGGATGGGCTTAAAGATTCCATCTAAAGGAGTGTCGATCGCATAAGAGATTCCTTAGCGAGAGCTTGTATACCTGTCGTTGAGGAAGATTCCGCTGGGGAAAGCTGATCTTTGTTGAGAGAAGTAGAATTTTAGGATCTTCGTTCGTCCGTTATTCTGCTGGTGAGTTGTCTCTGTTGAATTTTAGGAACTTCGATTATCCGTATTCTACCGAGGAAACATCTCTGTTGAATTTTAGGAACTTCAATTATCCGTATTCTACCGAGGAAACATCTCTGTTGAATTTTAAGAACTTCGATTATCCGTATTCTACCGAGGAAACATCTCTGTTCAATTTTAGAAACTTCGATTATCCGTATTCTATCAAGGAAACATCTCTGTTGAATTTTAGGAACTTCGATTATCCGTATTCTATCGAGGAAACATCTTTGTTGAATTTTAGGAACTTCAATTATCCGTATTCTATCGAGGAAACATCTCTGTTGAATTTTAGGAACTTTGATTATCCGTATTCAACTGGGGATTAAACTATTATCAGTCGCACCTGAGCTTCACAGCTTGAATTTTGTATGAATTTGATTGTATCTTTCCTGAAAGGTAAAGGTTAGCTGTATGTAATGCATGATATGTATCAAGCAATGATGCTCTCAAAATAAATGAGACTGTGTTATATGATGCGTATGCATGTCATGATGTATGAAAATGTGATATTTTTATGACGCTCTCTAGCTGGGGAAAATAAATCTCAGATTGTTGTTGGAGAAAAGAGTTGAATTCTTTGTTTCCTCTTGGGATAATGGATGAATATGATTGTGAGAATAAACCTGCAGGAGAGGATAACTCCGCTGGGGAATAAATTGACGAGGAAATGACCCTGTGGGAAGGACATATTCTACTAGAGGATATGTTGATTTGGAGAAATAACCTTGGCTGGGGATAAATCATCATTGTCGGCGATGATAAACTCTGTTGGGAATTGAGTTTCTGTTTGTGAAAGGAATGAACTCCGCTGGGGATGATTTTCCGGTTGCGACTTCACTGGGGATGAATTTCTGATTGCGACTTCACTGGGGATGACTTTTTTGGCTCTACTGGGGATAAACCTCCAGCCTCTACTGGGGTTAATTCTCCAAACTCCACTGGGGGTAATTTTTCTAGTGCTGACGATAGATAAACTCTGCTTGGGAGGAATATTACCGATTCACTTGTGGTTGCGAGCCTCAGCCGGGGAGAATTAACACCACTGTCTTTTCCTTACTCTACGGGGAATGAATGTTACTGGGACGCATGCTGAGGATATGGCGATGACTCTGCATCGAGACTTTTCTGCCCCTGTTTCTGCGAGAGAAGGTACCTATGGAGGCCTTGTGGATCGAGTGTTATCCCAACTTATGAGGTGCTTGGTAACTTTTTATTGAAACGATCAGTCTTCTTCTGGTAGGCAAGTGACAAGATGACGGGACATAGTCGTACGCTTTGATCCCTAACTTTTTCCTGGACTGTCTTTTCAGATTTTCAATCCACAGGGATACCCTTTTTTGCCCAAGCCACCTTCTCAGGTTTTCCACTTGTCGGGTGTACAAATCTTTTTTTTTGTTTTTATCCCTAATTTTTGCCCGAACCTTTTGGTTCGCCGGGACACCCTTGTTTTACCTAGGTGTGTTAACCTAGCGGGTCTTTGTTCATGCGCAGTATTGTTTGACTATGTCCACGCTTTCGGGGTGTAGGGAGTTGTCACTGACGGTAGTGTTGTGCTGCCACACTACCAGAAGATGTTCGTTTGATCATACAAGATTCATTTCTAGAATTCATGTCCAATGCCCCAAGTGATTCAGATGGAGATCTGCCCCTGGCTATTTGGAATCTTTGAGAGATTCCTTGAATCTTGACATGACTGCCCCAGATGATGGACAATGATCCTGCCGTGCCCCTTGGTTGGAAGTGTTTTTCCACTTGAGGTGATCCTTTTTATTAAGAAGGTTTTTGTTCACTAGATATTTGTCATGCGAATTTCTCTGCTGTTGAACAAATAGTCATATGCAAACAATGTTATTTTAAGAATGCAAAGCTTATGTCTGTCTTGAAATTTTTGAAAATGCATTTTTCAGTAAAACAGGAAAATTTCGTAAAATGTGATATCAACTAAGGATTTACAGCAAGTTCTACAGGAGTCAGGATACCTTTGTAACATTATGCTTTCAAACTAACCCATGCTTCAGCTAGGACTTTTAAGGGTTATAACATGGCCTGGTTCATGGTTTAAGAAACAAAGGATAAAGGCTCAAATTTAATTTGTACCCACCCGTTCTTCGTGATGTTCTTCGATCCTAAACTTAGCTAATCGTGCATTTTAGGTCCCATTTGAGTCTTTGCTCTAATATTCCAGTGACGTTTCGGATACCGGAAATTTATTTTGAACAGGCAGTCATTTTTGTTGAGAGTTCGTAGGATCTCTTTCTTTTTTATTTTGATTTTATTATCCCTGTCTTTTGCCTGAATTGCTTCTTTTATGATTACAGTCAGCGGGATGCCCCAGTTTTTCTTAAGTCTCCTTCATAGGTTTTGACTTAATGGGTTTTTATTTCGAGAGATAATGACTTCCTATCTTGATGCTTATAGGGAACCATCACCATTTTTTGTTTTGGGAGAACGTCTTTGATGCCATTCATTGTGCACCTGAATTAACTGAGCGAACTACCCTGCCCCAGGTTGCGATTAAGGGTTTTAATTTACGCGAAAATAAAAACTCCTACTTCTTTGGCTCAAAGGGGTTGACTAGGGATTATCTTCCTTATAACTTCACTGTTTAGGATTTGAAACAACGCATGTATATCGTGAGCGGGGTCTGTTCAAAAGCATATTGTATATATTATGGTATCATTTTCGTCATCCTCCCTCTAAAGGCTTACAGTTTTTTAGTCGAGAGTTGAACATCATAAAAATGAAAGCAATTTGAAATAATGAATACGAATGGATTAATTCAAAATAGACATATGCAATGCATTGATAAAAGTAACAAAGTTTGACGTGAATAAATATTCGAATAATCAAAAGAAAATTACAAATTGAAAATTCTAATGAACAAAATCCTCTCTTGTCAGAACTTGTCACTTCAAATGGTGAGCTTTGGTGGATTGACAAAAACATTCCAGTTGACCATCTTGTGTAAATTCTAATGCTCCTTTATTGATCAGGTCTTGAATTTTGTTTTTCAATGCCCAACAGTCATCAGTATCATGCCCCGGGCTGTTGGAATGATATGCACACCTTGCATCAGGATTGTAGTATGGGGAGGCTATGTTGGGATTCTAAGGAGGGTCCCTTAACGTCACTAGATTCAATCTCAACAGATGTTGTAAAGCCTGAGACAGCGACATGTTGAGCTTGGTAAATTGCCTCTTGGGTGTATCTGGCTTACTCTGATTAACCCGTTGCTTTTGGCGAGGTTGTTGTTGGACCCGTGAGGTAGTAGCAACTTGGAGAGGTCCATTCTTTACCAAACCAAACCCTTGTCTTCTTGGAGGCTGATTACTGACTTGGTCCCTAGCCTCGACTGTTTGCTTCATACTGTCGTATCTGTCTTGATGAAGCTAGTTGATAAGGGTTCTCAGCTCTTCTTGTGCCCGTGCTAAGCCTTGGATGAGATCCAACTGCCCTAACACTTGGGTTCTTATTGCATCTACCTCAGCTTGCAGTTGTTCCAGCCTTTCGTCCTTATTGTCTTCAGGACTTTTTTTAACCAGGTTCCCGACGAGGAGTGTTTTCAACTCTTCCTGCCTCTTGGATAGGTTTTGGAAGATTTCCTTGAACTGAGTTTCTTGAGTATGAAGATCTTGGTTGTCTTGTTGGAGAGCCATTGCTGAAGTAAACAGCGAGAACATGAGAGACCTGTACTGGGAGACCTGTTATGCAATGATATGTATGATATATATGCAATGTTTTCAAGGATCTCGCGGGGTAAACTAGAAACTTTTAGAATTTGTCTGAAGAAACTTCGTGTTGTTAAGAGTCCTTCTTCAAGAGTCAAGCCCACCATATCGAGTGGGTCTTAGCCCCTGACTCAAGTTACCGTGTTTTGATCTCTAGACAACTTTGGCTAGAGGAAAATAAATCCCCTTTTCCCCTTGCTAGACGTATGATTTACCATAACCTGCATCACAAACCCTCGAGATCCTTGAAATGGTTAAGGAAATGTTAAGGCATGATGTTATGATGTGTATGTTATGCGTTTAAGCAAAAGTGATATAAACAAGTAAACTCGGTAAGAAATCCAAGTTATTGGATACGAACTGTAAACAAAACCTGCAAGGGACTCAAGGTGTTAGGTAACAAACATGTGCAAGTAGTTCAAGTTGAAAGCACACAAGTCACACAATAGCCCTTAAATTTCAGGTTGGCATGGAGTTTAGGTATTACCCTCTTTCAGTTTAGTTGGTTCAACCTGTCCTAGTAATAGTAACCAGGTTCTAGAGGTTCTCAATATCACTGACCATCCTCGACCGGTCATAATTCTAGTTTAGCAACCTTTTCTTGCGGCCGGAATCATCGCGAGAGTATGGTCTCAATGAGTGTAGCATACTGCTACTTTTCTAAGGCCAAGTTGGTCAATTATAGATTCTGAGGTCAGTTGATGCTTAATGACCCATTAGCAGCCCCATACTCTCCTTGTTGCTCCACAAGGGATATCGGTACCAACTAATGTGTCACACCAACGTAGTCACTGCTTCAACCGTATTGGTCTACGCCGTACAATTCCTTCACAGTCTATTGCTACTTACCTATAGTAACTCTGATACAAATCCCACAAAATAAAGCAAACAGTTCAAACAATTGAAAACAATATGATTGACTAATCCTAAGGTACACCCCACTTATTATCTCCCCAGCAGAGTCGCCAGTTCTGTGATACGGTGGCCATAACCGAGATCGTGTTTCCCTATTTAGTTAAGGAATTTACTGGTTTGCGTTTGTTTTCACAAAGTTTTGCGGTAAGCAAGAGTCGCCACCGTCTTTTATTTTATCCAACAAGGAAAGGAAAAAAGCACAGAAAAATTCCTTTTTCGAGATATTTCTGAGTACAGGTGGTAGATTATAGAAAGGGAAGGTATTAGCACCATTTCTATCCGTAGTTATCTACGGGCTCTTAGGTACTTGCTCATCATTTTCGAAATTGTTTTCTTTGTGTTTATGGGCTTTGAAAAGTTTTTGTTTTGACCTTGATTTAACTCTTGCTTCTGTCTTCAAGAGTGTAATGAGGTGTTTTTTGAAAACTTTGTTTGTAAAAGAGTGTAAGTGTGAAAAAAAAGTTTGTTTTGATTGAGCAAGTACTTAAGAGCTAATCTACCTACTCGAAAAAAGAATCGTTCTAAGTTTGTTTCCTATAGACATCGCTATCCCACTATTAGTGAGTAGGTAGCACCGCCATTGGAGTTTTGAGGGTCAATTAGAAAGGGACGTATGATCACTAAAGCAATGTTAGGACGTCTTAGTAGTAACCCTAATGTCTTAGATCAATTATTCGAGGCAACAATTCCGAGGCAACCATTTCGAGGCAAATTTTTCGAATCGGGACTTTGATCTTTGTTTAGAAAAAAGGACGACCACTAAAGCATCCTATACTCAATGACCGTTTACCGAAGACAACCAAGTGGGTGTGTACCCTAGGAGTACGCATGTGCGAATGATTCAATTTCAGATTTATTTATCTTTGCACATTTAGGGTGATCTAACTGTTTTAAATTAATCATATTCTTGTCATGCAAACCCTAATTATCCAGACATCTAACAGTTAATAATTTGCGGAATTTAAAAGTGCGGAAATTAAACTACACTATTACAAGGCTTCGGGTATTTACATAGCCAAAAACAAACCCTTTGAAAAATCAAAGTGATAAATAGAAATAAACGTCCTAATTAATTATTACAAACTGTAGGCAGTTACATCAATATGGATAAAAATAAAGTGCGCGGGAAAATTAGATCGGCGAGAAACTAGGGTTTTGACCCTCTTAATCAAAAGAAAAATGTTTTTGTTGTTTTAAATATTTTTTAAAGAAAAGAATTAAGTTTTTCTAAATTAAATACTAAATTAATTAGTTAATTAAAATAATTACAAGACATATTTTTGGTTTTTTGATTATTTTAGGGAAAAATAAAATATAATTAAGTTAGTAATAAAACCTATTTATTCTAATTAATTTTAATTATTTGCAAAAAGGAAATTAAAGTTACCTAAATTAACAAACCTAATTAAATTAATTATTTTTTGTAATAAAAATAAGATCTAGACCTAATTTGTGAAAAAATAATATTTTGATGATTTTTTTGATAAAAAGAAAATAATTTGATTGGTTAGTAAATAAATAAATAAATAAATAAAATAATGAAATGAAATAAAATAAAATATAAAAGAAGATAGAGATGGGCCTGAAAAAATGGGGATGTGAAAAGCAATTTCCTAGGCCCAAAACAAAGAAATCCGTTTGACTTTGTGAATCCAGTGTGGCACGCTTACTATGGCTTTTGATGTTCCTCCCATCATGGCCCTTAGATATTGCCTCAAGACACTTGGCATGATTGATGATGAGGGAGCATGGTAGTCTCTTGGCTTTGTATACGCACTGGATTGCCTGAAAGGAAATAAGAAAAGAATAAATGCTGGAGGCAGGGTGTTGTACCCCAAAATTTGCCCTCCCATAATTCTTCAAGAAACTACCAAGTCATGCTTCAAAATTCCCCAAGGGTTGCACAGTTCAAGAGCCTCCTGAACAGTCAAAATTAGGGTTTTGGTTCTGATCAAGAAAATGAAGTTTCCAATGGTCCAATCAAGTCCCACATGCCTATAAATATGGTCAAGCATCCTCATATAAAGTTTCAAGACTTTCGGCACAAAATTGCACAGTCAAAAACCCTAATTGCACTACAGTCAACTGTAGGGGTAAAATGGTCATTTGACAGTCAAAAGTTCAAATTTTTGGTCAACATCTCATTTTGAAGCCACAAACATCATTTGATCAATGCTTGATCATGATTCTCAAAGCTTGGCTCAAAAATCATCAAGATGCAAAAGTTTCCATATTTGGACAGTTGAAAAAGTCAACTGTAAATTGACCAGGGCATAACTTTCACATGGATTATCAGAAAAATTCCATCCAAAGTTCATTTTGAAGATAAAGACATTTCCCACAACTCCTCTTCACACTTCAAGTCCAAGAAATGCTCTCACAAAAAGTTATCAATTTCAACATTATAGGTCATTTTCAAAAGTCAACAAATAGGGACTTTAGGTCAAAGGCCATAACTTGAGATTGGTAAATCAAAATGACATGGGACCAAATGCATTGGTTAGATGACTCAAAGACCTTTCCAAAATGTCCAAGAACATGAGCAAAGCTTAAAAATTGAGCAAGTTATGCCTTGTGGAAGTTGGGAAATTTTTGGATATTTTGAAAAGTCAACATTGCTTCAAATGACCTAAAATTGCTAATGGGCCTCTTTTTCTTCCACAATTCATTATCCAAAGCATAGGCACGACCATTTGGCCCAAGGGGAAGTTTTTATCATTTTTTATTTATTTATTTGGATTTTTATTATTAATAATTCATTTAAATTAAAATAAATATATGAAAAATACTAAACCTAATGTTTCAAATCTTTTTATGCATATAATACCTCTAAGATTTCGTGCCTAACCAAATATAGAAAGAATCTTACTAATTGGTCATGATTTGGTTGAAATTTGCATGAAAAGATTAGAAAATATCATGGCTTAAAAATCAAATATCATATTCATCAATTCATGGATTTTGGACCAATTTTCTTTGACCTAATCATTCCATACATAAGCTTGATCAAAACCCTCGTGCTCACAGACTCTAGGCTGCGCAGAAAAAGCATATGAAAACTTGGAATTTTTCAAGAAAACTCCAAATCTGAAAACCAATTTCCAGGACGATTCAAGGCCAAAGATCAATTCCATTAGCTTGCTGAGGCTTCAAAGAAGGGATTTGGATCAAAAACTACAAGATTTCGTGCCCAGAAACGTGAGAACAATCTCACCTGTACAGAAAAAATTTCATATTCGTGCATCTCAATTCATGCATCTTTTGTAATTTTTAACGCTTGGTTTATGTTCCTTATTCAATTCTGAAGCTAACTGTGTGGTTTAATTTTGTTTTTGTACACTATGGAAGGATTCACCATTAACAATATTTAGGGTTTTGCAAGCTTTGAATTGGGCGTTTCCAAACACGGTAAAATTAGACCACCATAGTACCATGAATGGATTCAGGGTGTTTGGACGAAAACAATGGCACCCTCGCGCCTAATTTATGTGGCCGGACGGCCTGTTCGCTATTTTTTGTAAAGGTACTTTCTGGAACGGTGTAAAAACCGTTGCCAGTGTTTTTATATTTTCAGGAAAACAAAACAATGAGGAAGATGACTCGGTGGCAGGCTACGAATGGCTGGTTCAAATTTCGCGCGAAAAGCGCTCCACTAATGCTTGTTTATTTTATATTATTCGTTAGTTATCATATATACAAAAAGCGTTACATGGCTCAGTGGTAGGCAAGCATCTTGTTGACTCCTAGGACCTGGGTTCGATCCCAGGTCCTCACCCCCCTTTCATATTATTTTTCATCTAATAGTTGTATGCAGTTTCAACGTTGAGGACCACCATACGTCCATAAAATCTAGCCATCCACGTGCCCAATGGAACGATCAGAAGGCCATGAATTGAATAACATGGTGAACCCTGGTCAACGCTTATGCACGCTAGTGGGGAAAGTCCACAAGGCCTGAAGTATTGGGCTCAAATTGCTAAAGATTCACCTCACAACTGGGGACAACACCCCCCTGAGGTTTGCAATATTTTTCTTTTTTCATTCTTTTTTTATTTTCAATTATTGTTCTTTTTATTAATTCTTGTAATTTAATTATTTTTCATAAAAAACACAAAAACACCAAAAAAATCAGAAAAGAGAAAAATTAATAAATATTTTTATTTTAGTATTTTTTTTGTAAATAAATTCATTAATTCACTTAGTTTTAAATTTAGGTTTTAATCTTAACATTTTTCACTAAAACTCAAAACTTATAGAATTAGGGTTTAATTAATTTTTATTTTTTTTCTTTTATTCCACAGTAATTAATTATTAAAATATTTCCTATTATTTATTTTTATAATTAAATGGCATGTAAATAATTAGGTTAAATATTAGGTTAAAATTTAATCTTTTCTTAATAAACTAAAAACAACTAGAATTAGGGTTAGCATTTTATTTCAATTAATTCTTTTCCATTAAAATTATATAAATACAAAAAACTAAAAAATAATTTCTTTTCATTTTAATTTTATTAATTAATCTTTTAATTTAATTCCATTAAAAAGGGTCCAACACCCTCGTTTTTAATTCTTATTTAATTCGCATATTTATTTTATTTCTTTTAATATTTATGTATCTCTCCCAAAGCCGTGTAATTAATTTCTCGCACTTTATTTTCTTTACTTTCTTTATTTTTCTGTCAAATCGGGTTCTGGAAATTTTGGCGATGTGGACCCGCGCCTTTTGTAATAGCTTAGAACTTTACTTTTCTCGCACTTTTAAATGTTAATCAAGGCATGCAAGAATGAATGGACAAAAATAAAAACAAACGCTAGATCACCTATACCATGACAAGATAAAATATTTGAATCTAACACGCGAATCACACACCACCCCTAGGGTACGCCTCACTGTTGCCTTGCCTCGAAAGGTGATCGTCGAGTAGAGGATGTCTTAGTAAGTCATCATGATCCGGGAACCTGGCATGAGGGTAGCTTCTAAGGTGTCTTCCCATTGCTCTGGTGATCACCATGTCCCGAACCTCGAATTGACCCGAACACCTCCAACGGTGGTGCTACCTACCTCTCAATGGTGGGATGGCACTACTTTAAAGGACATTTACACAGACGAATTCCTTAGGGTAGGTAGACGACTCTACATACTTGCTCTAATTTCAAAACAAATCAAAAATACTTTTCACACCGACACGTTTTCAAAAAGCTTTCGAAAGCAATTTTTCAAACACTCTTGAGGACCGATATAAGAGTCGAACTGGAATTTTCAAAGAAACTTTTTAAAAACCCACAGTTGAAAAGCAAACAAACCATTTTTGAAAACACAAATGAGCAAGTATCTAAGAGCCCATGGATAACCATGGATAGAAAGGGTGCTAACACCTTCCCTTTCTATAATCTACCTCCCGAACCGAGAGCAATCTCTTTAAGGAATTTTTCTGTGCTTTTGTCCTTTCCATTTGGAGAAAATAAAAGACGGTGGCGACTCTTGCTTCCGCGACATTTCGCGAACCAGCGTTAAACAGTCAGTTCCAGATCCACCGATCATAGAACTGGCGACTCTGCTGGGGACTTAAACTTAAAGTGAGGTGTACCTTAGGGTTAGTTCATAACTGTATTTTCAATTGTATTGACTTGTCTGATTTAAATTTGTGGGTTGCATGGGAGTTACATGGATCCTAACCCGGATATGGGGATACCCTGTTTAGGTAGCATAAGCTGTGAGGGACCTGTCCGGCGTAGACCGACACAGGTGAAACAGTGGCTACGTTGGTGTGGCACCTTGGTCTGTACCGATATCCCTTGTGTCGCAACGAGGAGAATATGGGTCTTCTAAGGAGTCATTAAGCACCAACAACCTTAGAACCTTAAATGACACAACTTGGCCATTAGAACAGTAGCAGTATGCTACGCCCATTGAGGCTAAACTCTCGTGATGGTTCTGGCCGCAAGAAAAGATTGCGATGCTGGAGTTATGACCGATTGAGGGTAGTCTATGATATTGGGATCCTCTAAGAACCCGGTTACTTTGATAGGACAGGTATGAACCAACAAACTGAAAGAGGGTAGTACCTAGACCTCATGTTGGCCTAAACTCTAAGGGCTTGCCTTGTGTGACTTGTGTGCCTTACCATGTTTGCCTTTGTATCTATTTGTGGTGTGCTTTATCATAACATCATAATATCATGAGCATTGCATGCATCCTGCATAAGGATTGACCATTTCAAAGACAAGAGGGTTTCACCTTTGCTCTGTTTTGTAGGACATCATGATGCCTGTGCGAAGGAATACTATCCGGTTCAACTTTGTTCGTTCACCTGAGTTGCTTGATGAGTTGGTTAACAAAATTCCAAATACCACTTCCTTCATTCAGAGGCATGGTTATCTTCTCAGTTTAGTCACTGCAAAGCGGGATCAACAGTTGATGAGCGTTCTGACCCAGTTCTATGACCCTCTGTACCAGTGCTTCACCTTTCAAGACTTCCAGCTGGTCCCTACCCTAGAAGAGTTCTCTGATTTGCTTGGTATCCCTATCTTGGATCAGACTCCCTTTATTGGTTGGGAAAAGACCCTCAGGCTTGAGGATGTTGCTGCAGCTCTTCCCCTGACACATCAAGAGGTAATGGACAACTGGGTAACTAGAAGCGGAGTTAAGGGTTTCTTGGCCAAGTTTCTGATTGGTAAAGCTAACAGTTTCTGGAATGACCTGGACTTTAGGGCATATGAAGACATCTTAGCTCTCCTAATCTATGGGTTAGTCTTGTTTCCTAATCCTGACAACTTCATCAATGTCACTGCCATAAGGATCTTTATGTCTCAGAATCCCGTACCCACTCTCTTGGGTGACATCTTGCAACAACTTCATGCTCGTACTACCCGAAGACGAGGAACCCTATGGTGTTGTATCCCTTTGTTGGCGAGGTGGTTTATTTCGCACCTCCCTAAGTTCGTACTGAAGAACCAAGAAGGAAGAGGTTGGGCTCACAGGTTAATGTCTCTCACTGATAAAGACATCATTTGGACTTGCAGAGGTTTGGATGAGATAGCTATTATTGATCGATGCGGGGAATACCCTAATGTTCCTCTGATTGGTACCCAAGGAGGTATCTTTTACAATCCATGTCTAGCGCTCCGTCAGTTTGGAAGAGCCAGAAGAGCAGGCCCTCATGAGATGTTGGTGCCTCACATCAGTTTTGAGTTTCAGGTGGATAGTGACGAGCTGCGTCGTAGGTTCATCAAGGCTTAGGACAAAGTTCATAAAGCTGACCCACAGGAGTTAGGGCCAAAGACTTCTTTACCTATGGAAGCCTACTACAAATGGGTTCGCATCCGTGCTCAGAAATTAGGTATGCCGTATGAAGCTGTCAGACCCATCATTCTTGAGTCTCCTGATAAAGATGGTGTTCCTCCAACTGTCCTTCCTCCTCAGATACCTATTGATTAAGAGACATTGAAGAGATCTTGGTCGCAACTGCGAGAAGAGCGGGATTCTTACCGGGAAAAGTTCAACGAGCAGGAATTAAAGATCCAGAAGCTGACAAAGCAGTTGGAGAATGAGCGAGCTCTGAATGCCTACATCCGTACTGAGAAGAGGAGACCATGGGATCAATAAGGAGCTCCGGATGTTCTTTTACAGTTTTATTTCCCTTTTCAGTATTTCCTTTCATGTAACGCCCAAGGGCAACCTGTTAAATAATTTCAGTTTCAAAGTTGAATCTAATGAAGTGTGTTCCTTTTTGTTTACAAAGTTGATTCCCGATTGTCTTTGAAAACATAAATCATACGCATTCCATTCATCATGTGCATAGCAGGTTTCTTCTTTTCAGGTTGCTTACAGTTCTTCGCTGTTTATTTCAGCATCATGAATCCTGACTCGGCCTCAACTGAGACATCCATCAAAGCTCTTCAGGCGCAGAATGCGCAATTTCAGGAATTAATCAAGGGTTTGGCTCAAGGCCAAGAAGAGCTGAAGGCTCTGCTCCTGAAGAAGGAGAAGAAGAAGAAGAGAAGAACTGTTTTGTTTAGCTCGGGCCGAAGGTTTGGCAACACTTTGCAGAATGAAGAGGCTGGTTCTTCCATTGGTAAGAGTACTCCTCAAGCAGAAAAAGGTCCTAGTCCGGTAGTCTCTGACAACGAGACTGATTTTGATGAAGAGCAGTACCCTCCTGCAGAAGACAGATACAAGCAGTTGGAGGATAGGTTGAATGCTATGGAGATACAACAGGTACCTGGGCTGGATTTCGGAGACTTGGGTTTGTCTACTGGTGTGATCATTCCTCGGAAATTCAAAGCACCATCTTTCACTAAGTACGACGGAGCGTCTTGTCCCAAACTACATCTCATGTCCTATGTTCGGAAGATTCAACCGTACTCAGCAGATAAGAATTTGTGGATCCACTTCTTCCAGGAGAGTCTTTCAGGGACTCACCTCGAATGGTTCTATCAGCTGGATGGGACCAAGGTTCGTAACTGGGAGGAGTTGGCTACTGCTTTCTATAAGCAGTATCAATATAATGCCGACCTTGCCCCTACACGTACCCAACTCCAGGGTATGTCGTTAGGTTCAAGTGAAGGTTTTAAAGAGTACGCTCAGAAGTGGAGAGATCTGGCTGGCAGGGTGCAGCCTCCGTTGACTGACCGGGAGTTGGTAGACATGTTCTTGGGGACCCTATCTGGGCCATTTTTCAACCATCTTATCGGGAATTCGTCTGCAGGGTTCACTGATCTGATCTTGACTGGAGAGAGAATTGAGGCTTGGTTGAAGTCTGGTAAGATTCCAAAGGGTGCATCTACAGGTTCAGAGAAGAAACCCTTCAAGAAAGAGGCCAGTGTGGTGTATGGGCCTAGAAGGCAGGACAAACCAGAGCGCTGCCAATCTGTCAACGCATTGGTGATTGCGAAGCCTGCCACCGCTCCTCGGCAAGCTAACCAACCAAGGGCTGAGAGACCCAGAAGGGAATTCACCCGTTTGAGTATGACCTTGTCGCAGATCTTACCACAGTTGCTCTCAACCAACTTAGTAACCGTCAGAGAGGCTCCGAAGTTTGCAAATACTACATCTCCTAAGTACAATCCAAATGCCCGCTGTGCTTATCACTCTGATAGCCCGGGGCATTCCACTGATGACTGTTGGGCATTAAGGAACAAGCTGCAGGACCTTATTGACGCCAATGAGGTACAGTTTGAGGCATCTGAGAAGCCTAATGTAGTGACAGCTCCCTTGCCTGCTCATGGAGTGAATGCTATTGGGGACGAGGATGAAGTGGATGAAGCTGAGTTTGATAGCTGGATTTACCCGGCAACCAACAGAGGACCTAACAATTGGAGTGCAAAGGACAATCTATCTGTTTCTCTTGTTACTGAGTAATGAATTCTCGTGTTTCGGTATTTGTAATAAACAATAAATAAACTCTATGGCCCGGTGTCTTACCCGAGGCACCGTGGTTTCATTTGTGAGGGCATATAAATTGTCATTTCATATATCATAAATGAAAATCTTGGACGTTTTCTCGCATTGCAAATCTTATGCTCCTTTTCTGTCTTTCTTTCCTTTACATATATTTCAAAACAGCTGTATTTACACACACACTCACTCATACAGGTTTCAATCCACTCTGGATCGCACTGGTAACGACTCTGCTACTGCCAGTTATGACTTTGAAAATCCGATCAACTTAGCCGAAGACGAAGGTGAAGATGATTGCGAAGTGCCTGGCGAGCTTGCAAGACTGTTACTTCAGGAAGAGAGGGCAATTCAACCCCATGAAGAGCCAGTGGAAACAATAAACTTGGGTACTGAAGAAGACAGGAAAGAGGTAAAGATTGGGGCCAACCTCGAGCTCAGCGTGAAGCAACGGTTGACTAAGATGCTACACGATTATATGGAGATCTTTGCCTGGTCCTACGAAGACATGCCCGGGTTGGATACCGATATTGTGGTCCATCACTTGCCAACTAAGGAAGACTGCCCTCCGGTTAAGCAAAAGGTCCGCCGTATGCGTCCAGAAATGTCTGAGAAGATCAAAGCCGAGGTTATGAAACAGTTTGATGCCGGGTTTCTTGCAGTAACTTCTTACCCTCAGTGGGTTGCTAATGTGGTGTCGGTACCAAAGAAAGACGGTAAGGTTAGAATGTGTGTCGATTACAGGGATCTGAACAGGGCCAGCCCCAAAGATGACTTCCCTCTACCTCACATTGACGTCCTTGTTGATAATACTGCTCAGCATAAGGTGTTCTCTTTCATGGATGGCTTTTCAGGTTACAATCAGATCAAGATGGCACCTGAAGACATGGAAAAGACTACATTTGTTACTCAGTGGAGCACCTTCTGCTACAAGGTCATGCCATTCGGGTTGAAGAACGCTGGGGCAACCTACCAACGTGCCATGGTTGCTTTATTTCATGACATGATCCATCATGAGATAGAAGTGTATGTGGACGACATGATCGCAAGGTCCCAGACTGAGGAAGAACACCTAGATCATCTGCGGAAATTGTTTGACCGGTTGAAACTATACAAGCTGAGGTTGAACCCGAACAAGTGCACCTTCGGGGTAAGATCTGGGAAGTTGCTAGGCTTCGTTGTAAGTGATAAGGGTATTCAAGTGGACCCTGCTAAGGTTAAAGCTATTCAAGAGATGCCAATTCCTAGGATAGAGAAGGAGGTCAGAGGCTTTTTAGGACGCCTGAATTACATTGCTCGCTTCATCTCACACCTAACTGCTACCTGTGAGCCAATCTTCAAGCTGCTGAAGAAAGATCAGGTAGTACGTTGGAACGATGAATGTCAGGCTGCTTTTGACAGAATCAAAGAGTATCTCCAAGAACCACCTATCCTTATGCCACCGGTTGAGGGAGGCCTCTGATACTATATCTAACAGTACTTGACAACTCAATGGGGTGCATACTGGGGCAGCATGACGAGTCTGGCCGAAAAGAGCATGCCATTTATTACCTTAGCAAAAAGTTTACCGACTGTGAGACCTGATACTCACTGCTTGAGAAAACTTGCTGCGCTTTGGTATGGGCTGCTCGCCGGCTGAGACAGTATATGCTGACTCACACTACCTTGTTGATCTCAAAGATGGATCCTATAAAGTACCTATTTGAAAAGCCTGCTCTTTCTGGGAGAATTGCAAGATGGCAAATGATCTTGACGGAATACGACATTCAGTATACGACCCAGAAAGCCATCAAGGGAAGTGTATTGGCAGACCACTTGGCACATCAGGCCGTAGATGACTATCAGTCAATGAACTTCGAGTTTCCGGATGAAAGCATCATGATAGTAACTGATTATGAAGTACCTGGACCGGATGAAGGACCTGAGGAAGGATCCCGATGGTCCATGCACTTTGACGGAGCCTCCAATGCTTTGGGAAACGGTATCAGCGGTATAATCATATCACCGCAAGGCACTCATACTCCGCTCACTGCCCGACTATGTTTCAACTGTACCAACAACATGGCGGAGTACGAGGCGTGCATCATGGGTCTTCAAGCTGCGATCGACTTAAGGATCAAGTTTCTGAGTGTCTTCGGAGATTCCGCTCTTGTGATCAATCAGATCAAAGGAGAGTGGGATACGAAACATCCGAATCTTATCCCTTACAGAGAATGTGTGTTGATCCTGATCCCCCACTTTACAGAGATAACCTTTGAACACTTTCCAAGAGAAGAGAATCAGTTGGCGGACGCGTTGGCTACAATGTCTTCTATGTTCAAAGTTAAATGGGATAATGAGGCTCCCCGGATCATCATATGGAAACTGGACGAACCGGCATACTGTTGCGATCTCGAGACTGAATTGGTGACTGAGAAGCCTTGGTACCATGAAGTGAAGAGACATCTGGAAACTCAGGAATACCCTGGAGGTGCCTCTATCAATGATAAGAATTTCTTGAGAAGGTTCGCAGCAAAGTTCTTCCTTAGCAACGGCATCTTGTACAAGCGAAACCAGGATTCAACCTTACTGCGTTGTGTGGATAAGACTGAAGCAGAAAGGATCATGGAAGAGCTACATGAAGGGACCTTTGGTACACATTCCAGTGGACACACTATGACTAAAAAGATCCTTCGGGCAGGGTATTATTGGTCCACAATGGAAGCTGACTGCTACCAACATTCTAGGACACACCATAAGTGCCAGATTTATGCAGACAAGGTGCATGTTCCTCCAGTTCCCCTGAATGTTCTGACTGCGCCTTGGCCGTTTGCAATGTGGGGCATAGACATGATCGGTGAGATTAAACCTACGGCATCTAATGAGCATCGCTTCATCCTAGTGGCGATTGATTATTTCACAAAATGGGTCGAAGCAGCATCCTATGCTACGGTAACCAAGACTGTTGTGGCACGGTTCATTCGGCATAATCTGATTTGTCGGTACGGCGTCCCAGAAAGAATTATTACAGACAACGGTACCAATCTCAACAATAAGATGATCACTGAGCTCTGCGAGCAGTTCAAGATACAGCACCACAATTCTTCTCCTTACAGACCGAAGATGAATGGGGCTGTAGAAGCAGCAAATAAGAACATTAAGAAAATCGTGCAGAAAATGACAGTGACTTATAAAGATTGGCACGAGATGTTACCGTTCGCTCTACATGGGTATCGTACCTCAGCCAGGACGTCAACCGGGGCAACTCCCTTCTCTTTGGTTTATGGTATGGAGGCAGTCTTACCGATCGAAGTACAAATACCCTCTCTCCGGATAATGAAGGATGCAAATCTGAACGAAGATGATTGGATCCAGACACGACTTGATCAGCTCAACCTTATTGATGAAAAGAGACTTGCTGCTATCTGTCATGGTCAGACGTACCAGAAACGAATGATCAGGGCATTTAACAAAAAGGTCAGACCACAGGAATATCAAGTTGGGGATCTGGTAATCAAGAGAATCATCCTTCCTCAGAGTGATCCAAGGGGCAAATGGACCCCTACGTACGAAGGGCCATTTGTGGTTAAACATGTGTTCTCAGGAGGAGCCATGATTCTAACCAACATGGATGGTGACGACCTTCCTCACCCCGCAAATGCAGACATAGTAAAAAGATACTACGCATGAAAAAAGACCCGCTAGGCTGACATGCCTAGGCAAAAATTAGGGCTTCCCGGCGAATCAAAAGGGTTCGGGCAAAATGAAGGGATGAAATAAAAAAAAATCTGTACACCCGGCAAGTCAAAAACCTGAAAAGGCGGCTTGGGCAAAAATGGGTATCCCAGTGGACTGAAAACCCGAAAGGGTGGTCCAGGCAAAAGTTAGGGATAAAAGCATAATACTATGTCTCATTGATTACTTTGCATCCAGAATCCGGTATCTACATCAAGTTCAGACGGCATCGATCAGTCAGCTTCATCTTCGTTTAGGTCATCAAGTGATGAGACGCTCGGAGTTATAAAGACAATAGCAGAGTTGAAACCCAGTGGGATCGTTCATTTCACACAGCTGTTTTATTTTCTCTTGTACAAAATTTGTATAAACTCTTTTGCTCGGCGGCGTTCTCTTACTAGGACGTCAGCCTCTTGTACATAAAACGCCTATTTACAGGCCATTCAAAATCAATACAAATATATTTTTCAGTTAAAAGTGCCAATTGTTTTTCTTTTTCTGTTTTGTTTTGCGAAGAACGTCCAAGGTTCAATTTGTGATATATGCATTGACAATAATTTGCTAACTCATGAATATTTGCATACGAAACAAAGGATTAATTACAGGTAACATTAGAAACAGGGGCAATAAAGAGTTGTCTGAGCAATCTAATTGTCCTGTCCTCCAAGGTACCAAGGTAGGTTCAGCTAAAAAACATAACCAGTACATCTTAATTCCCCAGAGAGTAAGTCAGCAAGACAGTACACTCTCCTCAAGCAAAGTCATCAAATCTTAAGGAAGTTGGGTGTCCTCCAGCAGATATCAACATTCCCCAGCAGCATATATTCTTAACAAGCATCCCCGGCAGTCTTGGTCTAAAGATTGTTCCCCGGCGGTATACCAGACATTCAAAGGAATCACTTCCCCCGCAGTTCAAAACTTCCCCAGGAGAGTCCAATCCAGTTCACCAGGAAAGTTGGAATCCAAGCAGTAAGCTTATCCCCAGTAGATTCTGGAAGCTTATCCTCGCAGAGCACGAACGCGTCCTCCGGCTTTATTCAAAGAGTTATTTCCTTACCAGGATATAACTGGGTTATCCTCAGCCAAAAGCCACGGAAAGAGCATCCTCGACGTAGTCTTCTTATCCCCAGCGAAGTCTATCAACACTTCCAATACAACAAAGATATCCCCAGCAAGTTATTATCAACAACTCAGCAAAGTATCTTTCTCCCCACAGAGTATTGCTTCGCAGCAAGATCACTAGAGTACTTTTCTCCCCGCAGAGTAATCCGTTCGCCAAGTTTATTCCCCAACGGAGCTGTCTTCTCCCAACCGGTATCCTTGCAATTATCATCCCCGACGGAAGCAAAATCTATTCTCCAACATCAGCCCAGGAGTGACTTCCCGGCACCCGTCAAGGATTTACTTTCCTAGACGAAAAATACATTCATAAACATCTTCATACATTATAGCATGCATATACGCATCATGAACATACAATCTCACGTATTCAGAGAGTATCTCGCATGTCATACCACATGACATCGCATACAACTAACGCTTGTCTTTTCAGGACAAAAGTACAAAAATGATTACCATCAATGGTCGCAACTAAAGATCCGATTCCTGTATCTTGCCAGGGTGTGTCTGAAGAGTTCGAGGATCCAATACCTGAATCTTGCCAGGGTGTATCCGTTGAAGACTAGCATTACCAGATCCGATTCATGTATCTTGCCAGGGTGTGTCTGAAGAGTTCGAGGATCCGATACCTGAATCTTTCCAGGGTGTATCCGTTGAAGACTAGCATTACCAGATCCGATTCCTGTATCTTGCCAGGGTGTGTCTGAAGAGTTCGAGGATCCGATACCTGAATCTTGCCAGGGTGTATCCGTTGAAGACTAGCATTACCAGATCCGATTCCTGTATCTTGCCAGGGTGTGTCTGAAGAGTTCGAGGATCCGATACCTGAATCTTGCCAGGGTGTATCCGTTGAAGACTAACATTACCAGATCCGATTCCTTTATCTTGCCAGGGTGTGTCTGAAGAGTTCGAGGATCCGATGCCTGAATCTTGCCAGGGTGTATCCGTTGAAGACTAACATTACCAGATCCGATTCCTGTATCTTGCCAGGGTGTGTCTGAAGAGTTCGAGGATCCGATACCTGAATCTTGCCAGGGTGTATCCGTTGAAGACTAGCATTACCAGATCCGATTCCTGTATCTTGCCAGGGTGTGTCTGAAGAGTTCGAGGATCCGATACCTGAATCTTGCCAGGGTGTATCCGTTGAAGACTAACATTACCAGATCCGATTCATGTATCTTGCCAGGGTGTGTCTGAAGAGTTCGAGGATCCGATGCCTGAATCTTGCCAGGGTGTATCCGTTGAAGACTAGCATTACCAGATCTGATTCCTGTATCTTTCCAGGGTGTGTCTGAAGAGTTCGAGGATCCGATACCTGAATCTTACCAGGGTGTATCCGTTGAAGACTAGCATTACCAGATCCGATTCCTGTATCTTGCCAGGGTGTGTCTGAAGAGTTTGAGGATCCGATGCCTGAATCTTGCCAGGGTGTATCCGTTGAAGACTAGCATTACCAGATCCGATTCCTGTATCTTGCCAGGGTGTGTCTGAAGAGTTCGAAGATCCGATTCCTGAATCTTGCCAGGGTGTATCCGTTGAAGACTAGCATTACCAGATCCAATTCCTGTATCTTGCCAGGGTGTGTCTGAAGAGTTCGAGGATCCGATGCCTGAATCTTGCTAGGGTGTATCCGTTGAAGACTAACATTACCAGACTCGATTCCTGTATCTCGCCAGGGCACGTCTGAAGAGTTTAAAGATTCAGCTCCTGTAACCAGTCAAGACACATCTATACAAAGCATCTGAAAACCAGATCCTGCAACATGTCAGGTACTCATTTTTCTTTTGCAGGTACGCAAGTTCTCGCTAAGGAATCTCTTACGCGATCAACATCCAGATGGCATCTATAAGCCCATCATCCTATTCATCAATCTCTAAATGGCATCTATAAGCCCATTTCCACCATCACTGCTACTATGTGAGCGCAAATTTCTGGGCACTCTAGTGTTCAATCATCTTCCACCCTCGGATTTCGAAAGGCACGTCAACCAATCTGCATCCTCAGGTCTAAGAAGATTGAACAGGGGCAACTGTTGTACCCCAAAATTTGCCCTCCCATAATTCTTCAAGAAACTACCAAGTCATGCTTCAAAATTCCCCAAGGGTTGCACAGTTCAAGAGCCTCCTGAACAGTCAAATTTAGGGTTTTGGTTCTGATCAAGAAAATGAAGTTTCCAAGGGTCCAATCAAGTCCCACATGCCTATAAATATGGTCAAGCATCCTCATATAAAGTTTCAAGACTTTCAACACAAAATTGCACAGTCAAAAACCCTAATTGCACTACAGTCAACTGTAGGGGTAAAATGGTCATTTGACAGTCAAAAGTTCAAATTTTTGGTCAACACCTCATTTTGAAGCCACAAACATCATTTGATCAATGCTTGATCATGATTCTCAAAGCTTGGCTCAAAAATCATCAAGATGCAAAAGTTTCCTTATTTGGACAGTTGAAAAAGTCAACTGTAAATTGACTAGGGCATAACTTTCACATGGATTATCAGAAAAATTCCATCCAAAGCTCATTTTGAAGATAAAGACATTTCCTACAACTCCTCTTCATACTTCAAGTCCAATAAATGCTCTCACAAAAAGTTATCAATTTCAACATTATAGGTCATTTTCAAAAGTCAACAAAAATGGACTTTAAGTCAAAGGCCATAACTTGAGATTGGTAAATCAAAATGACATGGGACCAAAGGAATTGGTTAGAGGACTCAAAGACCTTTTCAAAATGTCCAAGAACATGAGCAAAGCTTAAAAATTGAGCAAGTTATGCCTTGTAGAAGTTGGGAAATTTTTGGATATTTTGAAAAGTCAACATTGCTTCAAATGACCTAAAATTGCTAATGGGCCTCTTTTTCTTCCACAATTCATTATCCAAAGCATAGGCACAACCATTTGGCCCAAGGGGAAGTTTTTATCATTTTTTATTTATTTATTTGGATTTTTATTATTAATAATTCATTTAAATTAAAATAAATACATGAAAAATACTAAACCTAATGTTTCAAATCTTTTTATGCATATAATACCTCTAAGATTTCGTGCCTAACCAAATATAGAAAGAATCTTACTAATTGGTCATGATTTGGTGGAAATTTGCATGAAAAGATTAGAAAATATCATGGCTTAAAAATCAAATATCATATTCATCAATTCATGGATTTTGGACCAATTTTCTTTGACCTAATCATTCCATACATAAGCTTGATCAAAACCCTCGTGCTCACAGACTCTAGGCTGCGCAGAAAAAGCATATGCAAACTTGGAATTTTTCAAGAAAACTCCAAATCTGAAAACCAATTTCCAGAACGATTCAAGGCCAAAGATCAATTCCATTAGCTTGCTGAGGCTTTAAACAAGGGATTTGAATCAAAAACTACAAGCTTTCGTGCCCAGAAACGTGAGAACAATCTCACCTGTACAGAAAAAATTTCATATTCGTGCATCTCAATTCAGGCATCTTTTGTAATTTTTAACGCTTGGTTTATGTTCCTTATTCAATTATGAAGCTAACTGTGTGGTTTAATTTTGTTTTTGTACACTATGGAAGGATTCACCATTAACAATATTTAGGGTTTTGCAAGCTTTGAATTGGGCGTTTCCAAACGCGGTAAAATTAGACCACCATAGTACCATGAATGGATTCAGGGTGTTTGGACGAAAACAATGGCACCCTCGCGCCTAATTTATGTGGCCGGACGGCCTGTTCGCTATTTTTTGTAAAGGTACTTTCTGGAACAGTGTAAAAACCGTTGCCAGTGTTTTTATATTTTCAGGAAAACAAAACAATGAGGAAGATGACTCGGTGGCAGGCTACGAATGGCTGGTTCAAATTTCGCGCGAAAAGCGCTCCACTAATGCTTGTTTATTTTATATTATTCGTTAGTTATCATATATACAAAAAGCGTTACATGGCTCAGTGGTAGGCAAGCATCTTGTTGACTCCTAGGACCTGGGTTCGATCCCAGGTCCTCACCCCCCTTTCATATTATTTTTCATCTAATAGTTGTATGCAGTTTCAACGTTGAGGACCACCATACGTCCATAAAATCTAGCCATCCATGTGCCCAATGGAACGATCAGAAGGCCAAGAATTGAATAACATGGTGAACCCTGGTCAACGCTTATGCACGCTAGTGGGGAAAGTCCACAAGGCCTGAAGTATTGGGCTCAAATTGCTAAAGATTCACCTCACAACTGGGGACAACACCCCCCTGAGGTTTGCAATATTTTTCTTTTTTCATTCTTTTTTTATTTTCAATTATTGTTCTTTTTATTAATTCTTGTAATTTAATTATTTTTCATAAAAAACACAAAAACACCAAAAAAATCAGAAAAGAGAAAAATTAATAAATATTTTTATTTTAGTATTTTTTTTGTAAATAAATTCATTAATTCACTTAGTTTTAAATTTAGGTTTTAATCTTAACATTTTTCACTAAAACTCAAAACTTATAGAATTAGGGTTTATTTAATTTTTATTTTTTTTTCTTTTATTCCACAGTAATTAATTATTAAAATATTTCCTATTATTTATTTTTATAATTAAATGGCATGTAAATAATTAGGTTAAATATTAGGTTAAAATTTAATCTTTTCTTAATAAACTAAAAACAACTAGAATTAGGGTTAGCATTTTATTTCAATTAATTCTTTTCCATTAAAATTATATAAATACAAAAAACTAAAAAATAATTTCTTTTCATTTTAATTTTATTAATTATTAAAATACTTCCTTTTCACACCCTCGTTTTTAATTCTTATTTAATTCGCATATTTATTTTATTTCTTTTAATATTTATGTATCTCTCCCAAAGCCGTGTAATTAATTTCTCGCACTTTATTTTCTTTACTTTCTTTATTTTTCTGTCAAATCGGGTTCTGGAAATTTTGGCGATGTGGACCCGCGCCTTTTGTAATAGCTTAGAACTTTACTTTTCTCGCACTTTTAAATGTTAATCAAGGCATGCAAGAATGAATGGACAAAAATAAAAACAAACGCTAGATCACCTATACCATGACAAGATAAAATATTTGAATCTGACACACGAATCACACACCACCCCTAGGGTACGCCTCACTGTTGCCTTGCCTCGAAAGGTGATCGTCGAGTAGAGGATATCTTAGTAAGTCCTCATGATCAGGGAACCTGGCATGAGGGTAGCTTCTAAGGTGTCTTCCCATTGCTCTGGTGATCACCATGTCCCGAACCTCGAATTGACCCGAACACCTCCAATGGTGGTGCTACCTACCTCTCAATGGTGGGATTGCACTACTTTAAAGGACATTTACACAGACGAATTCCTTAGGGTAGGTAGACGACTCTAGATACTTGCTCTAATTTCAAAACAAATCAAAAATACTTTTCACACCGACACCTTTTCAAAAAGCTTTCGAAAGCAATTTTTCAAACACTCTTGAGGACCGATACAAGAGTCGAACTGGAATTTTCAAAGAAACTTTTTAAAAACCCACAGTTGAAAAGCAAACAAACCATTTTTGAAAACACAAATGAGCAAGTATCTAAGAGCCCGTGGATAACCATGGATAGAAAGGGTGCTAACACCTTCCCTTTCTATAATCTACCTCCCGAACCGAGAGCAATCTCTTTAAGGAATTTTTCTGTGCTTTTGTCCTTTCCATTTGGAGAAAATAAAAGACGGTGGCGACTCTTGCTTCCGCGACATTTCGCGAACCAGCATTAAACAGTCAGTTCTAGATCCACCGATCACACAGGGGTCGAACCCCTGACCTCAAGCCTCCTAATGCCTTAAGCGCTTACCTGGCTACCACTACGTCATCTATTTTTGTTGTAATAATAATTTAAAATAATAAACAAATATGAAAACAAGCATTAGTGCAAGGTGAAAGAAAAATGCGTGCGGATGGTTTGAATGGGCCAATGGAACGGTGACAACTCATCGTCTTCTTCCTCTCTCCGTGGGTAAAAGTCTCAGACTTTTACCTACGGATATTTTGTCTGCTGCTATAGGTAGTGTTCGTTCAAAAATCCTCCTGAACATGATGGTACCACTTACGAAGGCTGATTTTTCCTGTAAACAAAATCCCTAATTCGGAGCTATAAAACTTAACAATGGTGAAATTCTCTACAGGCCATAAAAATGAAATTAAATGATGCAGAAAGCTTGCATATGTTCCATAGATCAAGAATATGTGATTAATTCCATCTAACAATGCTTAAATCATGCTATTCCAATTCAAGAACAGGGCTATGTCGTGAACGACTTACAGAGCTTTTTGGGGCTTGAAAATGCTTGGTTTCAATGGCTTTGGCTTGCTGAGAGTCCCATGAGTCGATTGGGATAGGCAAAGAGTCTTGAGGATGCTTCTAAGTGCAAATTCGATCTACCACTTTTCTTAATTTTTTTCAGATTTTGTTCTGCCTCTTGCGCCTGCTTCTAGCCTCCTTTTTGAGTCTGCACGCACTCTATATGTACCAAGCAATGTATTAGGGTTGATAAGCTGTATTCAATCTTCCTCCTTCAATGATTTGGATTGTGATTTGATACACTTTGAAAATTTTCCAAAATTGGTCCAAATCCAATCTTTTTGTGCACACATGCCTTGATACGAGTTTGATTTGATGCTAGCTGTGTAATAAGACCTGAAACAAGCACAAAATCTTGTGTTTTCAATATTTTTGATTATATATGATTTGTTTTGATTTAAATTGAATTAATTCAAATAAAAATCAAAATAAATAATAAAAATAAGATATGGACAAGTGGCAAAGGCTAGATCTCGTGGACTATGTTGCCAACTCAAAACAAGTGAAAAAGATTGGGCCCATTTGGCAAAAATAGAAGTTTTAGGGATAGTTGACTTTTGGCAATTTTGCAAAAAGGGTCAACTTCACCAAGGCATAACTTCCTCAATTTTGACTCTTTAGAGGTGTTCTTGGACTTTTTAGAAAGCATGAGATGTCCTCTAATCAACCATTTTGGTATCATCTCAATTTGTTATTCCATGCTCATGTATGAAGCTTTGACAAAAAAGGTGTTTTTGTTGACTTTTCAAAATGACCTATAATGTCCAAATTCTTAACTTCTTGTGAGTGCATATTTTGAACTTCGGAGATGAAGATGGATTGTAGATAATTGCATCCTATTCAAAATGAGATTTGAATGGGTCATTTCTCATAAAGTATGAGAAAGTTATGCTTGGTCAAAGTTGGGTTGACTTTTCCTACAAAACCCTAATTTAGAAACTTTTGGTTCTTGAAGAATTATGAGCAATCCTTGATGAATCATGATCAACCCTTGATCAAATGATGAAATAAACTTCAAAATGAGGATGTTGGCCAAAAATCTTGAAGTTTGACTGTATGTGGGCCACAGTTGACTTTTGCCCTAGCACAATCAATTTTTAGGCCTTTGAGCAATTGACTGAGCAAACTTCCTCTGCAAGGCTTGAAACTTGACATGGATCATCTTGAGAACATATTTGGACAATGTTGAGAATTTGGGATCACTTGTACTCAAGTATCTTGATGCAACATGAAACCCTAATTTGAAGTAGACTGCCTTAGGAGAGAGCTTGTCTGGCCAACCCTTGGACTACCTTGAACAACTTGAGTATCATTCTTGAAATGTTTTGAGAAATATGGGAGGACAAATTTTGGGGTACATCACCAGGCATGAAGAGAAATTTGCTCAATATAGGGAAGTTGGTCGAAAAGAATAATAAAGTTTTGATCAAAGATAAGATGATGATATTCGTCGATGCAAATGGAAGATTAATCTTGAAGGATCCTATGTCTCTGAATCAAACCTTCAAGATTGAACTAAATGTGATGGAGCACAAGTGCCTTTCGACTGCAGCTAGCAGAGATGAATGGATATGGAATTATCGACTAGGAAATCTCAACTTCAGAGACGTTAGAAATTTAAAGAGAAGAAATATGGTTTCAGGATTTCCATAAATTGACATTCCAAACGAGGTTGCGAGGAATGTGTGCAGGCAAAGCAGAACGAGAATAGCTTCAGCAAAGATGCAGGAAGCAGGTCAAAGGCTATTCTTGAAGTCATATACTCTGATGTATATGGACCAATTCAGGTGGATTCGATGGGAGGTAACAAATACTTTGTTACATTCATAGATGATTTCAATTGAAAGTTGTGGACTTACCTGATCCAGAAGAAAAGTGAGGTGATCGAAGTATTTGCCAAGTTTAAGTCTATGGTCGAAAGACAAAGTGCTCGAAAACTCAAAGTTTTGAGAACTGATGGTGGTGGAAAGTATGTTTCGAAAGACTTCGATAGGTTATGTGAAAAGGAAGGGGTTGTGCATGAGGTCGTGCCACCCTATACTTCACAAAATAATGGAATTGCATAAAGGAAGAATCGAATCATCATGAATATGGTGAAAAGCATGTTGAAAGGAAAGAATTTACCTAAAGAGTTTTGGGGTGAAGCTGTTTCGACTGCAACATACATTTTAAACAGATGTCTTATGTAGAAGCTAGAAGGAATTACTCTAGAAGAATGTTGGTCTGGTGATAAGCCTAGCTTGATTCATTTGAACGTATTTGGATCTGTTGTACATAGACATGTGCCTGATCAGTTGAGAAGAAAACTTGATGACAAGTCGAGTCAAATGCTTCTAGTTAGATATCATTCGACAAGAGGTTACAAGTTGTTTGACCCAATGAAGAAGCATATTGTGATTAGTAGGGACGTGATCATCGATGAGCTTAATCAATGGGACTGGACTGAAAATGTTAATAAAGATTCAGTGGAAATTGTAACGCCCCGTTTTATTTAATATTGTATTATATTAATATTTTCGAGTTACCGTTTGACGTTTATTTTTTCGACGAGAATATTTAAATTAACTGGTATATCTGTTAATATATCCGACGACGTTTTATTCGGACCAGTAATTATTTTATTCAGTCCGATATTTATTTTGTGGGACCGGTAATTATTTTGTTCGGTCCGGTTTTTATTCTGTTCGGTTCGGTAAAATATTATTCGGACCGATATTTAATTTTTCAGAGTTATTTTAATTATTTGGAGTTATTTTGATTAAGTGGTCTTTTGAATTATATTTTTGGTTAGTAACACTAGTGGAGGGTAGTATGGTATTTTTATGTTGTCTTAAGACCAAAATCCAAACAAAGGCATTAGTTGTTGTTTTATGAGATATAGAAGTATCATAACACAAAACACACTTAGAGAACAAAAAAGAGAGTCATGGAAGAGAAGAAGAGGAACAAGAACACAAAGCTTGGGTTTTGGGTTGGTTGGAACATCAAGAATCATTCAAACATCTAAAGTAAGAGGTTTGATTTTCCGATGCTTATAGTTAGTGTTTGATTTGGTATATTTTGATTTGGAATAAAATTGATGTTAGGGTTCTTGAGATTTGTTGAGATAAATTAGGAGAGTTAATTTAGGTGTTAGTGTTGTGGGATTATTGTTATGTTAATATAAATTAAATTAGAAAAACTAAATTATATTAATTAAGTTTAGTTTTATAAAAAAAAAATAGCAGTACATTGAATTTTCTTAGAACTATGCTAGCAGTATATCTTAAAATGAAACTTAGAACTATGCTAGCAGTATATCTTAAAATGAAACTTAGAACTATGCTTGCAGTATATCTTAAAAGGAACTTATAATTATGCTAGCAGTATATCTTAAAATGAAGCTTATAACTATCCTAACACTATATCTTGAATAAAGTTTAAAACTATGCTAAAGTATATTAATTGATGAAGTTAGAAGACTATGCTAGCAGGATATCACGTTTACACAAAAAAACTTACAGTATGGAATTGAAACTCAGTTTAGAAAATTAATTAATTTATGTTTTTTTCTTTTCTTAATTTAATATATTAAATATTTATATTAATTAAATATAAATATGACATAAGTTAGCCGATTTAATTTTGAATCCGATTATGTTCCGATTTCCCGATTTCAGCAATTTCGGCGACGAAGCAAGTTGCTCCGAATTTAACAAAAATTGATGTGCTAGCTAATTTTGACGTGTAGAACATCGTGGTGAGGTTAGTTTTTCGAGATTACGATTTTTTAATGGAGCAACCCGAAATAAGTCAATTTACGGTTAAGTTGAACCAGGTTGCGTTTTAGTCGGTTTAAGTCGCGTATGGACAATCCGATTGCGACGTTAATGATTATAATTGATGCTGATTATTGTGAATGAATTTTGCATCGATTATTGATGTTTGACTATTTTTTCGTGTTTGAAATTTAGTGAATTATTTGATAATGACGTGGTGTGCTTAAATATGATGTTTGCGACGGTTTATTTATAATGAATACTTGATGATATGCGATGCGATGATATGTTTATCTTGATGTGGATGAATATGGCGACGTGGGTTTTATACCAATTTTGATGTGTGATGATGATGTTTTGTTGTGTCGTGTTTGTGATGTCGTGTTTGTGATGTCATGTTGTCGAGTCAGATACATTGCATTGGCGACGAGGGCTTTTATGCCAAGCGATGAGGGCTTTTATGCCAAAGCGACGATAGGCTTTTATGCCGAATGTCCCTAATTATGGACAAAGCAACGGGTACCACATGCATAACATAGTCGTGTCTCATGGAGTCAGTTATGTTTATTTTTGAGTCTTTTGGCGTTGAGTTTTATTTCATGACTTATGATGAATTCCAATGATATATGATACTTTGTTTTGTGATGATTTTTGTGTTGAACATAAAGTGAATATGATGCGATAATTTCATAATGAGTAAGTGATGAATATAACATGACGGTAAAGCAACGATATGAGTTTATGGCGATGAAGTTTATGTCTTGTTTTAGTATGATTATGATGATTACGTGACGAAATTAAAGTGTTGATTTTATACACTAAATGATGATTTAAAGTGTGTGAGATTTGGATATGTGCTGACATAATCTTATTAATCCTATATCATTTATGATTCCAAAACAATTTATATATTTTATCATGCCTTTAATTATATGTTTTCGAGTATATCACCCTTTACTTGTTTTGTCGTTGCCTTTATATTGGTAACGTGCAGGTGATCCGCGAGGATGATGAGGATTAGCTCGAGTCTCTTTATTTTGAGTCGCTCTGCTCTGATAGTAGTAACACTCAGGATTTAGGCGACGTTATTATTTTGATAGGATAGTTTATGTGTACTATCTTATGACCTTATGTATTTATGATAACATGATGATACACATTTTGTGAACACATCCGCTGTGTTGTGATTAGTCATATGTTTATATGATGATTTATGTTATGAATCGGTATATCCGACTTTTGATTTTGTGATGTGCATTATAATGCAAAGTGGTGAAAAACACGAATATGTGATACCTCAATTTATGTTTGGATGAAATTTTGAAACTATGATTTTATTTTTAATTACAAGGGGTAGAATTGGGGTGTTACATTAGTGGTATCAGAGCAGGTTGGTCTGTCCGACCAAGTTGTTGAATTTGTTGTTGTCTAACAATCAAGTATTGTTATTTGTTGATTCTAATCCTTGTTTTGTTGTGAGCAGAAGTTGTTATGGCTGGAAGGAACGCTGGTAGGAATGATGAGGCTCTTGCTGCTGCTATGCAGGCAATGGCTCAAGCTTTCCAAAACCCGCTGAATGCTGACGAGAACGCTGGGTCTCGTAGTTTGGTAACCTTCCAAAGAGAGAATCCTCCTACTTTCCAAGGAAAGTATGATCCCGAAGGTGCTTTGGCGTGGCTAAAGGAGATTGAAAGAATCTTCTGTGTGATGGATTGCACTCATATGCAAAGGATCCGTTATGGTACTCATAAACTAAGTGCTGAAGCGGATGACTGGTGGGTTGAAACCTGTCAGAGGCTTGAGGTTGTTGGTGGGGAAGTGCCATGGGAAGTGTTCCGAAGGGAATTCATGAGGAAGTATTACCCGGAAGATGTTCAGGGAAAGAAGGAGATAGAATTCCTGCAATTAAAGCAAGGAAGCATGTCTATCATTGATTATGCTGCAAGGTTCACTATGTTGGCCAAGTTCTATCCACATTATGATGGGCCGAATGGCGAGTTCTCTAAATGCGTCAAGTTTGAAAATGGTTTGCGTCCTGAGATTAAGAAAGCGATTGGTTATCAGAAAATTCGTGTCTTTTCGGATTTGATTGATAGTTGTAGGATCTTTGAGGAGGACAGTAATGCTCATTATAAGATTATGTCTGATAACAGAAACAAAGGTCAACAAAGCTGTGGAAAACCATATGATGCTCCAGCTGGTAAAGGGAAACAAAAAGCGTTTCAAGGGCGAATAATTAGTGGGGGAGATGCTCCTCCTAGTATTACTTGTTACAAGTGTGGGAAACCTGGCCACAAAAGTAATGTTTATCAAAGCGATGTTAGAGCTAAGGAGAATGAGGTGAGATATTTCCGATGTGGAGAAGTGGGCCATATGACTCGCGATTGTAGACATAAGGATGTGGTTTGTTTTAATTATGGTGAGGGAGGTCACATTAGTGCTCAATGTAAGAAGCCTAAGAGGACTCAAGAAGCAGGAAAGGTGTTTGCTTTGTCGGGTGCTCCGACGGAAAACGAGGATGGTCTTGTTCGAGGTACTAGTTTCATTAATAGCTTTCCTCTTTTTACTATTATTGATACTGGTGCTACTCACAGTTTTATTGTTGTTGATTGTGTAAAGAGATTGGGTCTCACTTTGTCGTCTCTGGATAGAGATATGGTGGTAGAAGTTCCGGCTAAGGGAACGGTTACTACTTCTTTTGTGTGTGCAAGTTGCCCTTTATCAATCTTTGATAAAGACTTTGTGGTGGATTTTGTTTGTTTATCGCTTGTCGGGTTGGACGTGGTTTTAGGTATGGACTTGTTAAAAGCTAATTATGTCCATATCAATTGCTATGACAACACTGTGAGGTTTTCTTCCTTAGTAGAAGAAGAAAAATCTATGTTGGTGTCGACGAAGCAGTTTAATGAGTTCATGAAGGATTAAGCGTTGGTTTTCTTGTTTATTGCGACTCTTTCTATGGAGAGTCAAGCTCTGATAGCAAACTTTCCAGTGGTGTGCAATTTTCCTTAAGTATTCCCTGGTGAGATTCCTAGTGCACCTCTAGAAAGAGAAGTTGAATTTTCTGTGGATCTTGTCCCTGGTACCAGACCTATCTCTATGGCACCATACAAGATGTACGCATCTGAGTTAGCAGAATTGAAGAGCCAATTAGAAAATTTGCTCGAGAAGAAGTTTGTTAGACATAGTGTGTCACCGTGGGGAGCTCCTAAGTTATTGGTGAAGAAGAAAGACGGTAGCATGAGACTTTGTATTGATTATCGTCAGTTGAATAAAGTGACTATCAAGAATAGGTATCCACTTCCTAGGATTGATGATTTGTTGGACCGATTGGTTGGCGCTCACATGTTTAGTAAGATTGATTTGAGATCGGGTTACCATCAAATAAGGGTGAAAGAAGAAGATGTTCAGAAAACTGCTTTCAGGATGAGGTATGGACATTACGAATATTCGGTGATGCCTTTCGGTGTCACTAATGCACCAGGAGTATTCATGGAGTACATGAATCGTATATTCCATCCTTACTTGGATCGTTTCGTGGTTGTTTTCATTGATGATATTCTGGTTTATTCTAAATCGGAAGAAGAGCATGCAGAACATTTGTGCATCGTGTTGGAAGTTCTGAAAGAGAAGAAGCTTTATGCTAAGTTGTAAAAGTGAGAGTTCTGGTTAAGTGAAGTGAGCTTTTTGGGGCATGTCATTTATGGTGATGGAATTTCTGTAGATCCTTCTAAAGTTGATCTTGTGTTGAGATGGGAAACTCCTAAGTCTGTTACTAAGATTAGAAGTTTCTTGGGTTTGGCTGGTTACTATAGAAGGTTCATTGAAGGTTTTTCTAAGTTGGCGCTTCCTTTGACAAAGATGACTTGTAAAGGAGTTGCATTTGTGTGGGATGCCAAGTGTGAAGAAAGTTTTGTTGAATTGAAGAGAAGGTTGACAATGGCTCCGATCTTGATTCTACCTAATCCTGAAGAACCATTTGTTGTTTATTGTGATGCTTCTAATATGGGTTTAGGTGGTGTACTTATGCAAAATGGCAAAGTTGTTGCTTATGCTTCTAGGAAATTGAAGATTCATGAGAAGAATTATCCTACGCACGATTTGGATCTTGCAGCGGTTGTTTTTGTGCTTAAGATTTGGAGGCATTATCTTTATGGTTCTAGATTTGAAGTATTTAGTGACCATAAAAGTTTGAAGTACTTGTTCGATCAGAAATAGCTTAATATGAGACAAAGATGGTGGCTTGAATTGTTGAAAGATTATGATTTTGGATTGAATTACCATCCCGGTAAAGCTAATGTGGTGGCCGATGCTTTAAGTCGAAAGACTTTGCATATGTCACTTTTGATGGTGAAAGAGTTGGAATTGATTGAGCAATTTAGAGATATGAGTCTTGTAGTAGAAGTGACGTTGAATAGTGTTATCTTGGGAATGTTAAAGATCAATAATGATTTCCTTGATAGTGTTACAGAAGCTCAGAAGCTTGATGTGAAACTTGTTGATTTATTGGTTGGTATTGGACAAACTGAAAATGAAGATTTCAAGTTGGATGCTCAGGGTGTATTGAGGTTCCGAGATAGGATTTGTATTGCCGATGATGTGGATTTGAAGAGAACGATCTTGGAAGAAAGTCATAGAAGCAATTTGAGTATTCATCCCGGAGCGACCAAAATGTATCAAGATTTAAAGAAACTATTTTGGTGGTCGGGCATGAAGAGAGAGGTGGCTCAGTTTGTTTATGCTTGTTTGACTTGTCAGAAGTCTAAAGTGGAGCATCAGAAACCTGCAGGGTTGATGCAACCGTTAGAGATTCCAGAATGGAAATGGGATAGCATTTCTATGGATTTCGTAACGGGGTTACCAAATACACCAAGAGGACACGATGCAATTTTGGAGATTTTTGATAGGCTTACGAAGTCGACTCACTTTATTCCTATTAACATCACTTATCCTGTATCAAAGTTGGCGGAAATTTATACGCATGTGATTGTGAGATTACATGGTATTCCTTTGTGTATTGTTTCGGATAGAGATCCGAGGTTTACTTCTGAATTTTGGAAGAGCTTGCAAGAGGCTTTGGGTTCAAAGTTGAGGTTGAGTTCGGCTTATCATCCTCAAACTGATGGTCATACGGAAAGGACGATTCAATCGTCGAAAGAATTGTTACATGCTTGTATTCTTGATCATGGTGGTTCATGGGATACATATCTTCCTTTGATTGAGTTTACTTATAACAATAGTTTTCATGCTAGTATTGGAATGGCACCGTTCGAGGCTTTGTATGGTCGGAGGTGTAGAACTCCTTTGTGTTTGCATGAGTCGAATGAAAGTGTGGTGCTTGGACCAGAATTGGTTAGAGAAACTACTAAGACGGTGAATATTATTAGAGAAAAGATGAGAATTTCTCAAAGTCGACAGAAGAGTTATCATGATAAAAGGAGAAAAGACTTGGAATTTCAAGATGGTGATCACGTATTTTTGTGAGTTACTCCTACAACCGGCGTTGGGCGAGCATTGAAGTCGAAGAAGCTAACTCCTCGCTTTATTGGTCCTTACCAAATTACTAGTAAAGTGGGAAAAGTGGCTTATAGAGTGGCGTTACCGCCAAATCTTTCGAACTTGCATGATGTGTTCCATGCGTCACAACTTCGGAAGTATGTTTCGGATCCTTCACATGTGATTGAGATGGATGATATTCAAGTGCGATACAATCTTACGGTGGAGACGATGCCATTAAGGATTGAAGATCGTGAGATGAAGTATCTTCGTGGCAAAGAGATCTCCTTGGTTAAAGTTGTTTGGATAGGAGCAGCTGGTGAAAGTGCGATGTGGGAGTTAGAAAGCAAGATGCAGGATTCCTATCCCGAGCTTTTTGGGTCAGGTAATTTCGAGGACGAAACTTTTATAAGTGGGGGAGAGTTGTAACGCCCCATTTTATTTAATATTGTATTATATTAATATTTTCGAGTTACGGTTTGACGTTTATTTTTACAACGAGAATATTTAAATTAATTGGTATATCTGTTAATATATTCGGCGACGTTTTATTCGGACAGGTAATTATTTTATTCGGTCCGGTATTTATTTTATGGGACCGGTACTTATTTTATTCTGTCTAGTTTTTATTCCCTTCGGTTCGGTAAAATATTATTCGGACCGATATTTAATTTTTCAGAGTTATTTTAATTATTTGGAGTTATTTTGATTAAGTGGCCTTTTGAATTATATTTTGGGTTAGTAAGACTAGTGGAATGTAGTATGGTATTTTCATGTTGTCTTAAGACCAAAATCCAAACAAAGGCATTAGTTGTTGTTTTATGAGAGATAGAAGTATCATAATACAAAACACACTTAGAGAACAAAGAAGAGAGTCTTGGAAGAGAAGAAGAGGAACAAGAACACAAAGCTTGGGTTTTGGGTTGGTTGGAACAACAAGAATCATTCAAATATCTAAGGTATGGGGTTTGATTTTCCAATGCTTATAGTTAGGGTTTGATTTGGTATATTTTGATTTGGGACAAAAATTGATGTTAGGGTTCTTGAGATTTGTTGAGATAAATTAGGAGAGTTAATTTAGGTGTTACTGTGTTGGGGAATTATTGTTATGTTAATAGAAATTAAATTAGAAAAACCAAATTATATTAATTAAGTTTAGTTTTATAAAAAAAGGAAATAGAAGCACGTTGAATTTGCTTAGAACTATGCTAGCAGTATATCTTAAAATGAAAATTAGAACTATGCTAGCAGTATATCTTAAAATGAAACTTATAACTATGCCCGCAGTATATATTGAATGAAGTTTAAAACTATGCTAAAGTATATTAATTGATGAAGTCAGAAGACTATGCTAGCAGGATATCACGTTTACAAAAAAAAAATTACAGTATGAAATTGAAACTCAGTTTAGAAAATTAATTAATTTATGTTTTGTTTTTCTTTTCTTAATTTAATATATTAAATATTTATATTAGTTAAATACAAATATGACATAAGTTAGCCGATTTAATTTGGAACTCGATTATGTTCCGATTTCCCGATTTCGGCAATTTCGGTGACGTAGCAAGTTGCTCCGAATTTAACAAAAATTGATGTGCTAGCTAATTTTGACGTGTAGAACGTCGTGGTGAGGTTAGTTTTTCGAGATTACGAGTTTTTAACGGAGCGACCCAAAATAATTCAATTTACGGTTAAGTTGAACCGAGTTGCGTTTTAGTCGGTTTAAGTCGCGTATGGATAATCCGATTGCGATGTTAATGATTATAATTGATGCTGATTATTGTGAATGACTTTTGTGACAATTATTGATGTTTGACTATTTTTCCGTGTTTGAAAGTTAGTGAATTATTTGATAATGATGTGGTGTGATTAAATATGTTGTTTGCGACGGTTTATTTATAATGAATACTTGATGATATACGATGCGATGATATGTTTATCTTGATGTGGATGAATATGGCGATGTGGGTTTTATACCAATTTTGATGTGCGATGATGATGTTTTGTTGTGTCATGTTTGTGATGTTGTGTTGTTGAGTCACATACATTGCATTGGCGACGAGGGCTTTTATACCAATCGACGAGGGCTTTTATGCCAAAGCGACGATGGGCTTTTATGCCGAATGTCCCTAATTATGGACAAAGCGACGGGTACCACATGCATAACATAGTCGTGTCTCATGGAGTCAGTTATGTTTATTTTTGAGTTTTTTGGCGTTGTGTTTTATTTCATGACTTATGATGAATTGCGATGATATATGATACTTTTTTTTGTGATGATTTTTGTGTTGAACATAAAGTGAATATGATGCGATAATTTGATGATGAGTAAGTGATGAATATAACGTGACGGTAAAGCGACGATATGCGTTTATGGCGATGAAGTTTATGTCTTGTTTTAGTATGATTATGATGATTACGTGACGAAATTAAAGTGTTGATTTTATACACTAAATAATGATTTAAAGTGTGTGAGATTTGGATATGTGCTGACATAATCTTATTAATCCTATATCATTTATGATTCCAAAAATATTTATATATTTTATCATGTCTTTAATTATATGTTTTGGAGTATCTCACCCTTTACTTGTTTCGCCGTTGCCTTTATATTGGTAACGTGCAGGTGATCCACGAGGATGATGAGGATTAGCTCGAGTCTCTTTATTTTGAGTCGCTCTGCTCTGATAGTAGTAACACTCAGGATTTAGGCGACGTTATTATTTTGATAGGATAGTTTATGTATACTATCTTATGACCTTATGTATTGATGATAACATGATGATACATACATTTTGTGAACACATCCGCTGTTTTGTGATTAGTCATATGTTTATATGATGATTTATGTTATGAATCAGTATATCCGACTTTTGATTTTATAATGTGCATTATAATGCAAAGTGATGAAAAACACGAATTTGTGATACCTCAATTTATGTTTGGATGAAATTTTGAAACTCTGATTTTTATTATTAATTACGAGGGGTAGAATTGGGGTGTTACAGGAATCCTACTTGATGAACCAGAAACTCAGGTTGAAAGAGAAGTTCGATAAGAGGAACCAGCAGTTATAGACCAACCAAGTACAAGAAGATCTCAAAAAACAAGAAGCATGCCTACAAGATTGCAAGATTGTGTGATTGCATCAGATGATGTGATAGATAATGAAGGTGAGTTGGTACATTATGCTTTCTATGAAGATGTCGGACCTGTCAATGCAACTGAAGCATTAAAAGATTCGAAGTGGGTGAAATAAATGGACGAAGAAGTAGAGTCTATCGAAGACAACAACACTTGGTCACTTGTCTAATTTCCTCAATGCAAGAAGGAAATTAATGTCAAGTGGGTATACAAAGTGAAAACGAATTCTAAAGGGGAAGTCACTCGACACAAACAAGGCTTATGGCGAAAGGATTTCTACAGAAATAAGGAATAGACTTTGATGAAGTTTTTGCACCTGTTGCTAGGATCAAAACAATCAGGTTGGTTGTTGGTCTAGTAGAAATAAACATATGACACATATGTCAGATGGATGTGAAGTGTGCATTCCTTGATGGACCCTTAGACAAAGAAGTTTATGTTAAACAACCAGTTGGGTTTGTGAAACATGACGAAGAGAGAAAGGTGTACATGCTGCATAAAGCCCTGTATGGATTAAAATAAGCTCCAAGAGCTTGGAATAAGAAAATTGATAGTTTCCTAAGGGGGGAGGAATTTGTGAAGTGCACAACTGAACATGGAGTATATGTAAGAAGAAGCAATAGTGAATTGCTTATACTATGTCTCTATGTAGATGATTTGTTGATAACAGGTAGCTGCAAAAGTGAGATCGAAGACTTCAAAGGTGATCTCAGCAAGGAATTCGAAATGTCTGATCTGGGTGAGATTTCATATTTCCTTGGCATCAAATTCTACAAGAGCATTAGAGGTTTTATGATGCATCAAAGAAGATATGCAAGAGAAATTCTCAAGAGGTTTGAGATGGAATAATGCAACTCAACTTCAACACCTGCAGAACAAAGAATGTAACTGTCGAAAGATGCAAATGAAGATGATGTCGGCCAAACCCAATACAGAAGACTTATTGGGTCATTGAGTTACCTTTGTCATACAAGGCATGTCTTAGCATATAGTGTAGGTATGGTAAGTTAATTCATGCAGAAGCCAAAGGTATCTCATCTAACAGCGGTGAAGAGGATACTAAGGCATCTCAGAGAAACTCTCGATTATGGAATTTTGTTTCCTGCAGCTGATAAAGGAAAAGAATACAAGTTAGTGGGATACACTGATTCGAGTTGGTGTAGTGATGCTGAAGATCGAAAATAAATAGTAGGATATGTGTTTATGTTAGGTGGTGCACCAATTGCTTGGAGTTCAAAAAAGGAACTACTAGTGGCATTATCGTTATGCGAAGCAGAATACATAGTTGCTTCTCTTTGTGCATGTCAAGCAACTTGGATGGTGAACTTGGTCGAAGAGATAACAAGTAAAGATCATGGAGCAATTACCATGAAGATCGACAACATGTGAGCTATCAATCTGGAGAAGAACCCAATAGCACATGGTCGAAGCAAGTACATTGAAATAAGGTTCCATTATCTTCGAGAGTAGGTAGCAGATGGGAAGATGAATTTGGAACACTGCAGAATTGAGAATCAGATTACAGACATCATGGCGAAGGGTGTGCAGGTCGAAGTATTCAGAAGACTAAGAGCCATGATGAATATAGATAGTTTAGACACAATGAATTAGGTGGTGTGTTAGATTGTAACTCATAGTGTCGAAACTATGTGTCGAAAAGATTAGATTTAATTTAGATCTCAAATAGAATAGATTTGATTTAGTACCAAAATAGGTATTTTAGGATATTATAGTTTTGGGCTTAGGGTGCAAGCTAAATCTATAAATAGAGGGAGTAACCCCTAATTCTGTAATTAAGACAATTAATTCATTGACGGTATTTGGAGTTGCAAGTGAATAACAAAGTTTTCCATAGTTTGTGGGCAGAGAGAAACTCTGCAGAAAATATTTGTCTTCTTTCTTTTTTTTTCTTTTCTCAAAATTCATTGTCATTGTGTGGTGATATCAATCTTAAGCATCAAGATTGTAGAAATTCATCATAAATATTTTTGTGGATTTGCAACATCTTCATAAAAAAAAAATAGGAATTATAAAATTGATGCACTGAATTTTTTAATTTCGTTTACGTAAACATTTTTTTTTGCACAGCCCTACTTCTGATATTATACATAACCTATTCTAGAAGGAAAATGTAGTCTTTATTGTTTCCACAAGGACCATAAGCATAAACAGTAGCCATTTGCCTGAATATGAATAAATGTAAATTAGACAAAGGAAAACAAAAGTAAGGACGTCACTTTCACATTAAAATGAGGAAAATTACCTAGACATGTCCTCTAGTGGAACTGGTTCTAAGTGGTATTTGTTTTCTTTAGTGGATATGAATCGGCATACATTGACACGAGTTTAGTGTTAAAGGTTTTTAATTTGTTAATTTCGGTTTGTACAGATGTTACGATATTGATTATGGTCGTCACAATGTAAATTAATTACAATTTGTTTTTCATCATAAAAATGATGCATAACAGTATATTGATCTCAGCACCTTTGGATAACACTATTAGAAATACACGAAGTTCTTGCGAAAATTTATCTGCAGGAATATTTGCGGATTTCTTGCGACTTTATTAAATAAAATAAAGTTTCCTACGAACAAGATTCTTGAAGAAAATTTGACAGAAATACCAACGGATTTTTCTGCGGATTTTACATTTTGTTTTAAACACCATTTTACAATACAAAATCCACAAGAAATGTTACTGCAAATTTTGCTTCATATTATTTTGTTGTATTTTTTAAATATTTTATTTTCTATTTCATTCTTAATTTTTAATAAAATAAAAATATGAAAATTATGATATTTATTTATGTAATTCTTTAATTTTTATTTCTTCAAAAAAAAAGTTTTTCTCAAAAAAGTTTAACAGATTTAAAAAAATAATAGTAGTTTTTGTTTAAATTTAAAAAAAATTATTAATCTTTATTTTTACTATTTTCTTAATTATTTTGATGGTGTGTTTTGAATTTTTTTTTAAAATAACCAACTTTTAAATTTTAATACCAAACTAACCCACATTTTCCTATAATTTCCAATCTAATCATGTTTCAAACAAAAAAAATTTAAAGAGGAGGCGCCACTTGAATTGACATCTATATATTATTATTCAAATATTTTCAGTCACTTGCATATTTTCCTATAGATTTTATCTTACCTGCAGATTTACCTGCGGATTTTACTACAGAGTTTCCTGCGGATTAGGATTTTAGGCCCTCACCCTCTAATGTGCCCGCCCGCCGTGTTTTCTACGTGGATTTTTGCGGACATGTGCAATTACATAATTTTTTGTATTTTTAGGCTTAAAAGGTGCAATGTCTGCGACCGTTTGCCGCCACACCTTCAATTTTTGCGGAATAGAGTTAGGTTTTAGGCCCGCATCCTCAACTATGCTCTCCCCGCCCCACCCCATTTTTTGCGGTCTTTTGTAGGTCGGGCTTAAACTAAACGGGCATGCCCGTTTGTCACCCCTAGATTTAAGTTTTAATTATCTGTCCCTATTTGAGTTTGGAGCGGGAACGAGAAATATTTGGGAATTTATGTTTGGTTTTAAGAAAGGTAATAACCGTCCCCAACCCGTCCCATTGCCACGCCTAGTTGAAGAAGACGAGTTGTGGAGCACTCATATAGAGGATAGATTAATATAGTCCCCTCTTCTCTTTTAGTGTACCACATTTTCTTTTATATTATCCGACCTTCATTTAAAAATACTATTAAAGTGATCAAATAATAATTTAAAAATATCAATTGTAGAGCACAATTGAAAAATCAAAATTATAGTAAAGAGTAACTTTGGTTCCTCACAAAAATTTCAAAGCTTAACTTAATCCCTAAAAAAAAAGACAATATTGAATACTTTACCAAATACAATTAAGAATGTGTTAGTCCATTTGTCAATATTTTTTTCAAACTGTTTTTTTTTAACTTTTGAATTGTGACTGAATTGACACATATATTATTTATGTCACGTGTATTATTTACAAATATAAAAAATATTTAAGTCTCTATATTAAATTATTCGGAAAATTTGATTCTCATAATTTTTTTAATATAAAATCAACACTAGTTAGATATTCATGAAAAAGAAATATTAAAATTTAGTTTTTGAATTTTAAGGGATAAAATTGACACATATTTGGTAGTCTTATTTAAGAATAGCATTTGAAATTATTTAACAAAATATTTTATACATGATTATTTTTCTATTCAAATATGTGTGTGTCATCATAAAATAAAAATGAGGGTAATTGCTGATATTAAATTGGTTAAAAACGAATGACTCATAATTAATTATTGGATGCTAACAAAGTAATAAAGTCTTTTGTTTTAGATTTTAAAAAAAGTAAGACTGAATGAGGTTTTAGATTAAGAAATGAGAAATACAAAATGAAAGAGAATATAGTCTTCCTTAAATAGACCATGCATTTGTTAGGTCAAAAATGTGAGATGGTAAAAAAAAATTTATATTAGTTAGTTATTTATCACCTTTATAATGATTGATTTTCTTTATATATCTTTTTTCTAATTTTTTTATTTTATAATTATATTTTCAAAAAATAACTTCAAATGCAACACATTTATATTATCAATGAAAAAAGGTATTTGTTTTCGCTGTATAATGGACCCAAAATTATTAAATTCCACTGCAAATGAAATATCTTTATTTAATTTTTTCAATTTTTTTAAAAACATGTGCTACTTTTGAAAACACAAACATGATAGAAATAAGGAAAACTAATGAGTTGCGGATATTTTGGACTCTAATAAGAACTAATGGCAGGATGGAACCTTACCCATTGCATATGTTTGTTTTTATGGTTTTTTTGTTTTTTTAATTTCAAGTATTATTTTGACAAAAAAATAAATTTAAAATTTATTTTCACTTTTCAAAAACCTAATTATGATAGGTTTAATTTAAAGATTTAATTTTAAAAAAGTTATGTTGCATTTATTATTTAATTTTTCGTTTTTCATTTGGTTTTATTTTAAAAATATTAATATTAGAATTTGATTTATTTTTAATGTGAATGCTTGTTTTGTTTTCTAAAGACGTGTTACTATATTGATATATGGTGAAAGGAAAAATGAATACTATTTAAAAAATTAATGAAATGAATTGTGAAATATTTAAAGGAGAATACTTAGATACAATTTTATAGGTGTGGTTTATACTTTTCTTCAATAAAAATATGATAAATATACCTAAATATCTTTTAAGAAGTAAAAATAGGAAAAAATTATATATGTGTAAGAAGAAATTATACAATTATCATATTTTTATTGAAAAAAAATCATAAACCACATCTAAAGAAATGTACCTAAATTTTTTCTATTTTTAAATAATAAATATATATCTAAAGAATATGTACTATAAATTAATAAGTGAACTAATTTAAACTTTCAATTAAGTAGTGACAAAATTCATTTAAATATAATATTTACATTTAAAAAGTTCACTTCTTTAAAATTGAATATTAATATTTGAAACTTTTTAGACCAACTGTTTAAAAAGATTCAAAAAAAGCAAATGTTTAATATAACAATTTATGTTTATGTAAAAAAATATTAAAATTATAATATGCACTTAAAATTTGATACAATTAAATTAATACCAATTACAATTAGTAATATTAAAATTAATTCAAAAATCTTATCAAATCAATTTTATAAAAAGATTAAAAAAACACAATATAAATATAATCCAAAACGTGAAACATAACCACAAAAAATGTTGCAAAATAGTTTATGTTATTTTTTTATAATTTTTTGCTAAGTTATAGTTTTGGTTCTCTATTTTGTTTGATTCTCAAAATTAGTCTTTCTATTTTAAATTCAAATAATTTTACTCTCCTATCTTAAATTCAAACAATTTTAGTCTTCTCTCATATTTTTTATAGAAAATTGATAAAAAATTTGTTAATTAACTTATATTTTTATTTGCAAAGTTCAATAAACGGTTTGTATATAATTATTTATCATATTTTACAAGTAATTTATCGTTTAAAAAGTGAAAACATCGTTAATTTTAAGTGCAAAAGTATGAGAAGACACCAAAAGTGTTTAAATAAAAAATAAGGGACGAAAACTTTAAATTTAAAATAGTATGATCAATTTCATGAATTAAGAAAAATAGGAGGACCAAAATTATAATTGAGCCTTATTTTTTTTTTCAATTTGTTTATATAAATTTTATAAAATACTTATAAAAACAATTTATAGAATATATAAAATGATTCTCTTTTGATAAACTCTTATATTATAAAATGCAAATAAGTTGGTTATTAAAAACATATTCTAAGGGAAATTTGGTGTAAACATGTTTGAGACATTGAGAGAATGTTTTATAATTCCATAAAAGAATTAAGAAATCTACTAGAGAAAGATTAACTTTTTTTCTTGTAAGTGAAATATTACAATTTATCCAAAACAAAATCAGAGATGCAGCCTCTTTGTCAATTTATTAAATTCCATCAGTTTAATTTAGCGCTCTTTATACCATGTTGAAGATAATAGATAAAATGTTGTTTTGTTTAATCTAGTGTTCTTGATACCATATTGAAGATAATAGATAAAATTTTGTTGTGTTTTATTTCTCAGCTTCCATGCTGGTTTATATAGAGGGAATACAATAAAATTCAAATAGAGAAATAAAAATATTTTTCAACAAATACATATCCCCATCTTGTACTTGAATTTTTATCGTAATTTTATCATTTTCAAAAATATAAAAAGAAAATTTTGACTCAGTATTTTAATTTTCTTCAAACAATGTAATATTTTGTGGTTTTTTAAAAACATAAACATATATCAAAGTGTAATATGATATTGCTATTAATTTCAGTTTAGGTGTTATTTATATATTTTAATTGCTCTTAATTTTCAAACAAGTTGCATGGCTCAGTTGGAAAAATAACGCTTCATTATATCCCGAAGCAACGGGTTTGCTTCATGTTTGTTTTTTTAAGATTATAAATAATTTATGCTTCAAATTTCATATAATTATAAAATTATACTTTAAAAAAATATATAAAAAATGTCATGGAATTAATTATTGCAAATGTGGCAGTGAGACATCATCAACTCGGCCGACATGTCATTAAAATTGGACTTTAATTTGAAAAGGAGACTAAAATCTTGAAAAAAATTAATTCAAAGGAACAAAAAACCAGATTTTAAAATAGAAGAATCAAAACTAAAAATAGAGGGACTAAAATATAAAACAAAAATATATGAATTAACAAAATTTAGAAAATATCCCCTTTCTCTCTATAATTTTAGGGTGATGTTATTTTCTAGTTCCTTTTTTCGTTGGCTGTAATGCCTAACAGAGTGGAAGGGGAGTGGTTCAAGTCTAATTGGAAGATCTTTCGCAACTTTGTTCCCAAATGGGATTATTTTCCGGAGAAGGGGCGTGGTGGACAGTGTTGTTAATCATAACTTAACTTCCTTTTAATTTCTGATTTTCCAGATAGGGTGGGTGCTAGAGATATTTTTATCTTTTTATATGTAAGGGGATGATAGTTGAAGTGATGATTTCTCTATAAAGGAACAAGTTTGTCAAGAGATTTGGCTTTGCTAGATTCAAGGAGGTGGTTTACGCAAAGTTCTTGTCGGTGAAGCTCAAAAATGTCATTTTCGACAACAAGAATATCCACGTGAACCTCCCAAGGTTTGAGAGGAACGTTTCTCTTAATAAGGAAGCAACGGGTGTGGGTCGAAGCTCAAGGTTCCATGGAACTCAGAATATTCATCATAGTGAGAGGAATTTCATGTTGGGGAGCTAGGAGGGATTTTAGAACTTTTGCTCAGATACTGGGGAAGAAAGAAGTATATGTCGTCGTTGGAAACTTGGAGCCGTTTGTTTTCCAATCCAAAGAGAATACCAGGACTAGGCTCTCAAAATATTTCATGGGTCAAGTATCTATTCCCTGATTTTCTTACAATTTACAAACTAGTTTTGAGATGGAGGGTATATTTGCGATTAAAGTCACTCCGATGGGGGTCAATCTATGTCTTTTACAAGAGATAGAAGAGGGGTTTATCGAGAAATTTATTGGGGAAGGTGAAACTTGGTAGAAACAATGGTTTGTAGAGATAAGCAGATTGAAAAAAGAATAGGTGGATGTTATTATACCCTCATTTTCCCCCTAAGATTTTGCATCACTTCATATCATCATAATTCACCAAGTGATTTCACTGAGATGGTGAGTGTGATCGGTGGATCTGGAACTGAATGTTTAACGCTGGTTCGCGAAATGTCGCGGAAGCAAGAGTCGCCACCGTTTTTTATTTTCTCCAAATGGAAAGGACAAAAGCACAGAAAAATTCCTTATAGAGATTGCTCTCGGTTCGGGAGGTAGGTTATAGAAAGGGAAGGTGTTAGCACCCTTTCTATCCATGGTTATCCATGGGCTCTTAGATACTTGCTCATTGTGTTTTCAAAAATGGTTTGTTTGCTTTTCAACTATGGGTTTTAAAAAGTTTTCTTTGAAAATTCCAGTTCGACTCTTGTATCGGTCCTCAAGAGTGTTTGAAAAAAAATGCTTTCGAAAGCTTTTTGAAAAGGTGTCGGTGTGAAAAGTATTTTTGAATTTGTTTTGAAATTTAGAGCAAGTATCTAGATTCGTCTACCTACCCTAAGGAATTCGTCTGTGTAGATGTCCTTTAAAGTAGTGCCATCCCACCATTGAGAGGTAGGTAGCACCACCGTTGGAGGTGTTCGGGTCAATTCGAGGTTCGGGACATGGTGATCACCAGAGCAATGGGAAGACACCTTAGAAGCTACCCTCATGCCAGATTCCCGGATCATGAGGACTTACTAAGACATCCTCTACTCGACGATCACCTTTCGAGGCAAGGCAACAGTGAGGCGTACCTTAGGGGTGGTGTGTGATTTGTGTGTCGTTTCATTTATTTTTGTCTTTTTGTCATGTCAAAGTGATCTATGCATTTGTTTTTATTTTAGGCCATTTATTCTTGCATGCATTTAGTTAGCAATTAAAAAAAAGTGCGAGAAATGTAAAGTTCTAAACTATTACAAAGGCGCGGGTCCACATCGCCAAATTAAAATCCAGGACCCGATTTGACAGAAAATAAATAAATAAAGTAAAGTGCGAGAAATTAAATGTCCGAGTTTACAAGGCTTTGGGAGAATTACATTAATATTTAAAAGAAATAAAATAAAATGCACAAATTAAATTAAAATTGAAAGCGAGGGCGTTGGACCCTTTTTTTTTTATGAAATTAAATTAAATGATTAAATTAATGAATTTAAAGAAAAAGAAATTATTTTGGTATTTTTTGGATTTATGAATTTTTATGAGAAAGATTAAATGAAATTAAAATATTAAACCTAATTCTAATTGTTATTTTTTTATTTAGAAAAGCATTAAACTTTAACCTAAAATTAAACCTAATTAATTAATGCATTTTGATTTATGAAAATAAATAATTAATTAATCATAGTGAGAAAAAAGAAAAAAAAGAATGAAAAAGATTTGAAACCCTAATTCTACCAATTTTTAGGTTTTTATTGAAAGAATATTAAGATTAATCCTAGATTTAAAAAGCTAAATTAAATTAATGAGATTTATTTACAAAATAAAACATTAAATAAAAATACTTATTTTTTGTCTTTTTCTGATTTTTATATTGTTTTTATATTTTTATGAAAATAATTAAATTAAAAGAATTAATTAAAAAGAGAAATAATTGAATCAAATAAAAATGAAAAATATAAAAAAAATTGCAAACCTTGGGGGGTCTGTCCCCAAATGGGAGGTTTATTGTAGCCATTCTGGCCCACTTATATCAAGCCCTTTTGACCTTTTCAGGACGCGTGTAGGTGCGTTGACTCAGGTCCATCATGTTCCTCCAATTATGACCCTTTGATCCATCTCAGTAGGCACGTGGATGGCTTGATATTGTGGATGTACGATGGACGCTTGCTTGGAAATTACATAGAAGTATTGTTAGAAAAATGTTATTGAAAAGGGGGGGGGGACCTAGGACTCGAACCCAGGTCCTAGAGATTACCAACGCTATGCCTTGCCAACTGCTCCACCTTGTCTCTTTGTATATTATATAAACAATAAACATTATAATATAAAACAATCGTTAGTGCCTGTTTCCGCGCGAAATTTCAAATGGACCAACCAACGCCTTACACTTCATCATCTTCTTCCTTAATGCGTTTTTCCTGAAAATATAAAAGGGTTAGCGGGGGTTTTAAACCCCCCCAAAATATGCGTTTTCCAGTAATAGCGATTAGGCCGTCTTGGAGTATAAATTAGGCGCGAGGGTTCTATTCAGATCGTCCAAGCTTCTTGAATCCAAACATGGCACTGAGATTCTCTAATTTTACAGTGTTTGGAAACGCCCAAATTAGAACTTGAAAAAACCTAATAATCGTCCATGGAAATTCTTCATACAATGCATAAAAACTCAATTCAATCACATGGTTAGTTTCAGAATCACCTAATTAGTGTGAATCCATGAAAAAAATGCAATGAATATGCTTGAATATTAAAACACGATTATGAACAAAATGTGAAAAAGTTTGAATCCCCTATACCGATTCTGGGCGTTAGAGTTGATTTTCTTGATTGGAATAGTCTCCTGGTCACCTTGGCAAGCTAATGGAATGATTATTTTGGCTTGAATCGCCCTAAAACCTAGTTTTCAGTTTTCAATTTCTTGGCAAAAAACTCAAGTTTTGTTCTTGGTGTATGGCGCAGCTGGGAGGTTGTATGCATTAGGGTTAGCATCAATATATACATGTGAATGATTAGGGTTGGTTTTTTGTCCAAAGAATCCATGAATTGAAGGAATCAATCTTTGATTTTTATGCCATAATTTTCCAATCTTTTTCAAGCATATTTGGTCTCAATCATATCCAATCACCATAATTCCTTCCAAATATGATCATACACGAAATCTTAAGCCTATTCCATGCACAAAAAGATTTAGAAAATTAGGTTTAGTATTTTTTACCTATTTATTTTAATTAAATGAATTATTAATAATTAAAAATCCAAATAAATAAATAAAAATGATAAAAAACTTCCCTTTGGGCCAAATGGTCGTGCACATGCCTTGGATGATGAATTGTGGAAGAAAAAGAGGCCCATTAGCATTTTTAAGACATTTGAAGCAATGTTGACTTTTCAAAATATCCAAAAATTTCCCAACTTCCACAAGGCATAACTTGCTCAATTTTTAAGCTTTGCTCATGTTCTTGGACATTTTGGAAAGGTCTTTGAGTCATCTAACCAATGCATTTGGTCCCATGTCATTTTGATTTACCAATCTCAAGTTATGGCCTTTGACCTAAAGTCCCTTTTTGTTGACTTTTGAAAATGACCTATAATGTTGAAATTGATAACTTTTTGTGAGAGCATTTCTTGGACTTGAAGTGTGAAGAGGAGTTGTTGGAAATGTCTTTATCTTCAAAATGAACTTTGGATGGAATTTTTCTGATAATCCATGTGAAAGTTATGCCCTGGTCAATTTACAGTTGACTTTTTCAACTGTCCAAATATGGAAACTTTTGCATCTTGATGATTTTTGAGCCAAGCTTTGAGAATCATGATCAAGCATTGATCAAATGATGTTTGTGGCTTCAAAATGAGATGTTGACCAAAAATTTGAACTTTTGACTGTCAAATGACCATTTTGCCCCTACAGTTGACTGTAGTGTAATTAGGGTTTTTGACTGTGCAATCTTGTGATGTAAGTCTTGAAACTTGATATGAGGATGCTTGACCATGTTTATAAGCATATGGGGACTTGATTGGACCCTTGGAAACTTCATTTTCTTTGCCAGAACCAAAACCCTAATTTTGACTGTTAGGAGGCCCTTGAACTGTGCAACCCTTGAGGAGATTTTGAAGCTTGCTCTTTGCAATTCTTGAAGAATATGGGAGGGAAAATTTTGGGGTACAACAGTTTCCCCTGTTCAATCTTCTTAGACCTGAGGATGCAGATTGGCTGACGTGCCTTTCGTAATCCGAAGGTAGAAGATGATTGAACACTAGAGTGCCCAGAAATTTGCACTCACATAGTAGTGTGATGTGGGGAATGGGCTTATAGATGCCATTTGGAGATTGATGAATAGGATGATGGGCTTATAGATGCCATGCTAAGAGATGATGGAAGGTGGATGGGCTTATAGATGCCATCTGGATGTTGATCACGTAAGAGATTCCTTAGCGAGAACTTGCGTACCTACAAAAGAAAAGGATTACCTGACCCGTTACAGGAGCTGGTCTTCAGATTCTTTGTATAGATGTGTCCTGACTGGCTACAGGAGCTGAATCTGGAGCTTCAAACGGTGATGAATGAACCAGGTATGGTTACTACCTCAACAGGAACGGTGAGAGAACCTTGGATGATTACTACCTCCGCAGTATCGGGGAGAGAACCATAGGCGACTACAACCTCAACAGTAATCATTGAGAGAATCTTGGATAACTTCTACTTCAACAGTAACACTGAGAGAAACTTGGGATGATTACTACCTCCGCAGTATCGGGGAGAGAACCACAGGCAACTACAATCTCAACAGTAATCATTGAGAGAATCTTGGATAACTTCTACTTCAACAGTAACGCTGAGAGAAACTTGGGATGATTACTACCTCCGCAGTATCGGGGAGAGAACCACAGGCGACTACAACCTCAACAGTATCATTGAGAGAATCTTGGATATCTTCTACTTCAACAGTAACGCTGAGAGAATTTTGGGGCGATTACTACCTCCGCAGTAACAGGGAGAGAACCATAGGCGACTACAACCTCAACAGCAATCATTGAGAGAATCTTGGATATCTTCTACTGAGTCTTTATCAGGAAAATCTGTTAGGGGTCGATTTAACTGGACTAGAGAAGGCCTTTGACTGGATAAGAAACAGAAAATCTTAGGGTCGATTAACTGAACCGGTCTAGGTATTGAACATAGCTGAGAACTTAACTAGATCTTTCCTGAAAGGTAAAGGTCAGTCATATGCAATGCATGATATGAATCAAGCAATGATGTTCTCAACATAAATGAGATTTGTAAGATATGATGCGTATATGCATGCTATAATGTATGAAAATGCGATGTTTATGAATGTATCTTTTTCGTCTAGGAAGATAAATCCTTGATGGGTGCCGGGAAGTCACTCCTGGGCCGATGTTGAAGAATAGAATATTTGCTTCCGCTGGGGATGATAGTTGCAAGAATTCCGGTAGGAGAAGATGACTCCGTTGGGGGTTAAACTTGGCGAATAAATAACTTTGCGGGGAGAAAAGTACTCTAGCGATCTTGCTGGGAAGCAATACTCTGTGGGGAGAGAGATGCTTTGTTGAAATTCTGATGATAACTTGATGGGGATACCCTTGTTGTGTTGGAAGTGTTAATAGGCTTCGCTGGGGATAAGAAGACTTCGTCGAGGACGCTCTTTCCGTGGCTTTTGGCTGAGGATAACCCAGTTATATCCTGGTAAGGAAATAACTCTTTGAATAAAGCCGGGGAACGCGTTCGTGCTCTGCGAGGATAAGCTTCCAGAATCTACCGGGGATAAGCTTACTGCTTGGGGAGATGAATTCCAACTTTCCTGGGGAACTAGATTGGACTCTCCTGGGGAAATTTTGAGATGTATCGGGGAAGTGACTCCCTTGAATGTTGGATATACCGCCGGGGAACAATCTTTAAGTCAAGACTGCCGGGGATGCTTGTTAAGAATATATATACTGCTGGGGAATGTTGGGATCTGCCGGAGGATACCCATCTTCCTTAAGTTTTGATAACTTTGCTTGGGGAGAGCATACTGCTTGCTGGCTCACTCTCTGGGGAATTAAGATATCTGGTTATGTTCTTTAGTTGAACCTACCTTGGTAACTTGGAGGATAGAACAATTAGATTGCTTAGACAACTCTTTATTGCCCCTGTTTCGAATGTTACCTATAATTAATCCTTTGTTTCGTATGCAAATATTTATGAGTTAGCAAATTATTGTCAATGCATATATCACAAATTGAACCTTGGACGTTCTTCGCAAAACAAAACAGAAAAGGAAAAACAATTGGCAATTTTAACTGAAAAGTGATTTTTGTATTGATTTTGAATTTGCCTGTAAATAGGCGTTTTATGTACAAGAGGCTGACGTCCTAGTAAGAGAACGCCGCCGAACAAAAGAGTTTATACAAATTTTGTACAAGAGAAAATAAAACAGTTGTGTGAAATGAATGATCCCACTGGGTTTCGACTCTGCTATTGCCTTTATGTCCTTGAGCGTCTCATCACTTGATGACCTTGGTTGAAGATGAAGCTGACTGATCGATGCCGTCTGAACTTGATGTAGATACCGGATTCTGGATGCAAAGTGATCCAATGAGACATAGTATTACGCTTTATCCCTAACTTTTGCCTGGACCGCCCTTTCGGGTTTTCAGTCCACCGGGATACCCATTTTTGCCCAAGCCGCCTTTTCAGGTTTTCGACTTGCCGGGTGTACAGATTTTTTTCATTTCATCCCTTCATTTTGCCCGAACCCTTTTGGTTCGCCGGGAAGCCCTAATTTTTGCCTAGGCATGTCAGCCTAGCGGGTCTTTTTTTTATGCGTAGTATCTTTTTACTATGTCTGCATTGGCGGGGTGAGGAAGGTCGTCACCATCCATGTTGGTTAGAATCATGGCTCCTCCTGAGAACACATGTTTAACCACAAATGGCCCTTCATACGTAGGGGTCCATTTGCCCCTTGGATCACTCTGAGGAAGGATGATTCGCTTGATTACCAGATCCCCAACTTGATATTCCTGTGGTCTGACCTTTTTGTTAAATGCCCTGATCATCCGTTTCTGATACGTCTGACCATGACAGATAGTAGCAAGTCTTTTTTCATCAATAAGATTTAACTGATCAAGTCGTGTATGGATCCAATCATCTTCGTTCAGATCTGCATCCTTCATTATCCGGAGAGAGGGTATTTGCACTTCGATTGGTAAGACTGCCTCCATGCCATAGACCAAGGAGAAGGGAGTTGCCCTGGTTGACGTCCTGGCTGAGGTACGGTACCCATGTAGAGCGAACGGTAACATCTCGTGCCAATCTTTATAAGTCACTGTCATCTTCTGCACGATCTTCTTGATATTTTTATTTGCTGCTTCTACAGCCCCATTCATCTTCGGTCTGTATGGAGAAGAGTTGTGGTGCTGTATCTTGAACTGCTCGCAGAGCTCAGTGATCATCTTGTTATTGAGATTGGTACCGTTGTCTGTAATAATTCTTTCTGGGACGCTGTATCGACAGATTAGATTATGTCGAATGAACCGTGCCACAACAGTCTTGGTTACCGTAGCGTAGGAAGCTGCTTCGACCCACTTCGTAAAGTAATCAATCGCTACCAGGATGAAGCGATGCCCGTTAGATGCCGTAGGTTTAATCTCACCGATCATGTCTATGCCCCACATTGCAAACGGCCAAGGCGCAGTCAGAACATTCAAAGGAACTGGAGGAACATGCACCTTGTCTGCATATATCTGGCATTTATGACATGTCCGAGAGTGCTGGTAACAGTCAGCATCCATGGTGGACCAGAAATACCCTGCCCGAAGGATCTTCTTTGCCATAGTGTGTCCACTGGAATGTGTTCCGAAGTTCCCTTCATGTAGCTCTTCCATGATCCTTTCTGCTTCTGTCTTATCCATACAACGCAGTAAGGTCGAATCATGGTTTCGCTTGTACAAAATGTCGTTACTAAGGAAGAACTTCGCTGCGAACCTTCTCAGAAACTTCTTATCATTGACAGATGCACCTTCAGGGTATTCCTGAGTTTCCAGATATCTCTTCACCTCATGGTACCAAGGCTTCTCAGTTACCAACTCAGTCTCGAGATCACAACAGTATGCCGGTTCGTCCACTTTCCAGATGATGATCCGGGGAGCCTCATTATCCCATTTGACCTTGAACATAGAAGACATCGTAGCTAACGCGTCCGCCGGCTGATTCTCCTCTCTCGGAAAGTGTTCAAAGGTTATCTTTGTGAAGTGGGGGATCAAAGTCAACACACATTCTCTGTAAGGAATAAGATTCGGATGTTTCGTATCCCACTCTCCTTTGATCTGATTGATCACGAGAGCGGAATCTCCGAAGACACTCAGAAACTTGATCCTTAAGTCGATCGCAGCTTGAAGACCCATGATGCACGCCTCATACTCCGCCATGTTGTTGGTACAGTTGAAACATAGACGGGCAGTGAGTGGAGTATGAGTGCCTTGAGGGTATGTGATTATGGCGCCGATACCGTTACCCAAAGCATTGGAGGCTCCGTCAAAGTGCATAGACCATCGAGATCCTTCCTCAGGTCCTTCATCCGGTCCAGGTACTTCTCAATCAATCACTATCATGATGCTCTCGTCAGGAAATTCAAAGTTCATTGACTGATAGTCGTCTACGGCCTGATGTGCCAAGTGGTCTGCCAATACACTTCCCTTGATGGCTTTCTGGGTTGTGTACTGAATGTCGTATTCCATCAAGATCATTTGCCATCTTGCTATTCTCCCAGACAGAGCAGGCTTTTCAAATATGTACTTTATAGGATCCATCTTTGAGATCAACAAGGTAGTGTGAGTCAGCATATACTGTCTCAGCCGGCGAGCTGCCCATACCAAAGCGCAGCAAGTTTTCTCAAGCAGTGAGTATCGAGTCTCACAGTCGGTAAACTTTTTGCTAAGGTAATAAATGGCATGCTCTTTTCGGCCAGACTCGTCATGCTGCCCCAGCACACACCCCATTGAGTTGTCAAGTACTGTCAGGTATAGTATCAGAGGTCTCCCTTCAACCGGTGGCATAAGGATGGGTGGTTCTTGGAGATACTCTTTGATTCTGTCAAAAGCAGCCTGACATTCATCATTCCAACGTACTACCTGATCTTTCTTCAGCAGCTTGAAGATTGGCTCACAGGTAGCAGTCAGGTGTGAGATGAATCGAGCAATGTAATTCAGGCGTCCTAAAAAGCCTCCGACCTCTTTTTCTGTCTTAGGAACTGGCATCTCTTGAATAGCTTTAACCTTGGCAGGGTCCACTTGAATGCCCTTGTCACTTACAACGAAGCCTAGCAACTTTCCAGATCTTACCCCGAAGGTGCACTTATTCGGGTTCAACCTTAGCTTGTACAGCTTCAGACGGTCAAACAATTTCTGCAGATGATCTAGGTGCTCTTCCTTAGTCTGGGACCTTGCGATCATGTCGTCAACATACACTTCTATCTCATGATGAATCATGTCATGAAATAAAGCAACCATGGCACATTGGTAGGTTGCCCCAGCGTTCTTTAGTCCAAAGGGCATGACCTTGTAGCAGAAGGTGCCCCACTGAGTAACAAAGGTAGTTTTTTCCATGTCTTCAGGTGCCATCTTGATCTGATTGTAACCTGAAAAACCATCCATGAAAGAGAACACCTTATGCTGAGCAGTATTATCCACAAGGACATCAATGTGAGGTAGGGGAAGTCATCCTTGGGGCTGGCCCTGTTCAGATCCATGTAGTCGACACACATTCTGACCTTTCCGTCTTTCTTTGGTACCGGCACCACATTAGCAACCCACTGAGGGTAAGAAGTCACTACAAGGAACCCGGCATCAAACTGTTTCATAACCTCGGATTTGATCTTTTCAGACATCTCTGGACGCATACGGCGGACCTTTTGCTTGACCGGAGGGCAGTCTTCCTTAGTAGGCAAGTGATGGACCACAATATCGGTATCCAACCCGGGCATGTCTTCGTAGGACCAGGCAAAGATATCCATATAATCATGTAGCATCTTAGTCAACCGTTGCTTCACGCTGAGCTCTAGGTTGGCACCAATCTTTACCTCCTTCCTGTCTGTATCAGTACCCAGATTTATCGTTTCCACTGGCTCCTCGTGTGGTTGAATTGCCCTCTCTTCCTGAAGTAACAGTCTTGCAAGCTCGCCAGGCACTTCGCAATCATCTTCACCTTCGTCTTCGGCTAAGTTGATCGGATTTTCAAAGTCATAACTGGCAGTAGCAGAGTCGTTACCAGTGAGATCCAGAGTGGATTGAAACATGTATGAGTGAGTGTGTGTAAATACAGCTATTTTGAAATATATAAAGGAAGGGAAGACAGAAAAGGAGCATAAGATTTGAAATGCGAGAAAACGTCCAAGATTTTTATTCATGATATATGAAATGACAATTTATATGCCCTCACAAATGAAGCCACAGTGCCCCGGGTAAGACACCGGGCCATAGAGTTCAATTTATTGTTTATTACAAATGCCAAAAACATAGGAATTCATTACTCAGTAACAAGAGAAACAGGTAGGTTGTCCTTTGCACTCCAATTGCTAAGTCCACTGTCGGTTGCCGGGTAAATCCAGCTATCAAACTCAGCTTCATCCACTTCATCCTCATCCCCAATAGCATTCACTCCATGAGCAGGCAAGGGAGCTGTCACTACATTAGGCTTCTCAGATGCCTCAAACTGTACCTCCTTGGCGTCAATAAGGTCCTGCAGCTTGTTCCTTAAGGCCCAACAGTCATCAGTGGAATGCCCCGGGCTATCAGAGTGGTAGGAACAGCGGGCATTTGGATTATATTTGGGGGAGGCAGTGTTCACAACTTTTGGGGCCTCTCTGACAGTCACTAGATTGGTGGACAGCAACTGTGGCAAGATCTGCGACAAAGTCATACTCAAACGGGTGAATTCTCTTCTAGGTCTTTCAGCCCTTGGTGGATCGGTTTGTCGAGGAGCGGCAGCAGGCTTAACAATCATTACCGCGTTGACAGATTGGCGGCGCTCAGGTTTCTCTTGTCTTCTAGAGCCATATACAGCACTAGCCTCCTTTTTGAAGGGTTTCTTCTCAGAACTTGTAGATGCACCCTTCGGAATCTTACCAGACTTCAACCTAGCCTCAATTATCTCTCCAGTCAGAATAAGATCAGTAAACCCTGCAGACGAGTTACCAATAAGATGGTTGAAAAATGGCCCAGATAGGGTCCCCAAGAACATGTCTACCAACTCCCGATCAGTCAACGGAGGCTGCACCCTGCCAGCCAGGTCTCTCCACTTCTGAGCGTACTCTTTAAAACCTTCGCTTAAACCTAACGACATACCCTGGAGTTGGGTACGCGTAGGGGCAAGGTCGGCATTATATTGATACTGCTTATAGAAAGCAGTAGCCAACTCCTCCCAGTTACGAACCTTGGTCCCATCCAGCTGATAGAACCATTCGAGATGAGTCCCTGAAAGACTCTCCTGGAAGAAGTGGATCCACAAGTTCTTGTCCACTGAGTACGGTTGAATCTTCCGCACATACGATCTGAGGTGTAGCTTGGGACAAGATGCCCCGTCATATTTGGTGAAAGATGGTGCTTTGAACTTATGAGGAATGATCACACCAGTAGACAAACCCATATCTCCAAAATCCAGCCGCGGCACCTGTTGTATCTCCATAACATTCAACCTGTCCTCCAACTGCTTATATCTGTCTTCTACGGGAGGATATTGTTCCTCATCAAAATCAGTCTCGTTGTCGGAGACTACCAGACTAGGACCTTTTTCCCCTTGGGGAGTACCCTTGCCTATAGAAGAACCAGCCTCTTCATTTTGCAGAGTGTTGCCAAACCTTCGGCCCGAGTTAAAAAGAACAGTTCTTCTTTTCTTCTTCTTCTCCTTCTTCAGGAGCATAGCCTTTAGCTCCTCTTGGCCCTGAGCCAAACCCATGATTAGTTCCTGAAATTGCGCATTCTGCGCCTGAAGAGCCTTGATGGACATCTCGGTTGATGATGTGTCAGGATTCATGATGCTGAAATAAACAGCGAAGAACTGTAAGCAACCTGAAAAGAAGAAAACCTGTTATGCACACGATGAATTATATGTATTTATGCAATGCATTCAAGGGTTCGAAAGTTCAAATTTGTTGTAGACAAAAAGGAACACACGTGATCATTAAGGAAATAATTGTTCAGTACATCAAAGCCTCATGGGCATAAATTACAAAGCAAATCAATCCCAAAAGACACTCTGCATCCTCTTTGGAGCTATGTAGGTGTTGAGATTCCTCTCCTCATGCAATAGGTGGGTAAGCTCCAGGACCTTCTTCTCACTGGCATGTAGACTGGTCTCAAGAGAATTCCATTCTTCCTTAAGCTGGATCCAGCTCTTCTGCACCTCTTCCCATGATGTGGGCATGTCAGGATGCTGAATGACGTAGGACACTTCTCCTTCCAAGACTGGCTCTTTGATTACAGGGAGCATATAAGGATAAGGCATCACTAACTTCTAGGAGTGGGCTCGTACCCACTTGAGATAAGGTTCCAACGGGATGGAGTTCCTGTGCCCTAGTGTCTTGCTGTCTATCCTACTTGGCATCCTCCAAGCTCTGATAAATCTCTGGCGAAGTCCTTGTGCATCGTTGTCGAAGTAAAAAACTATGTCAGGAATTAACATGTCATGAGGACCATCCCTCCGAGCATAACCAAACTGTCTCCAAGCCAGGCATGGGTTGTAAGTAATACCTCCTCTGATTCCAAGTAAAGGAACATTTGGGTACTCCCCGCAACGATCAATGATAGTGACATCCTCTCTGGACCGAGGGCACCAATGCATATCTGCATGTGTAAGGGTCATCAACCGTTGTGACCACCTCAAACCCCGCTCGTTCTTCAAAACTGATTGTGGAAGGTGCAAAATAAACCACCTTCCGAGGAGAGGAGTGCAACACATAAGGACGCCTCTTTTTCTCATGGTTCGAGTGTAACATGAGTGAAGGATGTCCCCCAACAACGTAGGTATAGGATTCCTGGACATGAATATCTGGACAGCACTGATATCTATAAGCTGATATGGGTTAGGGAACAACACCAAACCATAGACAAGGAGGGCCACAACCTCTTCAAAAGCTTATAAGTCAAGGGAGTTCCAACATTCATGGGCCTTTTCAAACAGAAACCTGGCTAAGAACCCTTTGATACCACTTCTAACTTCCCAATGTCCCTTGAGGTCAGATGACTGTAGGTGCAAGGCTTTAGCAATCTCTTCAAGCTTGGGTTCCTTTTCTGTACCGTTGTAGGGTAGTTGATCAAGGATATGGATCTTCAGGAGCCGGGAGAACTCCTCCAATGTAGGTACCAGCTGATAGTCCAAGAAGGTGAAACAGTGATGCAGAGGGTCAAAGAATTGGAACAGGACCTTTATCATATCTTCCTCAATGTTGGTATTGACCAAGCTGATGAGTCTTCCATGCCTCTCACTGAATGAAGAGCTCTCGGGAATCCTGGATATAAGCTCCTTAAGCTGAGGAGGGACCCTTACAAGACTGATTTGAATTGTCTTTCTGCGAACAGTTTCCATGTCCTACAAAACAAGAACAAAGATGAAGATTCGAACCCCTGAAATGGTTAGTCAATGCATATGATGCTGGATGATGTCATGATGCTATGATTAAACACACCACAAATATTTACAAAGACAAACATGTAAGGCACACAAGGCACACAAGACAAGCCCTTAGGGTTTAGGCCAGCATGGGGTCTGGGTAGTCCCCTCTTGAAGTTGGTGGGTTCAACCTGTCCTATTAGAAGTAACCGGGTTCTAAGGGTCCCAATATCACGGTATTGCTTTCATTGTTCATCGTTTCGATTTAGCCACTGAACTGGCAATCGAAATATTCCAGGAAAGCAACCCTCAATTAGGTGTAGTATCGAGTATCAACCAACCTCGGACTGCACCAAAGTTAGTTATCTCACTACCCTAAAGAGGTCAAGATAGTTCAATTAAGGTTCCTAAGGTCTGTTGATGCTTCACGACACCACGCGGCGGCCCCGTACTCTCCTTGACTGAACTCAAGGGTTACCGATACACACCAAAGTGCCACATCAACGTAGCAGACTGCTTCAACCATGTCGGTATACCCCACACAGTTCCCTCACAGCCTTGTTGCTACTTTCTAAGAAAGGTATCCCCAGATCCGGGTTAGGACCTATAGAACTCCCAAGACAGTCCCACAATTTAAAGCAAGCAAAGCAATACAATTGAAAACACAATTATGAACTAACCCTAAGGTACACCTCACTTTAAGTTTTAGTCCCCAGCAGAGTCGCCAGTTCTGTGATCGGTGGATCTGGAACTGACTGTTTAACGCTGGTTCGCGAAATGTCGCGGAAGCAAGAGTCGCTACCGTCTTTTATTTTCTCCAAATGGAAAGGACAAAAGCAGAGAAAAATTCCTTATAGAGATTGCTCTCAGTTCGGGAGGTAGGTTATAGAAAGGGAAGGTGTTAGCACCATTTCTATCCATGGTTATCCATGGGCTCTTAGATACTTGCTCATTGTGTTTTCAAAAATGGTTTGTTTGCTTTTCAACTGTGGGTTTTAAAAAGTTTTCTTTGAAAATTCCAGTTCGACTCTTGTATCGGTCCTCAAGAGTGTTTGAAAAAAAATGCTTTCAAAAGCTTTTTGAAAAGGTGTCGGTGTGAAAAGTATTTTTGAATTTGTTTTGAAATTTAGAGCAAGTATCTAGAGTCGTCTACCTACCCTAAGGAATTCATCTGTGTACATGTCCTTTAAAGTAGTGCCATCCCACCATTGAGAGATAGGTAGCACCACCGTTGGAGGTGTTTGGGTCAATTCGAGGTTCGGGACATGGTGATCACCAGAGCAATGGGAAGACACCTTAGAAGCTACCCTCATGCTAGATTCCCGGATCATGAGGACTTACTAAGACATCCTCTACTCGACGATCAACTTTCGAGGCAAGGCAACAGTGAGGCGTACCCTAGGGGTGGTGTGTGATTTGTGTGTCGTTTCATTTATTTTTGTCTTTTTGTCATGTCAAAGTGATCTATGCGTTTGTTTTTATTTTAGGCCATTCATTCTTGCATGCATTTAGTTAGCAATTAAAAAAAAGTGCGAGAAATGTAAAGTTCTAAACTATTACAAAGGCGCGGGTCCACATCGCCAAATTAAAATCCAGGACCAGATTTGACAGAAAATAAATAAATAAAGTAAAGTGCGAGAAATTAAATGTCCGAGTTTACAAGGCTTTGGGAGAATTACATTAATATTTAAAAGAAATAAAATAAAATGCGCGAATTAAATTAAAATTGAAAGCGAGGGTGTTGGACCCTTTTTTTTTATGAAATTAAATTAAATGATTAAATTAATGAATTTAAAGAAAAAGAAATTATTTTGGTATTTTTCGGATTTATGAATTTTTATGAGAAAGATTAAATGAAATTAAAATATTAAACCTAATTCTAATTGTTATTTTTTTATTTAGAAAAGCATTAAACTTTAACCTAAAATTAAACCTAATTAATTAATGCATTTTGATTTATGAAAATAAATAATTAATTAATCATAGTGAGAAAAAAGAAAAAAAAAGAATGAAAAAGATTTGAAACCCTAATTCTACCAATTTTTAGGTTTTTATTGAAAGAATATTAAGATTAATCCTAGATTTAAAAAGCTAAATTAAATTAATGAGATTTATTTACAAAATAAAACATTAAATAAAAATACTTATTTTTTGTCTTTTTCTGATTTTTATATTGTTTTTATATTTTTATGAAAATAATTAAATTAAAGGAATTAATTAAAAAGAGAAATAATTGAATCAAATAAAAATGAAAAATATAAAAGAAATTGCAAACCTTGGGGGGTCTGTCCCCAAATGGGAGGTTTATTGTAGCCATTCTGGCCCACTTATATCAAGCCCTTTTGACCTTTTCAGGACGCGTGTAGGTGCGTTGACTCAGGTCCATCATGTTCCTCCAATTATGACCCTTTGATCCATCTCAGTAGGCACGTGGATGGCTTGATATTGTGGATGTACGATGGACGCTTGCTTGGAAATTACATAGAAGTATTGTTAGAAAAATGTTATTGAAAAGGGGGGGGGGGACCTGGGACTCGAACCCAGGTCCTAGAGATTACCAACGCTATGCCTTGCCAACTGCTCCACCTTGTCTCTTTGTATATTATATAAACAATAAACATTATAATATAAAACAATCGTTAGTGCCTGTTTCCGCGCGAAATTTCAAATGGACCAACAACGCCTTACACTTCATCATCTTCTTCCTTAATGCGTTTTTCCTGAAAATATAAAAGGGTTAGTGGGGGTTTTAAACCCCCCCCAAAATATGCGTTTTCCAGTAATAGCGATTAGGCCGTCTTGGAGTATAAATTAGGCGCGAGGATTCAATTCAGATCGTCCAAGCTTCTTGAATCCAAACATGGCACTGAGATTCTCTAATTTTACAGTGTTTGGAAACGCCCAAATTAGAACTTGAAAAAACCTAATAATCGTCCATGGCAATTCTTCATACAATGCATAAAAACTCAATTCAATCACATGGTTAGTTTCAGAATCACCTAATTAGTGTGAATCCATGAAAAAAATGCAATGAATATGCTTGAATATTAAAACACGATTATGAACAAAATGTGAAAAAGTTTGAATCCCCTATACCGATTCTGGGCGTTAGAGTTGATGTTCTTGATTGGAATAGTCTCCTGGTCACCTTGGCAAGCTAATGGAATGATTATTTTGGCTTGAATCGCCCTAAAACCTAGTTTTCAGTTTTCAATTTCTTGGCAAAAAACTCAAGTTTTGTTCTTGGTGTATGGCGCAGCTGGGAGGTTGTATGCATTAGGGTTAGCATCAATATATACATGTGAATGATTAGGGTTGGTTTTTTGTCCAAAGAATCCATGAATTGAAGGAATCAATCTTTGATTTTTATGCCATAATTTTCCAATCTTTTTCAAGCATATTTGGTCTCAATCATATCCAATCACCATAATTCCTTCCAAATCTGATCATACACGAAATCTTAAGCCTATTCCATGCACAAAAAGATTTAGAAAATTAGGTTTAGTATTTTTTTACCAATTTATTTTAATTAAATGAATTATTAATAATTAAAAATCCAAATAAATAAATAAAAATGATAAAAAACTTCCCTTTGGGCCAAATGGTCGTGCACATGCCTTGGATGATGAATTGTGGAAGAAAAAGAGGCCCATTAGCATTTTTAAGACATTTGAAGCAATGTTGACTTTTCAAAATATCCAAAAATTTCCCAACTTCCACAAGGCATAACTTGCTCAATTTTTAAGCTTTGCTCATGTTCTTGGACATTTTGGAAAGGTCTTTGAGTCCTATAACCAATGCCTTTGGTCCCATGTCATTTTGATTTACCAATCTCAAGTTATGGCCTTTGACCTAAAGTCCCTTTTTGTTGACTTTTGAAAATGACCTATAATGTTGAAATTGATAACTTTTTGTGAGAGCATTTCTTGGACTTGAAGTGTGAAGAGGAGTTGTGGTAAATGTCTTTATCTTCAAAATGAGATTTGGATGGAATTTTTCTGATAATCCATGTGAAAGGTATGCCCTGGTCATTTTACAGTTGACTTTTTCAACTGTCCAAATATGGAAACTTTTGCATCTTGATGATTTTTGAGCCAAGCTTTGAGAATCATGATCAAGCATTGATCAAATGATGTTTGTGGCTTCAAAATGAGATGTTGACCAAAAATTTGAACTTTTGACTGTCAAATGACCATTTTGCCCCTACAGTTGACTGTAGTGCAATTAGGGTTTTTGACTGTGCAATCTTGTGCTGTAAGTCTTGAAACTTGATATGAGGATGCTTGACCATGTTTATAAGCATATGGGGACTTGATTGGACCCTTGGAAACTTCATTTTCTTTGCCAGAACCAAAACCCTAATTTTGACTGTTAGGAGGCCCTTGAACTGTGCAACCCTTGAGGAGATTTTGAAGCTTGCTCTTTGCAATTCTTGAAGAATCTGGGAGGGAAAATTTTGGGGTACAATAGTGAGTATGAGTGTCTGTTTGGAAGAAGCCGTTAGAGAAGGAATATTTTCAAAAGATGAAGGTTCCAGTGCAACCAAGAGGACATCATATGGTTTCTCTAGAAAGAAAGAAGGAGATACAAATGTTTTTATTCAAGAGAGAAGAAGTAGGCCTTCGAGAAGACATCAACAACATCAACAACATGTTACATCAATAACCCCGGTTGTCAATGTAGCTCCAGCTGTTGTTGCTTAACAGAAAGCACCTCCTAAAGGAAATCAAGGGTAAGGTTAGAAAAGAGAAGCTTTTGATCCTATTCCGATGAGTTATACAGAATTGTCTTCGACCTTGATTTAGAAGAACATGGTACATACTAGGTCTCCTCCTGTTGTACCTCCAATGTTTCCATATTATTATAAAGCTTACCAAACTTGTTCCTTTCATTTAGGATCCCCTAGGCACAGTATTGAAAGCTGCTATCGATTGAAGGCTGAAGTGCAAAAGATGGTAAGATCTGGTCTTTTATGTTGTAAAGATATTGGTCCCAATGTGCAAGCTAATCCACTATCCAAGCATGGAAGTAGAGGTGTTGTGAATATAGTTTCTAGTTATCTTAGAGATTTCTGGGTTTTTGATATAAACCTGGTAAGAGGTGATTTGGTGAAGATGCATGTTGATCTATGTGAGTTTAACTATTATACACATGACCATGCAGCTTGTAGTGTTTGTAGTGAAGATATTCATGGATGTGATAAGGTGATAAGTGATCTCTAGGATATGATGGATAAAGGTCTTATCCATATTATCAGACCAAGGGTTGAGTATGTGTAAGAAGTGAACATGGTCTATGGATGTCCTGGTGATTCCAAATTTATGATGTAAACTAGATGAATGATGATCTGGTACAACTGCACGCCACATTTTGTTATATGGATGGTCAAGAAAGGCATTGTTATGGTTCTTGTCGGATCTGTTGTAGTGATTCTTGTAGGTGTTCTATTGTTAGAATATGTATCCAACGTTTGTTAGATGAATGTATCATTCGGGTCACAAGGATTAGAGATGATTATAATGGAATTAATATTATTGAAGAGTATTTGTGGGGTCCATGTCTGACAATGAATATGCTTTTGCTAAGGAGTTCTTTTATTTTGATGAGGGTGACTTTTCTGAAAGTGATTCTATGATTTCCGAGTATGCTGAAGAGGCATAGGTGAATGTCGTCATACCCAATTTTAATATTCCCACTCCTGTAGAGATTGCATACCACAACAAGCCCGTTCTAGTTCCCGTGGCTATCAGCCTACCCGGTTCTATTCCATATAAATCAAATAAAGTTATTTCTTATAAATACAATGCAACTATCTTGGAAGACGGTGTGGAAGTTTTGATCTAACCTTAATCCCATGTTGATAATATTCTTGAAACCAGTCAGATGACCCGTAGTTGTCGAGTCTTTGCTCCTACCTTTCGAGGATGTGTTGACCCTGGTAAAAAGATTGTTGAGATTAGCATTGATCCTAAGAAGGTGGTAGGAGAATATAGTTGAACTGCCCTTGAGAAAGATGTTGATGACCTGTTGAAGATTATTAAGATGAGTGATTATAAGATTATGGACCAATTTTTGCAAAATCAATCCAAAATCTCCGTTTTAGCCTTGTTGATGAACTCCTCTGCTCATCGGGAATCTATGGTGAGAGTGTTGGATACGGCTTTTATTGAATAGGATGTGTCTATTGATCATGTTGTACCCAAAAATTTACCCTCTTTTCATACACGCATATTATAGATTTTATGGTTATGCCATAAAGGTATATTTATCAAACTTCGTCAGGTTACAAGTGACGTCTATTTCGCCAATGGATGTTCTCAGAGTATTTTCTGTGCTGAAGATCGGTTCACCATTTTGCAACGATTCAGGATTCAAAGATTCACAAGTCCAACCCGGCGCATCATATTCAGGTGTTCTTTCGCCAAGATATCTTTGATAACGTATTCTCAAATTCAGGTTCGGCTCAAGAGAAAATTCTTTAAAGAAGGTCTCTGAATGTGTGAGTTTTCTTGAAGAAATATGGTGAAAAGTGTGCTGAAAGTGCAGTTTTTACGCACTAAAAAATTCATAACTTGAAAATCGTAGCTTATTTTGAACCTGTTCCTGTGGCCAAAATTTTGTCTTGACGTCATTTACGTTTTCATATCTCACGGATGGAAGCCAATTTCGATTATAAGGTCTTCAAAAATGCGGATTCATCAAGTATTTTCGTAAAGAAAATTTGTGACAGAAGTTTATTTACGTCATGTTCAGAAAATCATAACTTGGTCGATTTTCATCGTATCGAGCTGGTTCCAGCGCCAAAATTTCACAAATTGAGTTGGCTAAGTTTTCACAAGAGGTATTGAGTTCGAACGTTTTGTACCCCAAAATTTTCCATAACATTTTACTCAACAAATGTCCATTGAGGGCCCCAAGTTTCTCAAGGAAGCCCAAGAGTGGACCAGACAAACTCTCTCCTAAGGCAGTGCACCTCAAAATAAGGGTTTCTATTTTCATCAAGATGGGTGAGCCACAAAAGCCCCAAATGCTTTCCAAGGTTCTTAATATGTTCTCAACACCCTACATGTCAAATTCAAGCCTTGCACAAGAAGTTTGCTCAGACAACTGCTCAGATGCTTGAGAATCGACTATATTAGGTCAAAAGTCAACTGTGGCCCACTATGATATGGTGACAGAATAGACTGTTTTTACTGATTTGTGTTTTGCGTTTTGTGTTCGCAAAATGTCGCGCTAAGCAAAAGTCCCCACCGAATTTTATTTCATCCAACCGGAAAGGAAAAAAGTACAGAAAAAATCCTTTTTCGAGATATTCTGAGTACGGGGGGGGGGTAGATTATAGAAAGGGAAGGTGTTAGCACCCTTTCTATCCATGGTTTTCCATGGGCTCTTCGGTACTTTCTCATCTTTTTAAATTTCTTGTGTGTGTGCTTTGTTTTGAAAATGTTTTACTTCGTGATAACCCTTGTATCAGTCCTCAAGGATGTGACGAAGTTGTTTTGAAAATTGTTTTGAAATGCGTGAGTGTGAAAAGTTTGATTTGAGCAAGTACCTACTAGAATCTACCTACTCGAAAAAAAGATTATTTCTATTCTTGTTTCCTTTATACACCGTTATCCTACTATTGAGAAATAGGTAGCACCGTTGTTGGAGTTGTAAGGGTCAATTTGAAAGGGACGTACGATCACTAAAGCAATGTCAGGACACTAGGATGGAAAATGTCTTGAACTGGAGACGTCCAGGAGTCTGTTGGTATCGTGAGAATCTCTTGAACTGGCCTCTAGGATGGAAATTGGATCACCACTTTTCCTTGAATTTTTGAAGTTTTGTTCTTGGCAATACATGGCTGTTAACCTCTTTTCTTGCCTTGGATCCCTTCTATATATGTAATGCAACATATTAGGTCAACAAAAACGAATTGAATCTTGCCTATTATGAAGATTTGATTTGGTCTTTCATGGCATATGATATCCTTACAAATTTGCTCAAATCCAATCTTTTTCAACTTAAATCAATCTTGCATGAATTGGTTATCCTGCTAGCTGTACATAGACTCAAAAGAGTCAAAAAAATCCAAGATTTGATTTGATTTTATTATTTTACCAGTTAATTTGATTTATTTTGATTTAAATGAATAAAAAATCAAAATAAATGATAAAAATAATAAAATAATAGATGGAAAAGCTCAGGGGTCGTGGGTCCTATTAGAAACATGTTTCAAACAAGAAAACATGTGCCCCTTTGGAAAAAATGCAAATTTGATCAATATTGACTTTTGGCAATTTTGCAAAAAGGGTCAACTTGGCCAATGCATAACTCTCTCAATTTTTACCCTAGAGAGGTGTTCTTGGACATTTTAGAAATATTAGGATGTCCCTAAGTAACCCTTTTGGTCTCATTTCAATTGAGTCTTCCATGTTCATGTATGAAGCTTTGACCCAAAAGTTGTTTTTGTTTAATTTTCAAAATGACCTATAATATCAAAATTTATATCTTTTTGTGAGTTCATATTTTGAAATTGGGAGATGAATATGAATTGTAGGTAATTTCATCCTCTTCAAAATGAGCTTTGAATGGGTCATTTATGATAAAGTATGAGAAAGTTATGTTTGGTCAAAGTTGAGTTGACTTTTCCTATAAAATCCTAATTTAGCAACTTTTGGGTTTTGATGAATTGTGAGCAATCCTTGATGAATCATGATCAACCCTTGATCAAATAATTCATGATACTTCAAAATAAGGATGTTGACCCAAAATCTTAAAGTTTGACTGTATGTGGGCCACCGTTTACTTTTGACCTATCATAGTTTATTTTCAGGCATTTGAGCAATTGACTGAGCAAACTTCTTCTGCAAGGATTGAAACTTGACATGGATGATCTTGAGAACATATGAGGACCTTTTAAGGAATTTGGGACCCTTTGGACTCAAGGCTCTTGATGAAAAATGAAACCCTAATTTGAAATAGACTGTCTTAGGAGAGAGTTTGCCTGGTCAACTCTTGGACTTCGTTGAGCAATTTTAGGACCTCACTTGACATGTATTGAGAAATATGGTAGGGAAAATTTTGGGGTACAACAGCTTCCCCTGTTCCATCTTCTTAAACATGATGATGTAGATTGGCTTGTCTGCCTTTCGTGATCTGAAGGTGGAAGATGATTAAACACTAGAGTGCCCAGAAATTTGCACTCGCATGAAGTGACACTTGATTTGCGGTATAGGGAATGGGCTTACAAATTCCATTTAGAAGTTGCTAGAGAATTGTCAGATATGGGCTTAAAGATTCCATCTGAAGAAGTGTCGATCGCATAAGATATTCCTTTGTGAGAACTTGTATACATGTTGTTGAGGAGGACTTCGTTGGGGAATGTTGGTCTCTGTTTTGAGAAAAATAGAGTTTTTGGAGCTTCAATTGTCTGTTACTCTACTGGGTAATCATCTCTTAGTCGAGGAGGTGAAAGTGAACTGCTATCTGGTCAGGGTACAAGCTGCACCACGACTTACTGGGGAAATGCGAAACCAATCGTGTTTGATCAGGTCCAGGTCTTAAAGTGTTATGGATTGCTGTCTGGATAGTAGGGTTACTTCGACATGAAAGCCTGGATAGTAGGGCTGTGAGAAGGAACCTGGATAGTAGGGTTACTTAGAAATGAAACCCTGGATAGTAGGGCTGTGAGAAGGAACCTGGATAGTTGGGTTACTTCGATATGAAAGCCTGGATGGTAGGGTTGTGAGAAGGAACCTGGATAGTAGGGTTACTTCACAATGAAAGCCTGGATAGTAGGGCTGTGAGAAAGAACCTGGATAGTAGGGTTACTTTGTAATGAAATCCTGGATAGTAGGGCTGTGAGAAGGAACCTGGATAGTAGGGTTACTCCGAAATGAAAGCCTGGATAGTAGGGCTGTGAGAAGGAACCTGGATAGTAGGTTTACTTCGCAATGAAAGCCTGGATAATAGGGTTGTGAGAAGGAACCTGGATAGTAGGGTTACTTCGATATGAAAGCCTGGATGGTAGGGCTGTGAGAAGGAACCTGGATAGTAGGGTTACTTCACAATGAAAGCCTGGACAGTAGGGTTGTGAGAAGGAACCTGGATAGTAGGGTTATGAAAAGGAACTTGGATAGTAGGGTTACTTCGATATGAAAGCCTGGATAGTAGGGATGTGAGAAACAACCTAGAGTGTAGGGTTACTTCGAAATGAAAGCCTAGATGGTAGGGCTGCTGAGAAGGAACCTGTATAAGGTTGCATTTTGTCGTTGATGATTACTCTATTTAGCTTCGAGTATTGATCATATACCTGCTGGAAATTGTTGATAATAAATGTATTTCCTGAAAGAAATACAGGGTTAGTTATGTGCGATGCATGAGATGCATTGTGATGAGGTTCTCAAAATAACTGAGATTATGTTATATGTGATGTATGCACATGTCTTGATGCATGAACATGAAATGCTTACGTGATAATCCGAATCCGGGAAAATAAATCCCTTACTACTGTTTGGAGAGTATGAGAAATGGTATTCTTGACTATTGTAAAAACCGTAGTTCCTCTACTCCTGTTGGGGACGGTGAACAAATATGACTATGCTGAAGATTTGCCCCTTGTTTATGGATAACCCTGCGGAGAATGACTCTGTTGGAGAGGAGATACTTTGTTGATAGATTGCTAATTTGGAGAAATAAACTCAGTTGTGGATGAATTTCCGTTGCTAGTGGTAATGAATCTTGTTGAATTTCTGCCTGTGAGAGAAATAAACTCTGCTTGGGGGATAATTTACTGAATCACTCGCGATCATGAACCTCAACTGGGGAGGGTCATGTCCTGCTCGGGGAAGCTGGCATCACCGTCTTTGGATATTTCTTACTCGGTGGGGAGTGTATGTACTGCTACTCATGTTCTCAAGCTGGTTCTATCTCAGTACCTGATGGTCAAAGTAACTGTAGGGTTTGGGAACTTCTTGTTTTCCCTGCTCCTGGAATTACGAGTAATTGTCTTTTGTTTTTCATGTAAATATTTATGAGCAGCAATTATTTTCAAATGCATATATCAAAAATTAAACATTGGATGTTCTTGCAAAATAAAATAGGAAAAAGAAAACAAATTAAAGTTTTGTGAAAATGACTTGTATTTATTTTTGAAGTTGGCCTGTAATAGGCGTTTCGTACAAAGAGGCTGACGTCCTAGTAAGAGAACGCCTCTGAAAGATAGAAATGACTATTTGTGTTTAAGAAAGAAAAACAGCTATGTGAAACAATCCCATTGGGTTCAAATTCTTCTATTGCCTTTATATCTTCAAGCATCTCATCATATTGCTGCTTGGCCGAAGGTGGATCAGATTGATTGGCGCCATCCGAGCATGATAGTCGATAATGAAATCTGGTTGCAAGATGATCCAACGAGACGTATTGTTACGCTTCGATCCCTAATTTTTTCCTGGACCGCCCTTTCGGGTTTTCAATCCACCGGGATACCCTTTTTTGCCCAAGTCGCCTTTTCAGGTTTTCGACTTGCCGGGTGTATAATTTTTTTTCATTTTTATCCCTTACTTTTGTCCAAACCCTTTTGGTTCGCCGGGAAGACCTTATTTTTGCCTAGGCCAGTCAACCTAGAGGGTCTTTGATTATGCGTAGTATCTTTTCACTATGTCTGCATTGACGGGGTGAGGATGGTCGTCACCATCCATGGTGATTAGAATCATAACTCCTCCCGAGAAAATCTTCTTAACCACAAATGGCCCTTCGTATGTGGGGGTCCACTTGCCCCTGGGATCACCTTGCGGTAGTATGATGCGTTTGATCAATAGATCCCCGACTTGATATTCCTGACGTCTGACTTTCTTATTAAAAGCCTTGATCATTCGCTTTTGATACATCTGACCATGACAGGTAGCAGTAAGTCTCTTTTCATCGATTAGATTCAGTTGATCAAGTCGGGTTTGGATCCAGTCACTTTCATTCAAACCCGCATCCTTCATAATTGTCAGAGAGGGTATCTAGACTTCGATGGGTAGGACTGCCTCCATGCCATATACCAAAGAGTAGGGTGTTGCTCCTGTTGACGTCTGTGCTGAGGTACGGTATCCATGAAGAGTGAATGGTAATGTCTCATGCCAGTCTTTGTATGTCACTGTCACCTTCTGCACAATCTTCTTGATGTTCTTGTTAGCTGCTTCAACAACCCCATTCATCTTCGGTCGGTAGGGAGAAGAGTTATGATGCTGTATCTTGAACTGTTTGCAGATCTTGGTGATCATTGTGTTGTTTATATTTGTACCATTGTCAGTAATAATCCTCTCGGGTACACCATATCGGCATATCAGATTATGTCGGATAAACCGCGCCACGACATTCTTGGTTACTATAGCAAAGGAAGCTTCCTCGACCCACTTTGTAAAGTAATTAATTGCTACCAGAATAAAGCGATTCCCGTTAGACGCCGTAGGTATGATCTCGCCAATCATGTCGATGCCTCACATTGCAAAGGGCCAAGAAGCTATCAAAACATTCAGGGGAACCGGAGGCACATGCACTTTATCAGCATAGACTTGACACTTATGACAGGTTTGAGAGTGTTGATAACAATCGACCTCCATAGTGGACCAGTAATATCCTGCCCGTATGATTTTCTTCGCCATGGTATGTCCACTTGAATGAGTTCCGAAGGTACCTTCATGTAACTCTGCCATGATCCTTTCTGCCTCGCTCTTGTCTATGCACCGCAGTAAGGTTGACTCATGGTTACGCTTATAGAGAATACCATTACTGATGAAGAACTTCGCAGCGAACCTTCTCAGAAACTTCTTATCATTAACAGATTCCCCCTTGGGGTATTTTTGAACTTCAAGATACCTCTTTACCTCATGAAACCAGGGTTTATCTGCTACCTCTTCAGACTCAATATCACAGTAATGTGCGGGTTCGTCCAACCTCTCAATGGTAATTTGGGGAGCTTCATTGTCCCAGTGAACTTTGAACATAGAAGACATGGTAGTTAGCGTGTCTGCCAACTGCTTCTCTTATCGTGGGAAATGTTTAAAGGTTATCTCCTCAAAGTGTGGGAGCAATGTCATTACATACTCTTTGTAAGGAATAAGGTTCGGGTGCTTCGTATCCCACTTTCCTTTGATCTGACTTATTACCAGAGCGGAGTCTCCGAATACACTCAATAATTTAATCCTTAGGTCAATAGCAGCTCGAAGCCCCATGATACACGCTTCATACCCCGCCATATTATTGGTGCAGTTAAAACATAATTGGGTGGTGAACAGAGTATGACAGCCCTCAGGAGATATAATTACAGCGCCAATGTCATTACCCAATGCGTTCGAGGCTCTATCAAAATACATAGACCATCAGGATCCCTCCTCGGGTCCTTCATCTGGTCCAGGTTCTTCACAGTCGGTTACCAACATGATATTCTCATCCGGGAACTCGAAATTCATGGACTGGTAGTCATCCACGCCCTGATGCGCCAAATGATCCGGCAATACACTCCCCTTGATTGCTTTTTAGGTTATGTATTGGATATCGTACTCGGTTAAGATTATCTGCCATATTGCTATTCTTCCGGATAAGGCGGACTTCTCGAAAATATACTTGATCGGATCCATCTTTGATAGCAAGTTTTCTTTAGCAATGAGTATTGGGTCTCACAGTCGGTAAACTTTTTGCTAAGGTAATAAATGGCGTGCTTTTTTCAACCAGACTCGTCATGCTGCCCCAACACACACCCCATTGAGTTGTCTAGCACTGTCAAGTATAATATCAAAGGCATTCCTTCAACTGGAGGCATCAAAGTTGGTGGTTCTTAAAGGTATTCCTTGATTCTTTCGAAAGCGGTCTGGCATTCGTCATTCCACCTTACCACTTGATCTTTCTTCAACAGCTTGAAGATTGGCTCACAAGTAGCAGTTAGATGTGAAATGAACCTGGAGATGTAATTCAGACGTCCCAGGAAGCCTCTAACTTCCTTTTCAGTGCGGGGAGCCTACATCTCTTGTATGGATTTTACCTTTGCAGGGTCCACCTGAATACCTTTGTCACTGACAACAAAACCCAGAAGCTTTCCAGACCTTACCCCGAAGGTACACTTGTTCAAATTCAACCTCAGCTTGTACGTCTTCAACCTGTCAAACAGTTTCTAGAGATGATCAAGGTGCTCTTCCTCAGTCTGGGACCTGGCTATCATGTCATCAACATAAACCTCAATCTCGTGGTGAATCATATCCTGGAAAAAAATGACCATGGCGCGCTGATAAGTTTCCCCAACATTCTTCAACCCAAAAGGCATTACCTTGTAACAGAGGGTTCCCCACTGCGTAACGAAGGTTGTCTTCTCCATGTCTTTAGGAGCCATCTTGATCTGGTTGTAGCCAGAAAAACCATCCATGAAGGAGAAGATCTTGTGTTGCGCGGTGTTGTCGACTAGAACATCAATGTGAGGAAGTGGGAAGTCATCTTTGGGGCTTGCCCTGTTCAGATCTCTATAGTCCACACACATTCGTACCTTACCATCCTTCTTAGGTTCCAGAACAACGTTGGCAACCCACTGCGGATAAGAAGTGACAGATAAGAATCCTGCGTCGAACTGTTTCATGACCTCTGCTTTGATTTTCTCTGACATTTCAGGGCGCATACGGCGGACCTTCTACTTTACCGGAGGGAAGTCTTCCTTGGTTGGCAGGCGATGTACCACAATATCAGTGTCTAGACCCGGCATGTCTTCATAGGACCAGGCGAAGATCTCAACATAGTCAAGTAGCATCTGTATTAGCCGTTATTTGACACTAGGCTCCAGATTTGCACCTATTTTAACCTCCTTTTTGTCTTTCTCTGTACCTAAATTCACTGTCTCAACTAGCTCTTCGTGAGGCTGTATGGCCCTTTCTTCCTGCTGTAACAGTCTAGCAAGTTCTCCAAGCACCTCACAATCATCCTCACCTTCGTCCTAGGCTTGGTCGATCGTATTTTCGAAGTCATAATTGGCAGTAGCAGAGCTGTTATCAATGGGATCCAGAGTGGACATGGATCTGTAGTATGATACGTGAGTGTGTGTAAGAGCATAGCTATTTTGATAAAGTAAGAGACAGAAAAGACAAACAAGGAGCGCAAAATTTGTAATGCAAGAAACGTCCAATGTTTTATTAATGATATATGAAAATGACAAATAATAAGCCCTAACAAGCAAAGCCAAGGTGCCTCGGGAAAGGCACCGGTCCGTAAAGTTTCAAACTCTTTATTACAAATCTTAAAACAAAAGTCAATTAGTGCGGAATAAAAGAAACAGGTATGAAGTCCTTCGCCGTCCAGTTATTCAGTCCACTTTTGATTGTTGGGTAGATCCAGCTGTCGATGTCTGAATCTTCTTCACTGTCCTAAATTCCATTAACACCCGATTGCTGATATATAGAGGAGGTCTTCCAATCTGTGCGCACCTAACAGCCCTTTGAGCCCCTGTAGTAAAGCCCAAACCAAATTTGTCAGTTTTGTGAGTGAAATCATGGAGTCGACCCCAATTGGTACACCCACCTTCTTCGACTATAGCCCTGGCATCCTTGAGAGAATCCATCTTCAGGGGAGGTTTGTTGGTAGTAACTTCAGTTGACGCCAAAGTATGAGGGACCTCTTCAAAGTTCTGACAAGAAGTTTCTATGAACTCCCCATCCATCTCCACATAACAGAAGGAATTGAGATGACTCACCATGTACTCTTCTTCACCTCGCACTGTGACAATTTTCCCCTGCATTGCATACTTCATCATTTGATGGAGTGTAGAAGTAACTTCCCCAGCCCTATGGATCCACGGACGACCCAACAAGCAAGAATACGATGGCCAGATGTCAATAACATAAAAGGTGGACCCAAAGGTCTGAGAACCCACTTTGACAGGGATGTCTACCTCCCCGTGCACCATCCTTTTTGATCCGTCAAAATACCTTACCCCAATGTTACTCGGCTTTAAAGTCAAACCCTCACAGTCCAAACGGTCCAATGCTTTCTTTGGCAGAACATTCAACGAAGACCCGGTATCCACCAGCACATGAGCCATAGTGGTGCCCCTGCACTCAATCGAGACATTCAGAGCATAATTATGATTCCTCCCCTTAGCGGTCAGATTCGCATCTGAAAATCCTAGCCCATTGTCAGCAATAAGGCTAGCAACACAATCTTTGAACTGATCTGCAGAAGTTTCCTGTGGCACATGCGCAGTCTTGAGAAATGCAATCAAAGCCTTCGCATGGGCTTCAGAATACAATAGCAGAGACAACATGGAGATCTTTGACGGGGTATGCCCCAGCTGTTCGACCACATTGTAGTCGCTTTTCTTGATAATTTTCAGTATTTCCTCTATTTCTTGTTTAGAGGCTTCCACAATAATTTTTCTAGGTGCCTCCGTCCGGGCAGGCTCACCTACGATTTCTTCGCCCTGAGTCCCAGATGGCTCGGCGACAGGGGTGATAACTGGAGTAAGAACTTGAACAGTAGTTGATGTACTAGTAGATGGAATGATAATAGGTTTGTGGACAGTCAGAGGGGAAATCTCGGGAGAGAAAAGTCTACCACTTATGGTAACCTTACTAGCCCCGACAATATTATTGACATCAGTATCAGCTTCTGCACTCTTCAACTCTTACTTAATGCCATGATAATACACATCAGCACCATAGTGCCATCGCACAACCTTGTCTGAAGTGTACGGGATGGGACCAGGAACGATGATTATTAGTGGAGCAATTCTTGGAACAAGTGTAATCCTAACAGGTTTTCTCGAGGAAACCTTGGAAGGATTTGCGGAAATGGTTATGACGACGACATCTTCATTGGGAACAACATGAATCATAGTCTTCTCGAACATAATCTCTTTATTATCCATCAGGCTCTGAACACCGGACATCAAGGCTCACCTATGATTTCTTCGCCCCGAGTCCCAGATGGCTCGGCGACAGGGGTGATAACTGGAGTAAGAACTGGAACAGTAGTTGCTGTACTAGCAGATGGAATGACAATAGGTTTGTGGACATTCAGAGGGGAAATCTCGGGAGAGAAGAGTCTTCCACTTCTTGTAACCTTACTAGCCCCGACAATATTACTGACATCAGTATCAACTTCTTCATTCTTCAACTCTTACTTAATGCCATGATAATACACATCACCATATAGTGCCATGGGAAAGCCTTGTCAGACGTGTACAGGATGGGTACAGGAACGATGATTATTAGTGGAGCAATTCTTGGAACAGGTGTATTTTTTATTTAGTTTTTTCAATTTTTTAAAGACATGTGCTACTTTTGAAAACACAAACTTGATAGAAATTAGGAAAACGTATGAGTTGCGGATATCTTGTGCTCTAATGAGAACTAATGGCAGGATGGAACCTTACTCATTGGATATGTTTGTTTTTATTATTTTTTCGTTTCTAATTACAAGTATTATTTTAACAAAAAAATTAATTTAAAATTTATAGTCATTTTTCAAAGACCTCGTTATGACAGGTTTAATTTAACGATTTACTTTTAAAAAGATTATGTTGCATTTATTATTTTATTTGTTGTTTTTTATGTGGTTTGATTTTAAAAATATTCATATTAGAATTTGATTTATTTTTAATATGAATGCTTGTTTTGTTTTCTGAAGACATGTTACTATATTGACATATGGTGAAAGGGAAAATGAATAATATTTAAAAAATTAATGAAATGTATTGTGAAGTTTCTAAAGGAGAATATTTACATACAATTTTATAGTTGTGGTTCATACTTTTCTTCAATAAAAATATGACAAATATATCTAAATATCTTTTAAGAAATAAAAATAAGAAGAAATTCTATATGTGTAAGTGCAAATTACACACTTGCCATATTTTTATTGGAAAAAAACATAAACCACACCTAAAAAAAATACAAAGTTTTTTTTTTTCCATTTTTAAATAATAAATATATATCTAAATAATCTGTACTTTAAATTAATAGATAAACTAATTTGTACTTTCAATTAAGTAGTAACAAAATGCATTTAAATGTAATATTTACATTTAAAAAGTTCACTTCTATAAAATTGAATAGTAATATTTGAAACTTTTTAGACCAACTGTTTAAAAAGATTTAAAAAAAACAAATGTTTAATATGACAATTTATTTTTATGTAAAAAAATATTGAATATTATAATATGCACTTAAAAATAAATACAATTAAATTAATATCAGTTAAAATTAGTAATAATTAAAATTAACTTAAAAATCTTATGAAATCAATTTTGTAAAAAGATTAAAAAAACACAATATAAAAATAATCCAAAACGTGAAACATAACCACAAAAAATGTTGCAAAATAGTTTATGATATTTTTTCAAAAATTTTGGTTAAATTATAGTTTTGCTCCCCTATTTTGTCAGATTCTCGAAACTATCCCCCTATTTTAACTTCAAATAATTTCGGTCTCTTATTTTAAATTTACAATTTTAGTTCACTCTCATATTTTTTATAGAAAATCGATAAGATTTTTTTTAACTTATATTTTTATCTACAAAGTTCAATAAAAGGTTTATATAAGATGATTTATCATATTTTATAACTAATTTGTTGTTTAAAAAGTGAAAACATCGTTAATTTAAATGCAAAAGTATGAGAAGAGACAAAAAGTGTTTAAATCAAAAATAGGGGACGAAAACTTTTAATTTAAAATATGAGGACCAATTTCATAAATCAAGGAAAATAGGAGGACTAAAATTTGTGATACGGTGGCAGAACCGACTGTTTAATACTGGTTTGCGTTTTGTATTTGTAAAATGTCGCGGTAAGCAAGAGTCACCACCGAATTTCATTTTATCCAACAAAGAAAGGAAAAAAGCACAGGAAAATTTCTTTTTCGAGATTTTCTGAGTACGGGGGTAGATTATAGAAAGGGAATGTATTAGAACCCTTTCTATCCGTGGTTTTCCACGGGCTCTTAGGTATTTGCTCATCATTTTCAAAATTACGTGTTTGTGTTTGATTTGAAAAAGGTTTTTGACTTTGATTTAACTTTTGCTTCTGTCTTTAAGAGTGTTACGAAGTGTTTTTGAAAGTTTTGTTTAAAAGAAGAATGTAAGTGTGAAAAGTTTGTTGTTTTAGGGAAGTACTTAAGAACTAATCTACCTACTTGAAAAAAAGAGAATTGTTCTATGTTTATTTCCTTTAGACAGTGCTATCCCACTATTAGCGAGTAGGTAGCACCGTCGTTGGAGTTTTGAGGGTCAATTTGAAAGGGACGTACGGTCACTAAAGCAATGCTAGGACGTCTTAGTAGTAACCCTAATGTCTTAGATCAATTATTCGAGGCAACAATATCCGAGGCAACCATTCCGAGGCAACTTTTCTGAACGCGACTTTGATCTTTATTTAGACAAGAGAGCGACCACTAAAATATCCTATACTTAATGATCGTTTACCGAAGGCAACCGAAGTGGGAGTGTACCCTAAGAGTGCACATGTGCGAGTGATTCAATTTCAAGTTTATTATCTTTGCACATTTAGGGTTAGCTAAACATTTTAAAGTTAATCATACATTCTTGTCATGCATCCCTAATTATTCATACATCTAACAGTTAATATTTGCGGAATTTAAAGTGCGGAAAATAAGTTAAGCTATTACAAGGCTTCGAGTATTTACATAGCCAAAAACAAACCCTTAAATAAAAACGATAAATGAAAGTAAAAAGGTCCTAATTAATCTATTACAACTTGTGAGCAATTACATTAATATGGTAAAATAAAATAAAGCGCGCGCGAATAAAGAACGAGAGAGAATTAGGGTTTTGACCCCGTCTAACCTAATCGAAAGAAAAAATATTTTTTGTTGTTTTTAATTATTTCTAAGAAAAAAGAATTTGGATTTTTAAAATTAAATACAAAATTAATTAGTAATTAAATTAGTTAAAAAAATAATTAAATGGCCTATTTTTGTGTTTTGTTATTTTAAGAAAAAAGAAAATATAATTAAGTTAGAAATAAAATCCTAATTGTTCTAATTAATTTTAATTTATTTATAAAACAATTAAAGTTACCTAAAATTAAATTAAAACCTAAAATTAATTATTCGAGTTTATTATAAAAATCAAAGGTTTGTGAAAAATGTTAAGTTTTATGAAAAAAAGTTTTAAACAGAAAGAATAAAAATAGGTAAAAGGATAAATAGGATGGAAGAAAATCAAAACCAATAGGGGTGGTTGTTGAACCCATGCCCTTAACCTTCTCAGGATGGCTGCCTCGCCATGTATTGGTGTCATGTGTTGGCTGTTCTGTTTTGGCCATTTATGTTTTGGCCTCAACGTTCTGTAATGAACCTGCATGGAATCCGTCTAAATCTGCATTGTTGAATCTTATGAACAAATTAAATAAATTACTATATATCATGAAATACAAATAAAGTCAATATATGAAAAAAAATTAACGTTAAAACCGATATGACATGTATGAATGATTATACCCTTTTGATCATGGAGATCAAACCAGCCTTACCCTTACTGGAGAAGTAGTGAGATGTGGTTTTGTAACAGGGATGGCTTGTTTGTAGTGAGATGGAGGTTTGTAATAAGGATTTCAAGGTTTTAGAGTTCTTGAAAGAATTTGATATTTTGACAGCGTTGTGGAAAATGCTTTTTTTTCTCCTTTTGTGTGTGTGTGAAAATAATGAGATTATATAATGGAAATTAGAGAGATAAAAATGGGCTTTGAATGGGCAATTGAGCCTCCAGTGTTCACTTGAGTTCGTCACGTTCCAGGCTAAATCGCAGGGGTTTAAGTGCAATTTTTGAAGTTGAAATGTGAAAACAAAATGTAGCCTACATCGAGAACTAAATCCTGTCCAAAAATGGGCTTAATCGGATAAACGGTGAATTAGTTATGAATTTTTGAAGTTTTAGCTCAGACAAACGTATTTGGAGCTCCAATGTCGACTCTGACACGTTCTTCAATAAAAAAATGGTATTGATCGGAGCATAATTCGGTCTTGACATTGGAAGAAAAGTTTTAGATTTCTGAGTCAGTGACCATGTGTAAAAAGATGGGCCCGATCCGATAAAAATTAACCGAGTTATGAATTTTTGAAGTTTCGATCCAGATAAAATAATATTCAGCATTCAGGATTTTCGGCACGTCACGCGTACTCTGAGTAAAAAATGAAGGCTTTTAGATACCGTTCGAACTCGATACCTCCTGTGAAAACATAGACAACTCAATTTGTGAAATTTTGGCGCCGGAACCAGCTCGATACAATGAAAGTCGACCAAGTTATGATTTTCTGAACATGACGCAAATAAACTTCTGTCACAAATTTTCTGTATGAAATTGGCTTCCAGCTGTAACACCCCAGTTTTAATTATTTGATTTATTTAATTGGGAATTTATTTTATTAGAATTAATAAAATAAAAAGAATTATTTATTTTGGAATATTTGAAGAAAATAAAAGAAATAAGAAAATATTGGGTTTTAAGTTATTGGGCTTGGATGTTGTTAGTAAAGAGTGGGGGTGCAAAAGGAATAAGGATACATTTGGGACTCAAGTTATTTTCTCATTATTCACGATAACACAGATTTGGGATTATTTGGGAAGCTGAGCTCTGAAGGTACGAAGAACGAAGAACATCGCTCGAAAAGTTCAAAGCTGCAAATTGATAAGGTAAGGGGGGCTATTACTCGATTTACTTTTGCTTATGGGTTTAGGTACGGTTGATTTGGGTAATCGTAGGGAGAAAGCCCAATTGTTAGATGTTATTAGGATCGATACCCTTAGGATTGAACCTTGTCAAAGAAGGTTTAGGTTCCCAATTTTATGAAATCAATTAACGATTTTAGGTTCCTAATGGTGGATTGGAAGTATATCTGCATGATCGTGAATTTACCTTAGAAGTTATAGGGATAACCTCAATGTTATCAGATTTCCCCAAAAAGGACGATTAATCACTCTAAGGTTACTATGATGATTGTTGGTAATTAGGAAATTGAGGTGTTGTTTTGAGTTATACAAAATCGATGTCGTTAGGTACCGAAATGCGCGTTTTGGCTGGTATTTTTCGCGTTTGGCTGCTGTTCTGAGCTGCTGCAGGTTCAGGAAAAATCTGACCCGCGCTCATCAACACGGGCCGTGTTGTTTCACACGGGCACCCGTGTTGATTCACTGTATTGCCAGAAAATGTGTTTTCCAGACACATTTCAACACGGGCCGTGTTGATTTACACGGGCACCCGTGTTGATCCCCTGTATTGATAAAAAATGTGTTTTCTGGGCACATTTCAACACGGGCAGTGTTGATTTACACGGGCACCCGTGTTGATGCCCCTGTGTTGTTTTCTGAATTTTGTTTTCTGTGCATGTTGTTATGTACGGAGTGATCCTGTTTTGATGTGCAGTGTTTGATGTGTTTTGCATATGCTGTTTATTGATTGCCTAGTGTTGATTGATATTTGTATCGAATAACGATTGTATGTTATGATACCAACATTATAGGGACGTTATTGCCATGCTTTAGATGATGTATCAAGCATGAATTATGATATAACTTGATATGATCGATGTTTGATAGTATGCTGAGTGATTACATGCTATCCATATCCTGTTATGATTGATGTTGTTGATGTTGCATGATATGTTGATTGATGTTAATAGTATGCTGAGTGTTACATACTTTACATATCATGTTGCATTTGTTAATTCCCATTGTGTGGAATTAACATGGTGGCCAATATACGTGTCCGCGATTTAATGGAACGTTGAGGTGGTAGCCGTGTCCGCGATATAATGGAACGGTGAGTTATCCGTGACCCGAGATTTAATGGGGCGATAAAATGGTACCACATGCATGGGTGTGTTGCATTACATTGAATATGACATGAATGGAGGATTTTTCCAATGTTGTATTTGATTGATTGTATGCATGTATTGATACTAAATTGTTAACGATGTTTGATGTTATTTACAAGCATGAAAAGTCAGATATTATGAATATATAATTTGTAAAGGTTTTTGTAATCTATAAAACATGCTAATTGTTGGGTGATTCTTATGGTTTCCTGAATTGATTGTTATGAACGTATAATCAAATGTATAGTTGAGATGCTCACCCTTACTGTTGAACATTTCAGATTGAGGAGCTTCGTTCAGGTGCTTGGCGAAGGCTTGTCGTTTCTAGTTTATTTCCGTTTTAGTATTGTCCGGGTCATGCTCTGGTAGTTGTAACTCCGGGAACGTTTATTTGTCGAGCTGTTTTAGTCAGACTCGTTTATTTCCTTATATTTGTTATAATATGATATTGACATTTTCCAGGTGTTAATCCCTGATGGTTTTGAAAATATTATAACATTGGTTTTATTAATTAAATTATTCCGCTGTGTAAGCATGTATGAGTTACTACTATGTTATGCATGACAGGAGCTTGTTTTTTTATTAAAAGAGAATTGTGGCATCCTCGTAAATACATGTACTCTGAAATTATAATTTTAATTAATTGCGAAATTTCGTTCGGGGTTTTAGAGGGTGTTACAATAGTGGTATCAGAGCATAGTCGGTCGTTGCGACCAGAGTCTTGAGTCAGTCATTCCTTTTGTATGCGACTAGTGCAAGGTAACACTGTCGATACTGTATTCTGATGTGGAGTATGTTTTAATTCTCAGGAATATGGCTGGAAGAGGTAACAGACGGAATGATGCTGCACTAGCTGAGGCTTTGGGGATGTTAGCTGGTGTACTTGCTGGAAACCCAACTAGAGGCGTGATTGGTGCTGATAGGCAATTGGGAAACTTCCAAAGGAACAATCCTCCGTTGTTCAAAGGTACACATGACCCTGAAGGTGCTCAGAAGTGGCTGAAGGAAATCGAAAGGATTTTCCGTGTGATTGATTGTGCAGAAGATCTGAAGGTCAGATATGGTACGCATATGTTGGCAGAAGAGGCCGACGACTGGTGGGTTGCAACAAGGACCGAAATGGTTCAGGATGGAGAGGCACTGACTTGGGCTAACTTCAGAAGGGCTTTTCTGAGGAGGTACTTTCCTGAAGATGTTCGGGGAAGAAAGGAAATTGAGTTTTTGGAGCTTAAGCAGGGCAATCTGACTGTTAGTGAGTATGCTACTAAGTTCACTGAGCTGGCAAAGTATTATGCACACTACAACAATGATGAGGTTGGAGAATTCTCTAAATGTATCAAATTCGAGAATGGTCTCCGAGATGAGATTAAGCAGGGAATCAGGTACCAGCGTATTCGTAGATTTTCTGATCTGGTGGATTGTAGCAGAATCTTGGAAGAAGATATTACCAAGAATAGGTTGTCTCACTCTCGTGGGGCTGTCGATAAAAGAGGAAAGCAACATATGGACCGTGGCAAGCCATATGGTAGAGATAACCAGAAATCAGGTGGTTGGAAAAGGCCTAGTGGGGGAGATTCTAAGGCTTCTATCAGATGCTACAGGTGTGGTGAGTTTGGTCATCATATTCGAAATTGCAAGAGTGATGAGAAGAAGTGCTATAAATGTGGAAAGACTGGTCATTTGTCTATTGATTGCAAAGGGATGTCTGTCACTTGTTATAATTGTGGCGAAGAAGGTCACATTCGTCCGCAATGTCCTAAGCCTAAGAAGGATCAGTCAGGTGGAAAAGTGTTCGCTTTGTCTGGATCTGAGACTACTCCAGAGGATCGATTGATTAAAGGTACGTGTTTTATTCATGGCACACCTTTAGTTGCAATTATTGATACTGGTGCAACTCATTCTTTCATTTCTTTGGATTGTGCTGAGAGGTTGAAACTGGACATATCTGGTATGCGAGGTAGCATGGTTGTTGATACTCCTGCATCGGGTTCAGTGACAACTTCACTTGTATGTAGGAATTGTCCTATTGAGATTTTTGGTAGAGGTTTCGGTATGGATTTAGTGTGCCTACCGCTTGAACAAATTGATATTATCCTTGGGATGAACTGGTTGGAATTCAACCGGGTTCATCTGAACTGTTTTGCTAAGACGGTGATTTTCCCAGAGGCAGTTGGTGTAGAGGATTTGACTATGACTGCTAGGCAGGTACAAGAAGCAATGGAAGACGGTGCTAAGGTGTTTATGTTACTTGCTTCGTTAGATGCAACAGGAAAGGTCAGGAGTGGCGAATTAACAGTGGTGTGTGATTTTCCAGAAGTCTTTCCTGATGATGTTGGTGAGTTACCTCCTGAGAGAGAAGTGGAATTCTCTATAGATTTGATTCCTGGTACGAGACCGGTGTCGATGGCGCCATATCGTATGTCTGCGTCTGAGTTGGCTGAATTGAAGAGTCAGTTGGAAGATTTACTGGAGAAGAAGTTTATTCGTCCAAGTGTTTCGCCTTGGGGTGCTCCGGTATTATTGGTCAAGAAGAAAGAAGGTTCTATGAGACTGTGTGTTGATTACAGGCAATTGAACAAGGTAACCATTAAGAATCGGTATCCATTACCGAGGATTGATGACTTAATGGATCAGCTAATTGGAGCCAGTGTATTCAGTAAGATTGACTTGAGATCTGGATATCATCAGATTCGTGTGAAAGCGGAAGATATTCAAAAGACTGCTTTTCGAACGAGGTATGGGCATTATGAATATTCTGTTATGTCGTTCGGAGTTACTAATGCACCTGGTGTTTTCATGGAATATATGAACAGGATTTTTCATCCGTATCTGGATAAGTTTGTTGTAGTTTTTATTGATGACATTCTGATTTATTCCAAGAATGACGAAGAGCATGCGGAACATCTCAGAATTGTGTTAGAGTTGTTGAAAGATAAGAAGTTGTATGCAAAGTTGTCCAAATGTGAGTTCTGGCTGAATGAAGTTAGTTTTCTTGGACATGTGATTTCTAAGAATGGTATTGCAGTGGATCCTACAAAAGTAGAAGCAGTATCTCAGTGGGAAGCGCCGAAGACTGTTTCTGAAATCAGAAGTTTTCTTGGTCTTGCAGGTTATTACAGAAAGTTTATCGAAGGATTCTCAAAGTTAGCATTGCCGTTGACGAAGTTGACTCGAAAAGGACAAGCGTTTATTTGGGATTCTGATTGTGAGAAAGGTTTCCAAGAATTGAAGCGGAGATTGACTAGTGCTCCTATTCTGATTTTGCCGAATCCGGCGGAATCTTGTGTGGTCTATTGCGATGCATCTCTGTTGGGTTTAGGTGGTGTTTTAATGTAGAATCAACAGGTAGTTGCGTATGCTTCGAGACAGTTGAAGGTTCATGAAAGGAACTATCCTACTCATGACTTAGAGTTGGCAGCAGTTGTGTTTGTCTTGAAATTGTGGAGACATTATCTGTATGGTTCGAGATTTGAAGAGTATAGTGATCATAAGAGTTTGAAGTATCTTTTCGATCAGAAAGAGCTCAATATGAGGCAAAGAAGGTGGTTGGAATTTCTCAAAGATTATGATTTTGGTTTGCATTACCATCCTGGTAAGGCAAATGTGGTTGCAGATGCTTTGAGCAGGAAATCCTTGCATATGTCTATGATGATGGTTCGTGAATTGGATTTAATTGAACAATTCCGAGATTTGAGTTTAATTTGTGAAAGTACTCCGAAGTGTGTTCGTTTGGGTATGTTGAAACTTACTAGTGGTATTCTAGAAGAGATCAGGATCGGGCAGAATCTGATGTTAATTTAGTTGATAAATTGACATTGATCAACCAAGGTCAAGGTGGTGAGTTTAGAATTGATGAAAATGATGTTATGAGATTTGGCGATAGAGTTTGTGTTCCTGATGTTGCAGAAATCAAGAAGAGTATATTAGAGGAAGGACATCGCAGTGGGATGAGTATTCATCCGGGCGCCACGAAAATGTATCATGATTTGAAGAAATTGTTTTGGTGGCCGGGAATGAAAAAGGAAATAGCTGAATTTGTGTATGCATGTTTAATCTGTCAGAAATCGAAGATTGAGCATCAGAAGCCGTCTGGATTTATGCAACCGATGTTTATTCCAGAATGGAAGTGGGATAGTATTTCTATGGATTTTGTATCCGGGTTGCCGAGGACTCCTAAGAATTGTGAAGCGATATGGGTTGTTGTGGATAGACTGACTAAGTCTGCTCATTTTATACTGGTGCGAATGGATTACTCAATGGAGAGATTGGCACAGTTATATATTGAGAAAATAGTGAGTTTGCATGGAGTTCCTTCTAGTATTGTGTCAGATAGAGATCCGAGATTCACTTCGAAATTTTGGGGAGGATTGCAGAAGGCTTTGGGTACTAAATTAAGGTTGAGTTCAGCTTACCATCCTCAGACTGATGGACAGACGGAGAGGACGATTCAATCGTTAGAAGATTTATTGCGTGCTTGTGTTTTAGAGAAGGGTGGAGCTTGGGATAGCTATTTGTCATTGATTGAATTTACTTATAACAATAGTTACCATTCGAGTATTGGTATGGCTCCGTTTGAGGCATTGTATGGCAGACGTTGTAGAACGCCTTTGTGTTGGTATGAATCTGGAGAGAGTTCAGTAATTGGGCCAGAGATTGTTCAGCAGACTACTGAAAAGATCAAATTGATTCAAGAGAAGATAAGAGCTTCTCAGAGTCGTCAGAAAAGTTATCATGATAAGAGGAGGAAGAATTTAGAATTCAGTGCTGGAGATCATGTGTTTATGAGAGTTACTCCAATGACGGGTATTGGTCGAGCGTTGAAATCTAAGAAATTGACTCCGCGTTTTATTGGTCCGTTTAAGATTACAGAAAGAGTTGGAGAAGTTGCTTGTCGTATTGCTTTACCTCCGAGACTTGCAAATTTGCACGATGTTTTTCATGTTTCTCAGTTGAGGATATACATTCCAGACCCATCTCATGTAATCCAAATAGATGATGTACAGGTGAGAGATAACCTGACAGTAGAAACATTGCCTATGAGGATAGAAGATCGGGAGGTGAAACAGTTAAGGGGTAAAGAGATAGCATTAGTGAAGGTTGCTTGGGGAGGTCCAGCAGATGGAAATATCACTTGGGAGCTGGAGAGCCAGATGAAAGAGGCTTATCCGGAACTGTTCGTCTAAGGTATGTTTTCGAGGGCGAAAAATCTTTTAGTGGGGGAGAGTTGTAACACCCCAGTTTTAATTATTTGATTTATTTAATTGGGAATTTATTTTATTAGAATTAATAAAATAAAAAGAATTATTTATTTTGGAATATTTGAAGAAAATAAAAGAAATAAGAAAATATTGGGTTTTAAGTTATTGGGCTTGGATGTTGTTAGTAAAGAGTGGGGGTGCAAAAGGAATAAGGATACATTTGGGACTCAAGTTATTTTTCTCATTATTCACGATAACACAGATTTGGGATTATTTGGGAAGCTGAGCTCTGAAGGTACGAAGAACGAAGAACATCGCTCGAAAAGTTCAAAGCTGCAAATTGATAAGGTAAGGGGGGCTATTACTCGATTTACTTTTGCTTATGGGTTTAGGTACGGTTGATTTGGGTAATCGTAGGGAGAAAGCCCAATTGTTAGATGTTATTAGGATCGATACCCTTAGGATTAAACCTTGTCAAAGAAGGTTTAGGTTCCCAATTTTATGAAATCAATTAACGATTTTAGGTTCCTAATGGTGGATTGGAAGTATATCTGCATGATCGTGAATTTACCTTAGAAGTTATAGGGATAACCTCAATGTTATCAGATTTCCCCAAAAAGGATGATTAATCACTCTAAGGTTACTATGATGATTGTTGGTAATTAGGAAATTGAGGTGTTGTTTTGAGTTATACAAAATCGATGTCGTTAGGTACCGAAATGCGCGTTTTGGCTGGTATTTTTCGCGTTTGGCTGCTGTTCTGAGCTGCTGCAGGTTCAGCAAAAATCTGACCCGCGCTCATCAACACGGGCCGTGTTGTTTCACACGGGCACCCATGTTGATTCACTGTATTTCCTGAAAATGTGTTTTCCAGACACATTTCAACACGGCCCGTGTTGATTTACACGGGCACCCGTGTTGATCCCCTGTATTGATAAAAAATGTGTTTTCTGGGCACATTTCAACACGGGCAGTGTTGATTTACACGGGCACCCGTGTTGATTCCCCTGTGTTGTTTTCTGAATTTTGTTTTCTGTGCATGCTGTTATGTACGGAGTGATCCTGTTTTGATGTGTAGTGTTTGATGTGTTTTGCATATGCTGTTTATTGATTGCCTAGTGTTGATTGATATTTGTATCGAATAACGATTGTATGTTATGATACCAACACTATAGGGACGTTATTGCCATGCTTTAGATGATGTATCAAGCATGAATTATGATATAACTTGATATGATCGATGTTTGATAGTATGCTGAGTGATTACATGCTATCCATATCCTGTTATGATTTATGTTGTTGATGTTGCATGATATGTTGATTGATGTTAATAGTATGCTGAGTGTTACATACTTTACATATCATGTTGCATTTGTTAATTCCCATTGTGTGGAATTAACATGGTGGCCAATATACGTGTCCGCGATTTAATGGAACGTTGAGGTGGTAGCCGTGTCCGCGATATAATGGAACGGTGAGTTATCCGTGACCCGAGATTTAATGGGGCGGTAAAATGGTACCACATGCATGGGTGTGTTGCATTACATTGAATATGACATGAATGGAGGATTTTTCCAATGTTGTATTTGATTGATTGTATGCATGTATTGATACTAAATTGTTAACGATGTTTGATGTTATTTACAAGCATGAAAAGTCAGATATTATGAATATATAATTTGTAAAGGTTTTTGAAATCTATAAAACATGCTAATTGTTGGGTGATGCTTATGGTTTCCTGAATTGATTGTTATGAACGTATAATCAAATGTATAGTTGAGATTCTCACCCTTACTGTTGAACATTTCAGATTGAGGAGCTTCGTTCAGGTGCTTGGCGAAGGCTTGTCGTTTCTAGTTTATTTCCGTTTTAGTATTGTCCGGGTCATGCTCTGGTAGTTGTAACTCCGGGAACGTTTGTTTGTCGAGCTGTTTTAGTCAGACTCGTTTATTTCCTTATATTTGTTATAATATGATATTGACATTTTCCAGGTGTTAATCCCTGATGGTTTTGAAAATATTATAACATTGGTTTTATTAATTAAATTATTTCGCTGTGTAAGCATGTATGAGTTACTACTATGTTATGCATGACAGGAGCTTGTTTTTTTTTATTAAAAGAGAATTGTGGCATCCTCGTAAATACATGTACTCTGAAATTATAATTTTAATTAATTGCGAAATTTCGTTCGGGGTTTTAGAGGGTGTTACACCAGCCGTGAGAGATGAAAATGTAGATGACATCAAGACAGAATTTTGGCCACTAGAACGGCTTCAAAACGAGCCACGATCTTCAAGTTATGAATTTTTTAACGCGTAAAAACTGCACTTTCAGCACACTTTTTCACCATATTTCTTCGAGAGAACTCACACATTCGGATACCTTCTTTAAAAAATTGACTCTTGAGTCGAACCTGAATTTGAGAATACGTTATCAGAGATATCTTGACGAAAGAACACCTGAATATGACGCGCCGGGTTGGACTTGTGAACCCCTAATTGTTGCAAAACGGAGAACCGATCTTCAGCACGGAAAATACTCTTAGAATATCCATTGATGAAATAAACGTCACTTGTAACCTGAAGAAGCTTGGTAAATATACCTTTATTCCATAACCATAAAACCAATAATATGCGTGTATGAAAAGAGATCAAATTTTGGGGTACAACAAATTGTAATTAAGCCTAATTTTTTAAAATTTTTGTTTTTATAAATTTTGAAAAATACTTATAAAAACAATTTATAAAAATATAAAATGAATTTAAATTTAATTTATTTTTGTTATAGAATAAATTATGCGAACTTATTTAAATTTGATTCTATTTTAATAAACTGAGATATTATAAAATGCAAATAAGTTGGTTATTTAAAACATATTCTAAGGGAAATTTGGGAAAAACATGATTAAGATATTGAGAGAATGTTTTAGAATTTCATAAAAGAATTAAGAAATCTACCAGAGAAAAATTAACTTTTTCTTCTTACAAGTGAAATATTACAATTTATCCAAAACAGAATCAAAGATGCAGCCTCTCTCTCTCGATTTATTAAATTCATTTAATTTAGTGCTCTTGATACTATGTTGAAAATAATAGGTAAAATATTGTTCTGTTTAATCTAGTGTTCTTGATACCATATTAAAGATAATAGATAAAATGTTGTTGTATTTTATTTCTCAGCCTTCATGCTGGGTTATATAGAGGAAATACAATAAATTTCAAATAGGGAAATGAAAATTAAACAAATACATATCGCCATCTTGCATTTGTCTATTTCGCAAATTCCACATTTTAATTTAGGGCTTGAAAATCTAAACTGAATATTTTCTTGCGATATCCAGAAAATTAGAGAATTGTCAAACTCGAGTATCGTCCATCCTCAATTGACAATGAAGAGTAATTATATTTCAACATGCATGAACTAAAGACATATGTAGATATAAAAGTTATGTGGATTACAATTTTTCTATTACTCATAGAGGCTCTTATTAAAGTGGATGCGGTGATTGCAAGATTTGTCGAAGATATTATAGAGATGTTGCAACGTCCTGAACCACCATTTTGTAATAGAATGTAATGTTCAATTTGGTAAAAAAAATGATTGAGACATTGAGAGAATGTTTTAGAATTTCATAAAAGAATTAAGAAATCTACTATAAAAAGATTAAATTTTTTTCTTACAAGTGAAATATTACAATTTATCCAAAACATAATCAAAGATGCAGCCTCTCTCTCGAAATGTTGTTCTGTTTAATCTAGTGTTCTTGATTCCCTATTTTTGGCACCAAAGGCTATCAATGGAATAGTAGTTGTAGAAATTGAGGAGAAGGATGTGCTTCCAGAGATTAAATTTTGGGAATCGGCGCTCATCATGTATGTGCTTGGGGGTGACTGTTGTACCCCAAAATTTGCCCTCCCATATTCTTCAGAGATTTGCCAAGTCAAGCTTCAAAGTTCCCCAAGGGTTGCACAGTGCAAAGGTCTCCTATACAGTCAAAATTAGGGTTTTGATTCTGGTCTAGAAAATGAAGTTTCCAAAGGTCCAATAAGTCCCATATGCCTACAAATATGGTCAAGCATCCTCACATCAGGTTTCAAGGCTTTCAGCACAAAATTGCACAGTCAAAAACCCTAATTGCACCACAGTCAACTGTAGGGGCAAAATGGTCATTTGACAGTCAAAAGTTCAAATTTTTTGTCAACATATCATTTTGAAGCCATAAACATCATTTGATCAATGATTGATCATGATTCTCAAAGCTTGGCTCAAAAATCATCAAGATGCAAAAGTTTCCTTATTTGGACAGCTGAAAAAGTCAACTGTAAATTGACCAGGGTATAACTTTCACATGGATTATCAGAAAAATTCCATCCAAATCTCATTTTGAAGAGAAAGACATTTCCTACAACTCATCTTCATACTTCAAGTCCAAGAAATGCTCTCACAAAAAGTTATCAATTTCAACATTATAGGTCATTTTCAAAAGTCAACAAAAAGGGACTTTAAGTCAAAGGCCATAACTTGAGATTGGTAAATCAAAATGACATGGGACCAAAGACATTGGTTAGAGGACTCAAAGACCTTTCCAAAATGTCCCAGAACATGAGAAAAGCTTAAAGATTGAGCAAGTTATGCCTTGTAGAAGTTGGGAAATTTTTGGATATTTTGAAAAGTCAACATTGATTCAAATGACCTAAAATTGCTAATGGGCCCATTTTTCTTCCATAATTCATCATCCATGGCATGTGCACGACCACTTGGCCCAAATGGAAGTATTTCTTCATTTTTTATTTATTTATTTGAATTTTTATTTATAATAATTCATTTAAATCAAATTAAATACATGGAAAATATTTAACCTAGCTTTTTCAATCCTTTTTTGCATAAAATCTACTCAATAATTCGTGCATATTCAAATAGGGAAAGATTTGGAGAGAATTGATATGATTGAGAGCAAAAGCACATGGAAAATATTTGGAAAATAATGCTTGAAAATCAAATCTCAAAAACCATTAATTCAAAGATTTGGATCAATATTCTTAACCTAATTCACTCTTGCATAAGTATGGAATAAAAACCTAATGCCATTGATCAGAAAAGCTGCGCTAGAAACCAATTGCCAAACTTGAAAATTTTGCAAAAAAACTGAATTCTGAAAACATCTTTGCAGGGCGATTCAAGGCACGATTTTTGTTTCATTAGCTTGCTGAAGGTTCACTGAACGTTTCCCAATCAAAAACATCAAACATAACCTCTTGAATCGTTGTACAAAAGCTTACCTTTCTCACTTTTTTTTCATAATCGTGCATTCCAATTCATGCGCATTTAACCTTTTTTAATGTTTGATTCATGTTCCTTGTATGATTCTAAAGCTAACCATGTGATTTGATTGAATTATTATGCATTATATACGATTCTACCATTGTCAATTTCTAGGGTTTACAGGACCTTGGATTAGGGCTTTTCAAATAAAGAAAAATTGAGACTTGGGACCTTGACCATTAAAACGAGCGCGTCTGGACGAAGAGAATCCATGTGTCGCGCCCAATTTATGAGCGTTCCATGCCTAATCGCTATTTTCTTGTATGGTGTCTTAGGCAACGCGTGAAAACCGTTGCCAATGTTTTATTATATTTTTCAGGAAAAACAAACATGAAGAAGATGATGCAGTGTCAAGGCGTGAGTGGTTCGTTCAAATCTTCGCGCGCGTTTGAGGCCCCTGACTTTCTTTTCTTTTATAATGTTTATTAATTATTATATATCAAACGCGTTTGAAGTGGCTCAGTGGCGCACGTGTTGGCTGGTAATGTTAGTGACCTGGGTTCGATCCCAGGTCTTCACCCTTTCCATTTGATTTTTTCCAATTAACGTTCATATGTAGCGCCCACGCTGAAGACTATCATGCATCCTCAAAAAATCAATGTCCACGTGTCCCAGAGCGTCAGATCAAAGGCCATAAATTGAAGACTATGATGAACCCTAGTCCATGCATCACACGCGTCCAGCAAAAGTCAACAAGGCCATGCTAAATGGGCCAGAATTCTTGGGTTATACCTCCATGTTGGGGACTACAACCCCCCTAGGTTTGCCATATTTTTTTATTTATTTTGATTCTATTTTCTTTTAATTATTATTTATTAATTAGCTTTATTATTTTCATAAAATACAAAAAAAACACATAAAAGTCAGAAAAGAGCAAAAATATAATAAATATTTTATTTTAAGTATTTTCATAAATAAATTGTATATAAATTAAATTTAGTGTAAATTAGGTTTAATTTTAATACTTTTAATAAAAATCTAAAAAAACATAGAATTAGGGTTTAATTAATAATTTCTCATCCTTTTTACTTTTCTTTCATAAATAATTAAATAGTTAAATATTTATTTTTTATAATTAAATTTGTATATAAACATTAGGGTTAATTTAGGTTAAAATTCAATGTTTTTCTTAATAAATTAAAAATAAAATAGAATTAGGGTTAGCATTTAATTTCAATTAATTCCTTTTTCTATTAAATCCTAAAATACTAAAAAAATACCAAAAAAACAAGTTCTTTCTTTTTTTTAATTAATTAACTCCATCATTAATTTAATTTTTGCAAAAGGGTCCAACGCCCTCGTTCTTAATTTCTTGTTAATTCGCATATTTATTTTATTTCGTCAAATATTTATGTAACTCTCCCAAAGCCATGTAACCTTTCAATTTCTTGCACTTTAAATTCTTTTACCTTATTTATTTATTTTCCTGTCAAATCGGGTCCTGGTTTAATTTTGGCGATGTGGACCCGCGCCGTTTGTAATAGCTTAGAATTTACTTTTCTCGCAATTTTTAACTGTTAATCAAAGCATGAAAGAATGTATGGACAAAAATAAAAATAAACGCTAGATCACCAATGACATGACAAAAGACAAAAATAACTGAAAACGACACACAAATCACACACCACCCCTAGGGTACGCCTCACTGTTGCCTTGCCTCGAAAGGTGATCGTCGAGTAGAGGATGTCTTAGTAAGTCCTCATGATCCGGGAACCTGGCATGAGGGTAGCTTCTAAGGTGTCTTCCCATTGCTCTGGTGATCACCATGTCCCGAACCTCGAATTGACCCGAACACCTCCAACGGTGGTGCTACCTACCTCTCAATGGTGGGATGGCACTACTTTAAAGGACATTTACACAGACGAATTCCTTAGGGTAGGTAGGTTCTCATAGATACTTGCTCTAAATTTCAAAACAAAATTCAAAAATACTTTTCACACCAACACATTTTCAAAAAAAGCTTTCGAAAGCAATTTTTCAAACACTCTTGAGGACTGATAAAAGAGTCGAACTGGAATTTTCAAAGAAACTTTTTTAAAACCCACAGTTGAAAAGCAAACAAACCATTTTTGAAAACACAAGTGAGCAAGTATCTAAGAGCCCATGGATAACCATGGATAGAAAGGGTGCTAACACCTTCCCTTTCTATAATCTACCTCCCGAACCGAGAGCAATCTCTATAAGGAATTTTTCTGTGCTTTTGTCCTTTCCATTTGGAGAAAATAAAAGACGGTGGCGACTCTTGCTTCCGCGACATTTCGCGAACCAGCGTTAAACAGTCAGTTCCAGATCCACCGATCACAGAACTGGCGACTCTGTTGGGGATGTAACTTAAAGTGAGGTGTACCTTAGGGCTAGTTCATAACTGTGTTTTCAATTGTTTTCCTTGGGTGCTTTAAATTGTGGGTTGCTTGGGAGTTCTATAGATCCTAACCCGGATCTGGGGGATACCTTCTTAGAAAGTAGCAACAAGGCTGTGAGGGAACTGTGCGGGGTATACCGACATGGTTGAAACAGTCTGCTACGTTGATGTGGCACTTTGGTGTGTACCGGTAACCCTTGAGTTCAGTCAAGGAGAGTACGGGGCCTCCGCGTGGTGTCGTGAAGCATCAACAGACCTTAGGAACCTTAATTGAACTATCTTGGCCTCTTTAGGGTAGTGAGATAACTGACTTTGGTGCAGTCCGAGGTTGGTTGATACTCGATACTACACTCAATTGAGGGTTGCTTTCCTGGAATATTTCGGTCGCCAGTTCAGTGGCTAAATCGAAACGATGAACAATGAAAGCAATCCCGTGATATTGGGACCCTTAGAACCCGGTTACTTTGATAGGACAGGTTGAACCCACCAACTTCAAGAGGGTACTACCCAGACCCCATGCTGGCCTTAAACCTTAAGGGCTTGTCTTGTGTGCCTTGTGTGCCTTACATTTTTGTCTTTGTAAATATCTGTGGTGTGTTTAATCATAGCATCATGACATCATCCAACATCATATGCATTGACTAACCATTTCAGGGGTTCGAATTTTCATCTTTGTTCTTGTTTTGTAGGACATGGAAACTGTTCGTAGAAAGACAATCCAAATCAGTCTTGTAAGGATCCCTCCTCAGCTTAAGGAGCTTATATCCATGATTCCCGAGAACTCTTCATTCAGTGAAAGACATGGAAGCCTCATCAGCTTGGTCAACACCAACATTGAGGAAGATATGATAAAGGTCTTGTTCCAATTCTTTGACCCTCTGCATCACTGTTTCACCTTCTTGGATTATCAGTTGGTACCTACATTGGAGGAGTTCTCCCGGCTCCTGAAGATCCCTATCCTTGATCAGCTACCCTTCAACGGTACAGAAAAGGAACCTAAGCTTGAAGATATTGCTAAAGCCTTGCACCTACAGTCATCTGACCTCAAAGGACACTGGGAAGTTAGAAGTGGTATCAAAGGATTCTTAGCCAGGTTTCTGTTTGAAAAGGCCCATGAATGTTGGAACTCCCTTGACTTGCAAGCTTTTGAAGAAGTGGTGGCCCTCCTTGTCTATGGTTTGGTGTTGTTCCCTAACCCCGATCAGCTTATTGATATCAGTGCTGTCCAGATCTTTATGTCCAGGAACCCTATACCTACGTTGCTGGCGGACATCCTTCACTCATGTTACACTCGAACCATGAGAAAAAGAGGTGTCCTTATGTGTTGCACTCCTCTCCTGGGGAGGTGGTTTATTTCGCACCTCCCACAATCAGTTTTGAAGAATGAGCGGGGTTTGAGATGGTCACAACGGTTGATGACTCTTACACATGCAGATATACATTGGTGCCCTAGGTCCAGAGAGGATGTCACTATCATTGATCGTTGCGGGGAGTACCCTAACGTTCCTTTACTTGGAATCAGAGGAGGTATTACTTACAGCCCATGCCTGGCTTGGAGACAGTTTGGTTATGCTCGGAGGGATGGTCCTCATGACATGTTAATTCCTGACATAGTTTTTGACTTCGACAACGATACTCAAGGACTTCGCCAGAGATTTATCAGAGCCTGGAGGATGCCAAGTAGGATAGACAGCAAGACACTGGGGCACAGGAACTCCATCCCGTTGGAACCTTATCTCAAGTGGGTACGAGCCCGCTCCCAGAAGTTAGTGATTCCTTATCCTCATATGCTCCCTGTAATCAAAGAACCAGTCTTGGAAGGAGAAATGTCCTATACTATTCAGCACCCTGATATGCCCACATCCTGGGAAGAGATGCAGAAGAGCTGGATCCAGCTTAAGGAAGAACGGAATTCTCTTGAGACCAGTCTACATGCCAGTGAAAAGAAGGTCTTGGAGCTCACCCGCCTGTTGCATGAGGAGAGGAATCTCAACACTTACATAGCTCCAAAGAGGATGCGCAGTGTATTTTGGGATTGATTTGATTTTTGTATTATTTTGCCCATGAGGCTTTGATGTACTAAACAGTTATTTCCTTAATGATAACGTGTGTTCCTTTTTGTCTACAATAAAGTTGAACTTTTGAACCCTTGAATGCATTGCATAAACACATCTCATTCATCATGTGCATAACAGGTTTTTCCTCTTTTCAGGTTGCTTACAGGTCTTTGCTGTTTATTTCAGCATCATGAATCCCGACTCGTCATCAACTGAGACATCTATCAAGGCTCTTCAGGCGCAGAATGCGCAGTTTCAGGAATTAATCAAGGGTTTGGCTCAGGGCCAAGAGGAGCTGAAGGCTATGCTCCTGAAGAAGGAGAAGAAGAAGAGAAGAACTGTTCTGTTCAACTCGGGCCGAAGGTTTGGCAATGCTCTGCAGCAGGAAGAGGCTGGTTCTTCTGTTGGCAAGAGTACTCCTTAGGCAGAAGCAAGGGTTCCTAGTCCGGTAGTCTCCGACAACGAGACTGATTTTAATGAAGAGCAGTACCCTCCTGCAGAAGACAGATACAAGCAACTGGAGGATAGGTTGAATGCTATGGAGATTCAACAGGTACCTGGGCTGGATTTCGGAGATTTGGATCTGTCTACTGGTGTGGTTATCCCTTATAAGTTCAAAGCGCCATCCCTTTCCAAATATGACGGGGCGTCTTGCCCCAAGCTACATCTCAGGTCCTATGTTCGGAAAATTCAACCGTACTCTGCGGATAAGAATTTATGGATCCACTTCTTCCAGGAGAGTCTTTCAGGGACTCATCTCGAATGGTTCTATCAGCTGGATGGGACCAAGGTTCGTAACTGGGAGGAGTTGGCTACTGCTTTCTACAAGCAGTATCAATATAATGCCGACCTTGCTCCTACACGTACCCAACTCCAGGGTATGTCGTTAGGTTCAAGTGAAGGTTTTAAGGAGTACGCTCAGAAGTGGAGAGACCTGGCTGGCAGGGTGCAGCCACCATTGACTGATCGGGAGTTGGTGGACATGTTCTTGGGGACCCTATCTGGGCCATTTTTCAACCATCTCATTGGGAATTCGTCTGCAGGGTTCACTGATTTGATTCTGACTGGGGAAAGAATTGAGGCTGGGTTGAAGTCTGGAAAGATTCCGAAGGGTGCATCATCTAGTTCTGAGAAGAAACCCTTCAAGAAGGAGGCTAGTGCCGTGTATGGTTCCAAGAGATCAGAGAGACCTGAGCGCCGCCAATCTGTCAGTGCGGTAATGATTGCTAAGCCTGCTGCCGCTCCTCGGCCAACTAATCCTCAAAGGGCTGAAAGACCCCGGAGAGAGTTCACCCGCTTAAGCATGACCTTATCACAGATCCTGCCACAGTTGCTATCCACTAATTTAGTGACTGTCAGGGAGGCTCCGAAGTTCCCCAATACTGCATCTCCTAAGTACAACCCGAATGCTCGTTGTGCTTACCATTCAGATAGCCCGGGGCATTCTACTGATGACTGTTGGGCATTAAGGAGTAAGGTGCAAGACCTTATCGACGCAAAGGAGATACAGTTCGAAGCGCCTGAGAGGCCAAATGTAGTTACTGCTCCTATGCCTCAGCATGGGGTAAATGCTGTTGACGAAGATGTTTATGTTGTTTCTGTGGATGACCTTGCCACTCCTCTGAAGATCGTCAAGAAGAACCTACTGCTGGCCGGTTTATTTCCGGGTTGTAGTGAGGGTTGCCTATTCTGTGCTGTGTCCCTATCTGGTTGTCCCTTGCTGAAGTTAGGCATCCAAAGCCTAATGGATAGCAAGGAGATTCTGTTTAAGAAGTCTGCTGTTCAGTTGGTTCCGGTGGAAGAAGTTTTTGTGGTTACCATATTCAATAATCCAATCCCGGCTCTCCCGAAGAAGCCCATTCAAATCATGACCGTTGCACCTGTGGTTATCACTGTTCCGGGGCCCCTACCCTATGTATCGGATAAAGCTGTCCCTTGGCATTATGGGGCAGATGTATATGTAAATGGGATTAAACAAGAATTCAACGCCGGCGCCAGCATCTGTGATATCACTGGCCCAGCCAAAGTCACCCGCAGTGGCAGGCTCTTCTCGCCTGACATTGCACCACCTGCTGTTCGAAGACCACTCCTTATAACTCCTACAAGTGTACCTGTTCCTGCTGCTGATCCAATTGTTTCTCCTGCTGCCGAGTCATCCAATGCTCGGGGCAAAGGAGTTGAAGTTGAGCCTGCCCAGATGGAGGCACCTATACCTGTAACTGCTGATGCCTCCCAACAAGAGATGGAGGAAATTCTGAAGATTATAAAGAAGAGTGACTTTAATGTTGTGGAACAGCTGGGGCACACGCCCTCCAAGATCTCCATGCTCTCTTTATTGCTGTGCTCCGAGGCCCATGCTAAGGCCTTAATCTCATTCCTCAAGACGGCCCATGTGCCACATAGGACATCTGCAGTCCAGTTCACTGATTGCGTGACAAATCTGACAGCAGACAATGGCTTGGGTTTCTCAGATGCTGACTTGACCGCGAAGGGAAGAGACCATAATGATGCTCTGCATGTCTCTATCAAATGCAGGGGCACTACTTTGGCACATGTATTGGTGGATACTGGTTCTTCTTTGAATGTGCTGCCCAAGAAGGCTTTGGACCATTTAGATTGTGAAGGCCTGGAATTGAAACCCAGCAATATCATCGTCAGAGCCTTTGACGGTTCAAAAAGGATGGTTCATGGAGAGGTTGACATTCCGATTCGTGTGGGCTCTCAGGTGTTTGACTCTACATTTTATGTGATGGATATCCGTCCATCTTACTCTTGTCTATTGGGTCGACCTTGGATACATAAGGCTGGGGCAGTGACCTCTACCTTGCACCAGAAGCTGAAGTACCCCGTCAGAGGGAAGATCGTCACTGTGCAAGGAGAGGAAGAATATATGGTGAGCCACTTGAACTCCTTCAGATACATTGATATGGATGGGGAGTTTATTGAAACCCCCTTTCAGCATTTCGAGGAGGTGCTTCCAATTGCAGCAGCAGCAGAAACAGCAGCAGAAGAAAGTGTTCCTTTGAAGATGGCCTCCCTGAAGGATGCCCGGGCTGTGGTTCAGAAAGGTGAGTGTGCTAACTGGGGCAGACTTCCAGACTTTACACAGAAGACCGACAAATTTGGGCTGGGTTTTACCGCAGAGGGTCAGAAAGCTATACGGAAAGCGAAGATCGGAAGACCTCCTGTGTTAATCACAAATCCAGGAGTGAATGCTGTTGGGGAAGACAACGAAGTGGATGAAGCGGAATTCCATAGCTGGATCTACCCGACAACCGAAGGCGGATTGAACAATTGGATTGCTAAGGACCATACTCCTGTTGCCTTTGTGACGCAGTAATAAATTTCTTTGTTTTGCTATTTTGTAATAAACAATAAATAAACTCTATGGCCCGGTGTCTTACCCGAGGCATCGTGGTTTCATTTGTGAGGGCATATAAATTGTCATTTCATATATCATGAATGAAAATCTTGGACGTTTTTCTCGCATTACAAATCTTATGCTCCTTTTCTGTCTTTCTTTCCTTTACATATATTTCAAAACAGCTGTATTTACACACACACTCACTCATACAGGTTTCAATCCACTCTAGATCTTACTGGTAACAACTCTGCTACTGCCAGTTATGACTTCGAAAATCCGATCAACTTAGCCAAAGACGAAGGTGAAGATGATTGCGAGGTGCCTGGCGAGCTTGCAAGACTGTTACTTCAGGAGGAAAGGGCAATTCAACCCCATGAAGAGCCAGTGGAAACAATAAACTTGGGTACTGAGGCAGACAGGAAAGAGGTAAAGATTGGTGCCAACCTAGAGCTCAGCGTGAAGCAACGGTTGACTCAGATGCTGCATGATTATGTGGAGATATTTGCCTGGTCCTACGAAGACATGCCCGGGTTGGATACCGATATTGTGGTCCATCACTTGCCAACTAAGGAAGACTGCCCTCCAGTTAAGCAAAAGGTCCGTCGTATGCGTCCAGATATGTCTGAGAAGATCAAAGCCGAGGTTATGAAACAGTTTGATGCTGGGTTCCTTGCAGTGACTTCTTACCCTCAGTGGGTTGCTAATGTGGTGCCGGTACCTAAGAAAGACGGTAAGGTCAGAATGTGTGTCGACTACAGGGATCTGAACAGGGCCAGCCCCAAAGATGACTTCCCCCTACCTCACATTGATGTCCTTGTTGATAATACAGCTCAGCATAAGGTGTTCTCTTTCATGGATGGCTTTTCAGGTTACAATCAGATCAAGATGGCACCTGAAGACATGGAAAAAACTACCTTTATTACTCAGTGGGGCACCTTCTGTTACAAGTTCATGCCATTCGGGTTGAAGAACGCTGGGGCAACCTACCAACGTGCCATGGTTGCTTTATTTCATGATATGGTCCATCATGAGATAGAAGTGTATGTTGATGACATGATCGCAAGGTCCCAGACTGAGGAAGAGCACCTAGATCATCTGCAGAAGTTGTTTGACCGGTTAAAACTATACAAGCTGAGATTGAACCCGAACAAGTGCACCTTCGGGGTAAGATCTGGGAAGTTGCTAGGCTTCGTGGTCAGTGATAAAGGTATTTAAGTGGACCCTGCTAAGGTCAAAGCTATTCAAGAGATGCCAGTTCCTAAGACAGAGAAGGAAGTCAGAGGCTTTTTAGGACGCCTGAATTACATTGCTCGCTTCATCTCACACCTAACTGCTACCTGTGAGCCAATCTTCAAGCTGCTGAAGAAAGATCAGGTAGTACGTTGGAATAATGAATGTCAGGCTGCTTTTGACAAAATCAAAGAGTATCTCCAAGAACCACCTATCCTTATGCCACCAGTTGAAGGGAGACCTCTGATACTATATCTGACAGTACTTGACAATTCAATGGGGTGTGTGTTGGGGCAGCATGACGAGTCTGGCCGAAAAGAGCATGCCATTTATTACCTTAGCAAAAAGTTTACCGACTGTGAGACCCGATACTCACTTCTTGAGAAAACTTGCTGTGCTTTGGTATGGGCTGCTCGCCGGCTGAGACAGTATATGCTGACTCATACCACCTTGTTGATCTCAAAGATGGATCCTATAAAGTACATATTTGAAAAGCCTGCTCTGTCTGGGAGAATTGCAAGATGGAAAATGATCTTGACGGAATACGACATTCAGTACACGACCCAGAAAGCCATCAAGGGAAGTGTATTGGCAGACCATTTGGCACATCAGGCCGTGGATGACTATCAGTCAATGAACTTCGAGTTTCCGGATGAAAGCATCATGATAGTGACTGATTGTGAAGTACCTGGACCGGATGAAGGACCTGAGGAAGGATCCCGATGGTCTATGCACTTTGACGGAGCCTCCAATGCTTTGGGAAACGGTATCGGCGCTATAATCATATCACCTCAAGGTACTCATACTCCACTCACTGCCCGGCTGTGTTTCAACTGTACCAACAACATGGCAGAGTATGAGGCGTGCATCATGGGTCTTCAAGCTGCGATCGATCTAAGGATTAAGTTTCTGAGTGTCTTCGGAGATTCCGCTCTCGTGATCAACCAGATCAAAGGAGAGTGGGATACGAAACATCCGAATCTTATCCCTTACAGAGAATGTGTGTTGACCCTGATCCCCCACTTTACAGAGATAACCTTTGAACACTTTCCAAGAGAAGAGAATCAGCTGGCGGACGCGTTAGCTACAATGGCTTCTATGTTCAAAGTCAAATGGGATAATGAGGCTCCCCGGATCATCATCTGGAAACTGGACGAACCGACATACTGTTATGATCTCGAGACTAAATTGGTGACCGAAAAGCCTTGGTAACATGAGGTGAAGAGATATTTGGAAGCTTAGGAATACCATGAAGGTGCCTCTATCAATGATAAGAAATTCCTGAGAAGATTCGCAGCCAAGTTCTTCCTTAGCAACGGTATCTTGTACAAGCGAAACCATGATTCAACCTTACTGCGTTGTGTGGATAAGACTGAAGCAGAAAGGATCATGGAAGAGCTACACGAAGGGACCTTTGGTACACATTCCAGTGGACACACTATGGCTAAGAAAATCCTACGGGCAGGATACTACTGGTCCACAATGGAAGCTGACTGTTACCAACATTCCAGGACATGCCATAAGTGCCAGATTTACGCAGACAAGGTGCATGTTCCTCCAGTTCCCCTGAATGTTCTGACTGCGCCATGGCCTTTTGCAATGTGGGGCATAGACATGATCGGCGAGATTAAACCTACGGCATCTAATGGGCATCTCTTCATCCTAGTGGCGATCGATTATTTTACAAAGTGGGTCGAGGCAGCATCCTATGCTACGGTAACCAAGACTGTTGTGGCACGGTTCATTCGTCATAACTTGATCTGTCGGTACGGCTTCCCAGAGAGAATCATTACAGACAACGGTACCAATCTGAACAACAAGATGATCGCTGAGCTCTGCGAGCAGTTCAAGATACAGCACCACAATTCTTCTCCTTACAGACCGAAGATGAATGGGGCTGTGGAAGCAGCAAATAAGAACATCAAGAAAATCGTGCAAAAGATGACAATGACTTATAAGGATTGGCACGAGATGTTACCGTTCGCTCTACATGGATACCGTACCTCAGCTAGGACGTCAACCGGGGCAACTCCTTTCTCTATTGTTTATGGTATGGAGGCAGTCTTGCCGATCGAAGTGCAAATACCCTCTCTCCGGATAATGAAGGATGCAAATCTGAACGAAGATGATTGGATCCAGACACGACTTGATCAGCTCAACCTCATTTATGAAAAGAGACTTGCTGCTATCTGTCATGGTCAGACGTATCAGAAACGGATGATCAGGGCATTTAACAAAAAGGTCAGACCACAGGAATATCAAGTTGGGGATCTGGTAATCAAGCGAATCATCCTTCCTCAGAGTGATCCAAGGGGCAAATGGACCCCTACGTACGAAGGGCCATTTGTGGTTAAGCATGTGTTCTCAGGAGGAGCAATGATTCTAACCAACATGGATGGTGACGAGCTTCCACACCCCGCCAATGCAGACATAGTAAAAAAATACTACGCATGAAAAAAGACCCGCTAGGCTGACATGCCTAGGAAAAAATTAGGGCTTCCCGTCGAACCAAAAGGGTTCGGGCAAAATGAAGGGATGAAAATGAAAAAATCTGTACACCCGGCAAGTCGAAAACCTGAAAAGGCGGCTTGGGCAAAAATGGGTATCCCGGTGGATTGAAAACCCGAAAGGGCGGTCCAGGCAAAAATTAGGGATAAAAGCGTAATACTATGTCTCATTGATCACTTTGCATCCAGAATCCAGTATATACATCAAGTTCAGACGGCATCGATCAGTCAGCTTCACCTTCAACCAAGGTCATCAAGTGATGAGACGCTCGGAGTCATAAAGGCAATAGCAGAGTTGAAACCCAGTGGGATCATTCATTTCACACAGCTGTTTTATTTTCTTCTGTACAAAATTTGTATAAACTCTCTTGTTCGGCAGCGTTCTCTTACTAGAACGTCGGCCTCTTGTACACAAAACGCCTATTTTTCAGGCCATTCAAAATCAATACAAATATATCTTTCAGTTAAACGTGCCAATTGTTTTTCTTTTTCTGTTTTGTTTTGCGAAGAACGTCCAAGGTTTAATTTGTGATATATGCATTGACAATAATTTGCTAACTCGTAAATATTTGCATACGAAACAAAGGAATAATTACAGGTGACATTGGAAACAGGGGCAATAAAGAGTTGTCTAAGCAATCTAATTGTTCCGTCCTCCAAGGTACCAAGGTAGGTTCAGCTAAAGAACATAACCAGTACATCCCAATTCCCCAGAGAGTGAGTCAGCAAGTCAATACACTCTCCTCAAGCAAAACAGTTATCAAATCTCAAGGAAGTTGGGTATCCTCCAGCAGATATCAACATTCCCCAGCAGCATGTATATCTTTAACAAGCATCCCCGGCAATCTTGGTCTAAAGATTGTTCCCCGGCGGTATACCAACATTCAGTGGAGTCATCTTCCCGACACAGTTCAAAACTTCCCCAGGAAAGTCCAATCTAGTTCCCCCGGAAAGTTGGAAAGCCATCTCCCCAAGCAGTAAGCTTATCCCCAGTAGATTCTGGAAGCTTCTCCCTCGCAGAGCACGAACGCGTCTCCCGGCTTTATTCAAAGAGTTATTTCCCTACCAGGATATAACTGGGTTATCCTCAGCCAAAAGCCATGGAAAGATCGTCGTAGACAAAGTCTTCTTAGCCCCAGTGAAGTCTATCAACGCTTCCAACACAACAAGGGTATCCCCAGCATGTTATTATCAACACTCAACAAAGTACCTCTCTTCCCACAGAGTATTGCTCCCCAGCAAGATCATCAGAGTACTTTTCTCCCCGCAAAATATTCCATTCGCCAAGTTTATTCCCCAACGGAGTTATCTTCTCCTACCGGTATTCTTGCAGTTATCCTCCCCAGCAGGAGTAAAAGCTTATTCTTCAACATCATCCCAGGAGTGACTTCCCGGCACCCGTCAAGGATTTACTTTCCTAGACGAAAATATACATTCCTAAACATCACATACATCATTATAGCATGCATAGACGCATCATATCATACAAATCTCATTTATGTTGAGAACATCATTACTTGATCCATATCATGCATTGCATATGACTGACCCTTACCTTTCAGGAAAGATGCAGTTAAACTCTCAAGCATATTTCAAGACCTAGGCCGGTTCAGTTAATCAACTCCAAAGATTTCTTATCCAGTCCAAGGCCTTCTCTAGTCCAGCTAAATCGACTCCCAACAGATCTTTCTGATAAAGACTCAGTAGAAGTTAACCCAGGTTATAATTTCCTATGGTTCTCTCCCCGACGGCGCGTGAGATGTAATTCCTTTTGAGATTATAATTTCCTATGGTTCCCTCCCCGACGGTGCGTGAGGTGATAATTCCTTTGAGATTATAATTTCCTATGGTTCCCTCCCCGACGGTGCGTGAGGTGATAATTCCTTCTGAGATTATAATTTCCTATGGTTCTCTCCCCGACGGCGCGTGAGATGTAATTCCTTTTGAGATTATAATTTCCTATGGTTCCCTCCCCGACGGTGCGTGAGGTGATAATTCCTTTGAGATTATAATTTCCTATGGTTCCCTCCCCGACGGTGCGTGAGGTGATAATTCCTTCTGAGATTATAATTTCCTATGGTTCTCTCCCCGACGGCGCGTGAGATGTAATTCCTTTTGAGATTATAATTTCCTATGGTTCCCTCCCCGACGGTGCGTGAGGTGATAATTCCTTTGAGATTATAATTTCCTATGGTTCCCTCCCCGACGGTGCGTGAGGTGATAATTCCTTTTGAGATTATAATGGTTCCCTCCCCGACGGTGCGTGAGGTGATAATTCCCTTTCAGATTATAATTTCCTGTGGTCCTCTCCCCGACGTTGCGTGAGATGTTATAATTTCCTTTGGTCCTCTCCCCGACGGTGCGTGAGATGTAATTCCCTTTCAGGTTATAATTTCCTTTGGTCCTCTCCCCGACGGTGCGTGAGATGTAATTCCCTTTCAGATTATAATTTCCTTTGGTTCTCTTCCCGATACTGCGATGATGGTAATTCCCACCAAGATTTTCTCAACGAGCATTGTTGAAGTTAAAGTCACCCAAGGTTCTCTCACCATTCATACTGAGGTAGTAACCACCCCTGGTTCATTCATCGCCGTGTGAAGCTCCAGATGAAGCTCCTGTAATCAGTCAGGACACATCTATACCAAGCATCTGAAAACCAGCTCCTGCAACGTGTCAGGTACTCATTTTTTCTTTTGCAGGTATGCAGGTTCTCGCTAAGGAATCTCTTACGCGATCAACATCTAGATGGCATCTATAAGCCCGTCATCCTATTCATCAATCTCTAAATGGCATCTATAAGCCCATTCCCATCATCACACTGCTACTATGCGAGCGTAAATTTCTGGGCACTCTAGTGTTCAATCATCTTCTACCCTCGGATTACGAAAGGCACGTCAGCCAATCTGCATCCTCAGGTCTAAGAAGATTGAACAGGGGCAACTGTTGTACCCCAAAATTTGCCCTCCCATATTCTTCAAAGATTTGCCAAGTCAAGCTTCAAAGTTCCACAAGGGTTGCACAGTGCAAAGGTCTCCTATACAGTCAAAATTAGGGTTTTGATTCTGGTCAAGAAAATGAAGTTTCCAAAGGTCCAATAAAGTCCCATATGCCTACAAATATGGTCAAGCATCCTCACATCAGGTTTCAAGGCTTTCAGCACAAAATTGCACAGTCAAAAACCCTAATTGCACCACAGTCAACTGTAGGGGCAAAATGGTCATTTGACAGTCAAAAGTTCAAATTTTTGGTCAACATATCATTTTGAAGCCATAAACATCATTTGATCAATGATTGGTCATGATTCTCAAAGCTTGGCTCAAAAATCATCAAGATGCAAAAGTTTCCTTATTTGGACAGCTGAAAAAGTCAACTGTAAATTGACTAGGGCATAACTTTCACATGGATTATCAGAAAAATTCAATCCAAAGCTCATTTTGAAGAGAAAGACATTTCCTACAACTCATCTTCATACTTCAAGTCCAAGAAATGCTCTCACAAAAAGTTATCAATTTCAACATTATAGGTCATTTTCAAAAGTCAACAAAAAGGGACTTTAAGTCAAAGGCCATAACTTGAGATTGGTAAATCAAAATGACATGGAACCAAAGACATTGGTTAGAGGACTCAAAGACCTTTCCAAAATGTCCCAGAACATGAGAAAAGCTTAAAAATTGAGCAAGTTATGCCTTGTAGAAGTTGGGAAATTTTTGGATATTTTGAAAAGTCAACATTGATTCAAATGACCTAAAATTGCTAATGGGCCCATTTTTCTTCCATAATTCATCATCCATGGCATGTGCACGACCACTTGGCCCAAAGGGAAGTATTTCTTCATTTTTTATTTATTTATTTGAATTTTTATTTATAATAATTCATTTAAATCAAATTAAATACATGGAAAATATTTAACCTAGCTTTTTCAATCCTTTTTTGCATAAAATCTACTCAATAATTCGTGCATATTCAAATAGGGAAAGATTTGGAGAGAATTGATATGATTGAGAGCAAAAGCACATGGAAAATATTTGGAAAATAATGCTTGAAAATCAAATCTCAAAAACCATTAATTCAAAGATTTGGATCAATATTCTTAACCTAATTCACTCTTGCATAAGTATGGAATGAAAACCTAATTCCATTGATCAGAAAAGCTGCGCTAGAAACCAATTGCCAAACTTGAAAATTTTGCAAAAAAACTGAATTCTGAAAACATCTTTGCAGGGCGATTCAAGGCACGATTTTTGTTTCATTAGTTTGCTGAAGGTTCACTGAACGTTTCCCAATCAAAAACATCAAACATAACCTCTTGAATCGTTGTACAGAAGCTTACCTTTCTCACTTTTTTTTCATAATCGTGCATTCCAATTCAAGCGCATTTAGCCTTTTTTAATGTTTGATTCATGTTCCTTGTATGATTCTAAAGCTAACCATGTGATTTGATTGAATTATTATGCATTATATACGATTCTACCATTGTCAATTTCTAGGGTTTACAGGACCTTGGATTAGGGCTTTTCAAATAAGGAAAAATTGAGACTTGGGACCTTGACCATTAAAACGCGCGCGTCTGGACGAAGAGAATCCATGTGTCGCGCCCAATTTATGAGCGTTCCATGCCTAATCGCTATTTTCTTGTATGGTGTCTTAGGCAACGCGTGAAAACCGTTGCCAATGTTTTATTATATTTTTCAGGAATAACAAACATGAAGAAGATGATGCAGTGTCAAGGCGTGAGTGGTTCGTTCAAATCTTCGCGCGCGTTTGAGGCCCCTGACTTTCTTTTCTTTTATAATGTTTATTAATTATTATATATCAAACGCGTTTGAAGTGGCTCAGTGGCGCACGTGTTGGCTGGTAATGTTAATGACCTGTGTTCGATCCCAGGTCTTCACCCTTTCCATTTGATTTTTTCCAATTAACGTTCATATGTAGCGCCCACGCTGAAGACTATCATGCATCCTCAAAAAATCAATGTCCACGTGTCCCAGAGCGTCAGATCAAAGGCCATAAATTGAAGACTATGATGAACCCTAGTCCATGCATCACACGCGTCCAGCAAAAGTCAACAAGGCCATGCTAAATGGGCCAGAATTCTTGGGTTATACCTCCATGTTGGGGACTACAACCCCCCTAGGTTTGCCATATTTTATTTATTTATTTTGATTCTATTTTCTTTTAATTATTATTTATTAATTAGCTTTATTATTTTCATAAAATACAAAAAAAACACATAAAAGTCAGAAAAGAGCAAAAATATAATAAATATTTTATTTTAAGTATTTTCATAAATAAATTGTATATAAATTAAATTTAGTGTAAATTAGGTTTAATTTTAATACTTTTAATAAAAATCTAAAAAAACATAGAATTAGGGTTTAATTAATAATTTCTCATCCTTTTTACTTTTCTTTCATAAATAATTAAATAGTTAAATATTTATTTTTTATAATTAAATTTGTATATAAACATTAGGGTTAATTTAGGTTAAAATTCAATGTTTTTCTTAATAAATTAAAAATAAAATAGAATTAGGGTTAGCATTTAATTTCAATTAATTCCTTTTTCTATTAAATCCTAAAATACTAAAAAAATACCAAAAAAACAAGTTCTTTCTTTTTTTTAATTAATTAACTCCATCATTAATTTAATTTTTGCAAAAGGGTCCAACGCCCTCGTTCTTAATTTCTTGTTAATTCGCATATTTATTTTATTTCGTCAAATATTTATGTAACTCTCCCAAAGCCATGTAACCTTTCAATTTCTTGCACTTTAAATTCTTTTACCTTATTTATTTATTTTCCTGTCAAATCGGGTCCTGGTTTAATTTTGGCGATGTGGACCCGCGCCGTTTGTAATAGCTTAGAATTTACTTTTCTCGCAATTTTTAACTGTTAATCAAAGCATGAAAGAATGTATGGACAAAAATAAAAATAAACGCTAGATCACCAATGACATGACAAAAGACAAAAATAACTGAAAACGACACACAAATCACACACCACCCCTAGGGTACGCCTCACTGTTGCCTTGCCTCGAAAGGTGATCGTCGAGTAGAGGATGTCTTAGTAAGTCCTCATGATCCGGGAACCTGGCATGAGGGTAGCTTCTAAGGTGTCTTCCCATTGCTCTGGTGATCACCATGTCCCGAACCTCGAATTGACCCGAACACCTCCAACGGTGGTGCTACCTACCTCTCAATGGTGGGATGGCACTAGTTTAAAGGACATTTACACAGACGAATTCCTTAGGGTAGGTAGGTTCTCATAGATACTTGCTCTAAATTTCAAAACAAAATTCAAAAATACTTTTCACACCAACACATTTTCAAAAAAAGCTTTCGAAAGCAATTTTTCAAACACTCTTGAGGACTGATACAAGAGTCGAACTGGAATTTTCAAAGAAACTTTTTTAAAACCCACAGTTGAAAAGCAAACAAACCATTTTTGAAAACACAAGTGAGCAAGTATCTAAGAGCCCATGGATAACCATGGATAGAAAGGGTGCTAACACCTTCCCTTTCTATAATCTACCTCCCGAACCGAGAGCAATCTCTATAAGGAATTTTTCTGTGCTTTTGTCCTTTCCATTTGGAGAAAATAAAAGACGGTGGCGACTCTTGCTTCCGCGACATTTCGCAAACCAGCGTTAAACAGTCAGTTCCAGATCCACCGATCACAGTGACCTAACCATGAATGCAGTGAAACAGTATATGATGAAATCCTAGAATTCTGTGATGCTGCCAGACATATTCTTTAATGAGGAGGGGTATTTTATTTTGCGATTCAAGACAACCCGGGAGAAGGATGAAGTACTTACGAATGGGTCCTACACCATACGCAACATGCCCATGTTGCTGACAGATTGGAGACCTGATTTCAACCTGAAGAGGGGTATGCTGCGTACGGTCCCGATTTGGGTGAAATTCCCTCAACTACCTCTATACTTGTTGGGAGAAAATAGCTTGGGGAAGATTAGGAGCTCCATTAGAAACCCTATTGTTACTGACAAATGTACAGCTAGAAAACTACGAGTCTCGTACGCTAGGATTTTGGTTGAGGTGGACATCACACAAGAGCTTGTTAAGGAAATCACCATCCAAGATACTGAGGGCAATAGTATGCAGCAGCCTGTGGAATATGAGTGCAGACCTGTATTTTGTGGCAATTATCAACTTTTTGGCCATGATTGTTTGAGGAAGAAAGAGAAGCTGCCTAAGGAATGGAAACCAAAAGCTGTTGCTTTAAGTGCCAACAAGGAAGTGAGGAAGGATGAAGATACAACAGAAAATGTAGGGGTGCCTCAGCCTGAGTGGACACATATCACTTCAAATTGTAGAGACAGGGGGAAAGTTGTGGTTTGGGAAGGATCAACATCCAACCCTTTTCACTGTCAAAATGGGTTTGGGCTACTAGGGATTTTGAAGGATCCCCCTGGAAGTAACAATGTTGTTCCATGATTATCTCATGGAATGTTAGGGGGCTAAATAAGGGGGTCAAGACTAAAGAGGTAAGCTCCCGCGTCTGTAGTCTTAAACCTAAAGTTGCAGTGATAATTGAGACTAAAGTCAAGCATGACAAAGCCCAGAAAATAAGAGATAAACTGAAGTTATCAGGTATGTATATAGATAACTATAATGATCACTATAATGGAAGAATTTGGATATACTGGGATCATAATAGAGTTGAGTTCAGATGCATTAGTAGTTCTATGCAAATAACTCATGGAGGATTATATGATGTGAAGGGGAAGTTCTTGCATTATTTTTCTGCTATATATGCTTCAAATAAGCCGGAGGCTAGGAAAGGTTATGGGGGGACATTCAGCGGATTTCCTACTCTCAGCAAGGTCCTTGGTTGCTTATTGGAGATTTCAACAATGTTGTAAAGACTAGTGACAGGCTTGGAGGCAATATTGTGACTGAAAAGGAGTATGCTGACCTGGTTGACATGATGCAAATTATTGGGCTGGCTAAGATGGATAATGTGGGTGATCAATTTTCTTGGTCTAACAAGCAGGTTGATAGGGTTATATATTCAAGAATTGATAGGGTCCTGGCTAATATGGACTGGTTCTAGGCATATATATCTACCACATTGCATTACATGCCCCCAGGGATATCTGATCATGCTTTGTTGTGTTAGAACCTGCATTGTGCCACTCCTAGGAGAAGAAACATAATTTCAAGTTCATTAACTTTGCTATTTACTAGGATGGATATCAGGCTATAATTGATAGAAGTTGGCATTAGGCCATGGGACATAGACCTATGGTGAGATTGTGGAAGAAGCTGCAGAGGCTGAAACCTGTGGTTATCCAGATGAATAAACCTCTGATGGGCACTCATATGGACCTTAGAAAATCCAGGGCTGGTCTTTTAGAGGCTCAAAATGCTCTTGTGCAGAACTGGTTGAATGTTAATTGTATCATGGTTGTTAAGGTGTGCACTGAAGCATTGATTAAATACAGTGAAACTGAAGAACAAATGTTGCAACAAAGATCTAAAATTAACTAGTTGAGGCTGGGAGATGGATATAATAGGTTCTTTCATGCTTATGTAAAAGCTAAACAGAAACAAGCTGGTATGAAGAGACTATATGCTGAGGATGGTAACCTTTTAACTGCCAAAGCTGATATTGAAAATGAGGTATTGGAGCTGTATGGCAATCTGATGGGGAGAGCTGACCTATGCCTGCAACGTGTCAATGTAGTAGCTATGAGAGAGGGAATTCTTGTTTCAAATGAGCAAAGACTTAGACTGGAAGCTAATGTGTCTATTGCAGAAATTGAGGAAGCCTTGAAGGGTATATGAGACATAAAAGCTCTTGGAATTGATTGCTTTGGTGCAAAAGTTTTCAAAGCTTCTTGGAATACTGTAAAGCAGGATGTTCTGGAAGCTGTTTTGGAGTTCTTTGAAGAGGGATACATGTACAGGGCCATCAATTGTACTCTAATGACTTTAGTTCTTAAAAGTAATGCTGCAAAAACTATTAAAGATTACTGGCCTATTTCCTGCTGCACTATAATTTATAAGATTATATCAAAGATCCTTACTAGTATATTAGCCAGCATCATAAGTAGTATTATCCATACCAGTCAGGAAGCTTTCATCTTTGGACAAAAAATTCATGATCATATTCTATTGGCTTATGAATTGATAAGAGGTTACAGTAGGATAAGTGGTACACCTAGATGCTTGCTTCAACTGGACATCCAGAAGGCCTATGACACCCAGGACTGGCATGCCCTTGAGAAGATTCTACAGGAGATTGGCATACCTAAAAGATTTAGGTCATGGATTATGAGAGTTGTTACCTGTTTCTTAGAGGTTCAACATTGCAGAGGAGATTACTTCCACTATGCAAGCTAAGCGAGGACTTAGGCAAGGGGACCCCATATCCCCCCTGCTTTTTGTAATTGTGATGGAGTACCTAAACAAATGTATACAGCAACTGCACAAAGTCTCTGATTTCATTTTCCATGCTAAGTGTGAAAAGCTGAAGATCATAAATCTGAGTTTTGTTGATGACCTGATGATATTCACACAGGGAGATGCTACATCTGTCAAACTGGCTATGGGAAAAATTCAAGAGTTCTCTAGGAGTACTGGATTGCATATCAGTCCTATGAAATGCAAAGTGTATTTTGGTGGTGTTGATGGTGGCAGTAAACTAGACATTCTTGGGATAACTAATTTTCCAGAATGGGTCCTTCCTTTCAAATACCTGGGTGTCCCCCTATCTAGTAGAAGACTTGTTGTGCAACACTATATGTGTGTGATACGGTGGGAAGAGAACTGACTGTTTTTGGAATGTTGGTTCGCGTTTTGCGTTTGTTTTCGCAAAATGTCGCGGTAAGCAAGAGTCGCCACCATCTTTTATTTTATCCAACAAGGAAAGGAAAAAAGCACACAAAAATTCCTTTTTCGAGATGTTTCTCGGGTTCGAGGGGTAGATTATAGAAAGGGAAGGTGTTAGAACCCTTTCTATCCGTGGTTATCCACGGGCTCTTAGGTACTTGCTCAAAGTGTTTTCAAAATTTTGCTTTTTCTTTGTGTTTGTGGGTTTGAAAGAAGTTTTTTGTTTGAAAGGTGTAAGTGCGAAAAGTTTTGTTTTGTTTTGAGAGAGCAAGTACTTAAGAACCATCTACCTACTCGAAAAAAGAATCAATATGTGCTAATGTTCTTTAGACAATGCTATCCCACTATTGATGAGTAGGTAGCACCATCGTTGGAGTTTTAAGAGTCAATTCGATTAAGGGACGTGTGGTCACTAAAGCAATGTTAGGACGCCTTAGCGGTAACCCTAATGTCTTAGATCATTTTTCCGAGGCAACCGTTTCGAGGAAACTATGATATTTGGACAAGAGGGCGACCTCTAAAACTTCCTATACTCAATGACCACGTACGAAGGCAACCAAGTGAGGTGTACCCTAAGAGTGCGCATGTGCGAGTGTGTCGTTTTCAGTTAATTTTATCTTGATACATGTTAATGGTGGTCTATGTTGATTTTAGGTTTAAACGTTCAATCTTATCATGCATCCCCTATTATCAAACATATAACAGTTTATAAGTTGCGGAAATTAAATTGCGGAAATTTAAATCTAAACTATTACAAGGCGTCGAGTATTTACATCGCCAAAAACAACCTTGAAATTAAAGTGCTGAAAATAAAAGAAAGCGATAAAATAATTAAAGTCCTATTTAAAGCTATTACGTTCCGGGAAACAATTACATCAATATCATAAATGGATCGCATGCGGAAAAATTAAATCGGGCGCATTATTTAGGGTTTTGACCCTTTTTTGAAAGAAGGTGATTTTTTTGTTATTTTTTGAATTAAGAGGAAATTAGATCTAAATTAATTAAATTAATTAATTAATTAATTAAAAAAAGATATTTTTGGATTTTTTTTGGATTTTATGAGAAAAAGATTTAATTGGCCAGTGATTTAAATAATAAAAATAATAATACAAAACAATTAAATAAAATAAATAAATAAAAGAAATAGAAAGAAAACGAAATAACCAAAGGGGGGGTTTTGGGCCTGATCAGGGGTGAGACCAGCAATTTCAACGCCCACTTATGCAAGCCTGCTTTGACTTTCCATGATTCAACGTGCATTGGTTGACTAGGGCGTATGATGGACTTTCATTATGGGCCACCAGATCTGGCCTGGGGCCATCTGGTGCTTTGAGATGTGAGGGTATATGATAGGCTTCCACCATGCGTTTGCACCTGATTACTCAATAATATAAAGAAAAATGTAAAGCGCTGGAGGCAGGGATCGAACCCCTGACCTCCAGCCAACAATGCCTTAAGAAACGCTCCCCTTGACCATTGGACCACTGCACTTCATTTGTCATTATAATGGATAACATTTATTATATAACAAAATAATTAATATGCCAGAATTATAAAAAATAAGCGCGAAAGTTTGAATTGCCCAATCGGAGGGAGACACGCCTTCGTCTTCCTCGTGGAGACCTGGTTATTTTACCTGCGGATTTTCATCCGCAGCTAAATGCGTAGGTGTCTTCTAAAATCAATTTTAGGCCATTAAAATTCAATCTAAAAACATAGTCATGCTCGTCTCCTTTCCCTGATCACGTCCATGTCCATCGTTTGCATCAATTTTTCCTGTAAATAAAAAACCCAAAAACAAGCTTCCAAAACCCTAGGTTCGGGTATGGGGCTATGGCTCATGAAAACACAATCAAATGATGCAGAAAGTTTCTAAATGGAATGACAAGCATGAATATGTAAAGATTTTGGCAAAAAAGTGCAAGAACTATGAGATACGAATTCAAGTGCAGAGCGACTTTCAGCGAGACTTACAGCGCGATTGAGGATGTGAATGGCCTTGCTTTTGATTGCCATACACTAAGTGGATGTCCAGCAAGAGAGTAGTGTTGAGATTTTTCTTTGAATCGGCCTCTAAAATAGATTTCAGTTTCAAGCTTTTTTGCAATTTTCTCAAGTTTGGTTTTGATGTTTATGCAGCCTCTCCGTTCTAATTCTCGTGCCTTTGCATTGTATAAGTAATATGGGATGAATTAGGTTAGGTTTTGGGCTTTGAATCTTTATGCATTGATGATTTAGGATTTGATTTGATCCTCCATGAAAAAGCTTCCAAATTTGTCCAAGAACCAATATTTTGTGTATGATATGGCTTGATACGAGTTTGATCATGTCCATAATGATAATTAAAGCCTGTATCAATCAAAAAGATCCTAATTCATCAATATTTGGATTTTATTTGGATTTAAATTGATTTAAAATGAATTAATTCAATAAAAATCAAATAAAATAGAAAAATGAATAAATGGACACAAGACTGAAGATAGGACACGTGAGTAGTGTGACAAGATCAAATCAAGTGGAAAAAATTGGGCCTATTTGACAAAATTTGAAGTTTTGGGGATAGTTGACTTTTGGCAATTTTGGAAAAATGCCCAACTTCAACAATGGATAACTTCTTCAATTTTGAACTTTTGGAAGTGTTATTGGACTTTTTAGAAACCTTCAGATGTCCTCTAACCAACCCTTTTGGTCTCATATCATTTTAATATTCCATGCTCAACTAGATATGTATCAGAAAAATCTTTAGGAATCGATTTAACTGGACCAGAGAAGGCCTTTGACTGGATCAGTATCAGAAAAATCTTTAGGAATCGATTTAACTGGACCAGGCAAGGTCTTGGGATAACTTCAACTGGATCGGCATCAGAAAAATCTTTAGGAATCAATTTAACTGGACCAGACGAGGTCTTAGAATAACTTTGACTGGATCGGCATCAGAAAAATCTTTAGGAATCAATTTAACTGGACCAGACAAGGTCTTGGAATAACTTCAACTGGATCGACATCAGAAAAATCTTTAGGAATCGATTTAACTGGACCAGAGGAGGTCTCATAATAACTTCAACTAGATCGGCATCAGATAAATCCTTAGGAATCGATTTAACTGGACCAGAGGAGGTCTTCCACATAGTTGAGAATTTAACTGTATCTTTCCTGAAAGGTAAAGGTCAGTCATATGCAATGCATGATATGGATCAAGCAATTATGTTCTCAACATAAATGAGATTGTATGGTATGATGCATATATGCATGTATCATGATGTATGGAAGTGTGATGTTTTAGCTGGGGAAAATAAATCCCGGATAGCTGCTGGAGAATAGAGTTGAATTCTTCATTTCCGCTGGGGATGATAACGAAGGTGATTGTGAGAATAAACCTGTAGGAGAAGATAACTCCGTTGGGGAATAAACTGATGAGGAGATTACTCCGAGGGGAATTACTCTGTGGGGAAGAGATGTTCTGCTGGGGGTTCCACTGATAAACTCCACTGGGGATGAATTACCGTTGCTGGCGATATTGAATCCGCTGAGGATTGAATTCCTGTTTGTGAAAGGAAAGAACTCCGTTGGGGACGATCTTTCAGTTGCAACTTGCTGGGGGTAACCCTGTTAAACTTTTGTGGGATAACCCTCTGAATTCTGCGGAGAATGATCCTTTGAACTTGGCTGGGGAGATTTATTTTTGTACTCCGCTGGGGGTAAACTTCCAGAGTCTACTAGGGATGATGCTTCAACTCCGTTGGGGAAGCTTCTCAGACTGCGTTGGGGAAATATTGACTCCACTGGGGGTATCTTGTACTCTGCCAGGGAAGATTCTTATACTTTGCTGGGGAACATCCTTATAATCCGTTGGGGAATATTAAGACTGCTCGAGAGATCGAGCCTTTTTTAGTGCTGATGGTAGATCAACTCTGCTTGGGGAGAGTATTGCTGATTCGTTCACGGTTGCAAGTCTCAGCTAGGGAGAGCTACCATCACTGTCCTACTCTGAGGGGAGTGAAGGTATATTGGTCATATTCTTCAGCTGAATTTACCTTGTACCTGGTGAACCAAGCAACTATACAGTTCGGGCAATTCTTATTGCCCCTGTTTCTGATATTACCAGTAATTCATCTTTTCATTTCGCATACAAATATTTATGAGCAGCAATATATGTCAAATGCATATATCAAAAATGAACATTGGACTTTCTTTGCAAAACAAAACAGATAAAGGAGAAACAGTATGAAATTTGTCTGAAAATGAATTTGTATTGATATGAAGTTTGGCCTGAAAATAGGCGTTTTTGTACAAGAGGCTGACGTCCTAGTAAGAGAACGCCGCCGAACAAATAGAATTTTATACAATTTGTAAAAAGAAACAAAACAGTTATGTGAATAATCCCAACGGGTTCCAACTCTACTATTGCCCTTATGTCCTCGAGCATCTCATCACTTTGCTACTGGTTGAAGATGAATCAGATTAATTAGTGTCGTCCGAGCTTGATAGTTGATACCGAAGTCTGGATGCAAGGTGATCCAATGAGACATAGTGTTACGCTTTAATCCCTAATTTTTGCCTGGACCGCCCTTTCGGGTTTTTAGTCCACCGGGATACCCTTTTTTGCCCAAGCCGCCTTTTCAGGTTTTCGACTTGCCGGGTGTACATATTTTTTCATTTTCATCCCTTATTTTTGCCCGAACCCTTTTGGTTCGCCGGGAAGCCCTTATTTTTGCCTAGGCCAGTCAACCTAGCGGGTCTTTGATTATGCGTAGTATCTTTTCACTATGTCTGCATTGACAGGGTGAGGAAGGTCGTCACCATCCATAGTGGTTAGAATCATAGCTCCGCTTGAGAAAATGTTCTTAACCATAAATGGCCCTTCGTAAGTAGGGGTCCATTTGCCCCTGGGATCACCTTGAGTTAGGATAATGCACTTGATTACCAGATCCCCAACTTGATACTCTTGTCGTCTGACTTTCTTGTTAAATGCCTTGATCATCCACTTTTGGTACGTCTGACCATGACAAATAGCGGTAAGTTTCTTTTCGTCGATAAGGTTCAACTGATCAAGCCGGGTCTGAATCCAGTCATCTTCACTCAAACCTGTATCCTTCATAATCCGAAGAGAGGGTATCTGAACTTCAATGGGCAAGACTGCCTCCATGCCATATACCAAGGAATAGGGTGTTGCCCCTGTTGACGTCCGTGCTAAGGTACGGTACCCATGAAGAGCAAACGGTAACATCTCGTGCCAGTCTTTGTATGTCACTGTCATCTTCTGCACAATCTTCTTAATGTTCTTATTAGCCGCTTCAACAGCCCCATTCATCTTCGGCCGGTAGGGAGAAGAGTTGTGATGCTGTATCTTGAATTGTTGGCAGAGCTCAGTGATCATCTTGTTGTTTAGATTGGTATCATTGTCCGTAATGATCCTCTCTGGTACACCGTATCGACAGATCAAATTGTGCCAAATAAACCGTGCCACAACATTCTTGGTTACTGTAGCAAAGGAAGCTGCTTCAACCCACTTTGTAAAGTAATCAATTGCTACCAAGATGAAATGATGCCCGTTGGATGTCGTAGGTCTGATCTCGCCGATCATGTCAATGCCCCACATTGCAAAAGGCCATGGTGCCGTCAAAATGTTCAGAGGAACTAGAGGTATGTGAACCTTATCAGCATAGACTTGGCACTTGTGACATGTCCGAGAATGCTGATAACATTCGGCTTCCATAGTGGACCAATAGTATCCTGCCCGAAGGATTTTCTTTGCCATGGTGTGTCCACTGGAATGAGTTCCGAAAGTACCTTCATGTAACTCCGTCATGATCCTTTCTGCTTCGTTCTTATCCATACATCATAGCAAGGGTGAATCATGGTTACTCTTGTAAAGGATGCCATTGCAGATGAAGAACTTCGCTGCAAACCTCCTCAGAAACTTCTTGTCATTAACAGATGCACCCTTGGGGTATTCCTGAGCTTCAAGATACCTCTTCACCTCATGAAACCATGGTTTTTCTGTTACCTCTTCAGTCTCAATATCACAGTAATGTGCAGGCTCGTCCAGTCTTTCAATGATAATCCGGGGAGCTTCGTTGTCCCTGTAGGTGTTTAGGTATTGGCTTGCATTTTTGGTAAATCCCAAGTGTATGTGTGAATGTCATGACTGATGTCATAACATTCTAGTTTAGTTTGTACTGACTCATTAGGTACCTTTGCAGAAAAATATTGTAATTCAAGTACTGATGTTTATAAGTGTGTATCTGAGCATTTTGCAAAATGGTCACATTTTGCTAAATCAGTAGACAGGTTTTCTCAGATGTCATAACAAATGTTATGACATCCTGTTCTGAACTAACAGGGTTGCAGGTTGGATAAGTCTGAGTTTTTTCAGGAAAATAACTCAGTCTTTCCTGAACAGAATCCTGCGTTTTCTGAGGGGTAACCTAGCTCAACCCTAACCTGGTTAATAAAGTCCTGTGACCTGGTCTTTAGGTCAAACGGAATTAACCCTAGGTTTTTGTGGAAACCCTAACTGAAGTTGCAGCTGCTATATATTCAACAGAGCTGCTGTTTTTCAAGGCATCCCTTTTTATTGATTAGAAGATCATTTGTAATCTGTATAGGTTTGATTATTGTACTCCAAGCAATTATCATTGTGATAAGTGACTTGGAATAGGTTTCTAATTTTAAGGGTTGTGTAGCACTCAAAGCTTTGAAGCAAGAGTGTTTGAATGTTCCTTGACTAAAGCTGTGAAGCAGAGTCAAGTTAGCTGTGTGCATCACTCAAAGCTGTGAAGCAAGAGTGATTGTGTTGCTTGATTAAAAAGATGTGAAGCTTAATCAAGTGTTTGTTTTTGAAGAGTGTCTTCATCAATTCTTAAGTCAAATTGGTTTATGTATCACTGCTGTGATTGAGGGGGAGTGAGTAGGAACTCAGGTTTAAGTTGTACTTAGATTGGAATTGCATTGGGTAGGTCTTAAGTGAAGGAGATAAACTGGTTGGTTTATTCCTGAATTAACATCTCTTATAGTGGTATTCCTCCCTGGCTTGGTAGCCCCCAGAGTAGGTGTTGTTGCACACTGAACTGGGTAAACAATTGACTGTGTTCTTTATTGCTTTTGTATTTACTGTCATATAGTAAGTCAGATACGGTGTCATAACATTGAACGTGACATTGAGTATCTGCAGCCAGAATTTCAATTGGCATCAGAGCAGGCACCCTGCCTGTATTACTGGGTGAGATCTAGGGATATCACTTTCTGGCACTATGGACAAAGAAGGAGTTTTTGGAAATAGACCACCCATTCTGGATGGAACTAATTATGACTACTGGAAACCTCGTATGATTGCCTTCCTAAAATCTCTGGACAAAAAGGCTTGGAGAGCTGCTGACAAAGGATGGATTCATCCCACCATAACTGAGAAAGATGGGACAATCAGTCTGAAGCCTGAGGAAGATTGGAGTAAAGAAGAAGATGAGTTAGCTCTGGGAAATTCAAAAGCTTTAAATGCCTTGTTCAATGGAATTGATAGAAACATTTTCAGACTAGTACATCAATATGAACTGGCCAAGGAAGTTTGGGACACTCTCAAAACTACTCATGAGGGCACTTCCAAAGTAAAAATGTCAAGGCTTCAGATGTTGACCACCAAGTTTGAGAATCTTAAAATGATGGAAGATGAAACCATTCATGAGTTTCACATGAACATCTTGGAGATTGCCAACACCTCAGGAGCACTGGGAGAAAAGATGTTAGAAGAAAAACTGGTAAGGAAGATTCTCAGATCCTTGCCTAAAAGATTTGCGATGAAGGTAACTGCCATAGAGGAAGCCCAGGACATCAGCAAGTTGAAAGTGGATGAACTTATTGGGTCTCTTCAGACTTTTGAGATGGGGATCACTGATAATGGCGACAAGAAGAACAAAAGCATAGCACTTGTATCCAACACTGATGTTGAAAACAAGGAGGATGAAGAAGAAAATATATCAGAAGCTATTGCCATGCTTGGAAGACAGTTCAACAAGCTCATCAAAAGAATGGATCCAAAGTCAAGGTCTAATGTTCATAACATTCCCTCTGATATTGACAGTTCCAGCAGAAGACCAAGGTCAGAAGATAAGGGAAACCAAGACAGAGGTATTCAATGCCATGGATGTGAAGGATATGGACATATTCGAGCTGAATGTCCTACCTTTCTTAAGAAACAAAAGAAAGGAATGACTGTTACTTGGTCTGACTATGATTCAGAAAGTAATTCTGAAGAAGAATCTGCCAAACTAGTTACTGCTCTAACTAGTGTTTGTACTTCTGAAAGTGACACTAGTGATGAAGAAGTGACATTTGAAGAACTGGCTGATACCTACAAGAAATTGTGTATCAGAAGTGCTGAAGTCTGTGTGCAGAATGAGAAACAATCAAAACTCATTATAAAGCTGGAGGCGAAAAAAAGGGCAGATCTTGAAACTATAAGTCAACTAGAAGGGGAAGTTCAATTACTGAACTCACAACTGAACCAAATGACAAAATCTGTCAAGATGTTGACCAATGGATCAGATAAATTGGAAGAGATCCTACAAGTGGGACAAAATGTGGGAAACAAATCTGGTCTAGGATTTGTGGAAGCTAAGAAACCTGGTGCAGACAAGAAGATCAGGCATGTTAAACAATTGTCAAAGCAGATGTCTCAACACAACTCTCAACATCAGAAATACATGAAGAAAAAATACCAAAGATGGAGATGTCATCATTGTGGGAGGTATGGACACATAAAGCCCTTCTGCTTCAAATTGCATGGATACCCTAATCAAAACTCTGGTGCTAAACCTAAGCCAAAAAGGGTACCACATACTCCTCATTGGAAGAAAAAGGCTACTGCCCTGATAGCCCATACTTCCCTGAGAGTGTCTGCAAAGGAAGGCTGGTACTTTGACAGTGGATGTTCCAGACACATGACTGGATTCAAAAATCTCCTCAATAATGTTATGCCTCACACCACCAGTTTTGTGACCTTTGGAGATGGTGCTAAAGGTAAAGTCAAAGGAGTTAGTAATTTGGACTCTCCTGGAGTTCCAAGTCTGAATAAAGTATTGCTGGTAAAAGGGTTGACTGCTAATCTCATTAGTATCAGTCAACTATGTGATCTAGGATTCAAGGTCAACTTCTCAAGATCTGAATGTCTAGTAATTAATGAAAAACTAGAAGTTGTAATGAGAGGAATCAGATCCAAAGATAACTGCTACTTATGGCAGCCTGAGAACACTGATATCTCCACTATGTGTCCAATCATCAAAGAAGAAAAAGAGATGAAACTGTGGCAGCATAAGCTTGGTCTCCTTCATCTAAGAAGAATGAAAAGAGCTATTTCTATGGAAGCTGTCAGAAGAACTCCAAAACTACAGGTTGATAATATCCGTGATGTGGCAAATAAACTTGAAGAAGGATGTGTTGTCAGAACCTTAAGTCATCATGACAAGGATGTTGGAAATAACAAGTCTAATAAATTCTGTTCTCAAAACATCTGGTCAAAACAGATGCTCCCTGAGTACAATGTTACACAACATTGTGTTGTGACAATCTGAAAACAATCAACATTTCCTTGAACCCTATTGACTTTGAAGAGAAGAAGTCACTTAAACTGGAACATAGTTTCTCTAAGCTTCAGCTGACTGATTCTTCTACCAAGGCTCTTGTTGGAAATAAACTTGAAAATTTGAGGGGCAGGTTGGGTATTCACCAACATAAGAAATTATAGCAATTAATTTTGCTTAAAACAAAGGTTGAAGGAATTAACTTTATTAAGTCTATCGTTAGTGGGTTAATCATATACTTTCACAATTCCTTCAAAATCTTTAAGAAGTTGAAGAGACTCCCTTTTACCCCCTACCTCTCTCGTCCTTGCAACCTGTTTCCTCCTCTCAATCAAAGATTTTTCTCAAACTGCTACCATTACTCAAAGTCAATCAAAATGTCTCAGACATCGTCTTCAACCATGGCGACTTCGTCATCCTCATCATCGTCATCATCTGACCAAGATTCTAGGGCAATCACCACATGCATAGAATCTGAAGTTCTTGAGGTCACTCCTCTCAGAGAGATGGCAACTGATCCAGCCAAAGTCAAAAAGCTCAGAACCAGACATGCAGGAAGAGCTCAAGCTACAGCCTCTGGTAATTCTTCTCATCCTTCTTCTTCTGTACCTAATAGAGAAGGATCAGTTCAAGTTCACCAAGATATTGCTAGGCTGGTTACTAGTATACTGAGTGGAAACCAATCTGTACCGGGGATTTATGTCCCTTTAAATCAATCAGAAAGTCCAAATGTGGAAGTTTCTGAAAATATAGATGTCACTGAGAATGTTGTGACACAAAAAGACAACATTCAGAACCCTTCAGAAAAGGCTGCTGATCCACCTATCATTGATGTGGATGAGGATTACTCAGATAATGATCTGATTGCTAATGTGAACCCTAGCATAGCTAGGAGATTGATGAAAAGAAAGAGTACTCAGAATGATAAACCTAATGCTAAGAAATCCAAGGCTGAAGGCATGGCTGAGAAAAGTATTCAGACAAAAGGGAAGAAGGCCCAGGTGCATACTGCTAGACAACCAATCTCTAAGAAGAGAAAAGAACCTGAATCTTCTGATTCTGATGAGGAATCAGAATTTGAGATTGATATTGAAGAAACTCCTATCAGAAGGAAGCTCCCCTCCAGCAAAATGAGAGTGCCTGAAGTGCCAACAGACAACATCTCTTTTCATCATCCTGACAATGCAAACAGATGGAAGTATGTTTGCTTAAAGAGAATAGCCTTAGAGAGAGAACTCAACAATGATGCCTTGGAGTGCAAATACATCATGGACCTGATCAAGAATGCTGGACTAATGAAGACAGTGATAAAGTTTAACAAATGTTATGAAAATCTGGTCAAGGAGTTTGTAGTGAACTTGTCTAATGATTGTGCTGATGGAAGGTCAGCTGACTTTGAAAGTGTTTTTGTTAGAGGAAGAAGGGTCAAGTTCTCTCCATCAGAAATCAACAAGTTTCTTGGAAGAACAAATGAGGACTGTCCTGATCTGGAGGCAACTGACAATGAAGTTTGTCAAACCATCACAGCCAGGCAAGTAAAGTGCTGGCCCTTGAAAGGCAAGCTGAATGCCAGTAAACTCAGCATGAAATTTGCCATCTTGCATAAAATAGGTGCAGCCAACTGGGTGCCTACAAATCATAAATCAACCATCTCCACAGGATTGGGGAGATTTATTTATGATGTGGGAACCAAGACTGCTTTTGACTATGGCAGGTACATCTTTGAACAAACTTTAAAGCATGCTGGCAGTTATGCTGTCAAAGGACCAATTGCCTTTCCCTCCCTCCTTTGTGGAATCATCCTTGCACAATATCCTGATGTCCTTGTGGCAAGAGATACAGTCTGCAAAAGAGCTCCTGCCCTTGGCTTGCACTACAAACTGTTTCTGGGATCTCATGCTCCAGACATTGTCATAACATCAGCTGAGACATCGTCTGTGAAGACCCAGTCCAAGACATCAGATGTCATAGCTGTTTTAAAAGAAACTTGCAAAGAGCTGGATGCTAGAAAAAGGACCCTATAAATTCTAATTGCCAGGCTAGAAAAGGAAGAAGCTGAAGAAAACAGAAGGGAAGAAGGTGTAGAAGCTGAAGGTCATCTCAACATTGAAGAAACTAGCTCCTCTGAGTCTGATGACAGTGCTTGAAGGTTGGTTGCTGTTTGGTGGTGTTGCTGGTTGGTGCTGATATCTGGTGGAGTTTGGAAGTGTATTCAGGAGTTTTCTGCTGCTGCTCTTATTATTTTGTTTTGGATAACTGTATAATTTTATGAACATGTATCTTTGGCCCATTTGTGGCTAAAGAGGGGGAGAATATTTTGGTACTTACTTAATTAGTACTTGACATTCTATTTTTCTGCTGTCACTTATTTCTGCTGCTATCTATCTCTGATTGCTTAGGGTCTTTAGCCAAAAATCTGCCAAAGGGGGAGTTTGTAGGTGTTTAGGTATTGGCTTGCATTTTTGGTAAATCCCAAGTGTATGTGTGAATGTCATGACTGATGTCATAACATTCTAGTTTAGTTTGTACTGACTCATTAGGTACCTTTGCAAAAAAATATTGTAATTCAAGTACTGATGTTTATAAGTGTGTATCTGAGCATTTTGCAAAATGATCACATTTTGCTAAATCAGTAGACAGGTTTTCTCAGATGTCATAACAAATGTTATGACATCCTGTTCTGAACTAACAGGTTTGTAGGTTGGATACGTCTGAGTTTTTTCAGGAAAATAACTCAGTCTTTCCTGAACAGAATCCTGCGTTTTCTGAGGGGTAACCTAGCTCAACCCTAACCTGGTTAATAAAGTCCTGTGACCTGGTCTTTAGGTCAAACGGAATTAACCCTAGGTTTTTGTGGAAACCCTAACTGAAGTTGCAGCTGCTATATATTCAACAGAGCTGCTGTTTTTCAAGGCATCCCTTTTTATTGATCAGAAGATCATTTGTAATCTGTATAGGTTTGATTATTGTACTCCAAGCAATTATCATTGTGATAAGTGACTTGGAATAGGTTTCTAATTGTAAGGGTTGTGTAGCACTCAAAGCTTTGAAGCAAGAGTGTTTGAATGTTCCTTGACTAAAGCTGTGAAGCAGAGTCAAGTTAGCTGTGTGCATCACTCAAAGCTGTGAAGCAAGAGTGATTGTGTTGCTTGATTAAAAAGATGTGAAGCTTAATCAAGTGTTTGTTTTTGAAGAGTGTCTTCATCAATTCTTAAGTCAAATTGGTTTATGTATCACTGCTGTGATTGAGGGGGAGTGAGTAGGAACTCAGGTTTAAGTTGTACTTAGATTGGAATTGCATTGGGTAGGTCTTAAGTGAAGGAGATAAACTGGTTGGTTTATTCCTGAATTAACATCTCTTATAGTGGATTTCCTCCCTGGCTTGGTAGCCCCATGAGTAGGTGTTGTTGCACACTGAACTGGGTAAACAATTGACTGTGTTCTTTATTGCTTTTGTATTTACTGTCATATAGTAAGTCAGATACGGTGTCATAACATTGAACGTGACATTGAGTATCTGCAGCCAGAATTTCAGTCCCAATTGACTTTGAACATAGAAGACATCGTAGCTAGCGCGTCCTCCAACTGATTCTCCTCTCTTGGGAAGTGTTCAAAGGTTATCTCCTCAAAATGGGGGAAGCAACGTCAATACATACTCCTTGTAAGGAATAAGATTTGGGTGTTTCGTATCCCACTCGCCTTCGATCTGACTGATCACGAGAGCGGAATCTCTGAAGACACTTAGAAACTTAATCCTTAGGTCAATTGCTGCTCGAAGACCCATGATGCACGCTTCATACTCCGCCATATTGTTGGTGCAGTTGAAACATAGTCGGGCGGTAAACGGAGTATGAGAGCCTTTAGGAGATATGATCACAGCACCAATGCCATTTCCCAAAGCGTTTGAAGTTCCATCAAAGTACATAGACCATCAGGATCCTTCCTCAGGTCCTTCATTCGGTCCAGGTATCTCATAGTCAGTTACTAACATGATATTCTCGTCCGGAAATTCAAAGTTCATAGACTGGTAATCATCCACTGCCTGATGTGCCAAATGGTTTGCCAACACACTTCCCTTGATTGCCTTTTGGGTCGTGTACAGGATGTCATACTCAGTCAAGATCATCTGCCATCTTGCTATTCTTCCGGACAAGGCGGGCTTCTCGAAGATATACTTGATTGGATCCATCTTTGATATCAACAAGGTAGTGTGAGTCAGCATATATTGTCTCAGCCGGCAAGCAGCCCATGCCAAAGCGCAACAAGTTTTCTCGAGCAGTGAATATCGGGTCTCACAGTCGGTAAACTTTTTGCTAAGGTAATAAATAACATGCTCTTTTCGGCCAGACTCGTCATGCTGACCCAACACACACCCCATTGAGTTATCGAGTACCGTCAAGTATAAGATCAAAGGTCTCCCCTCAACTGGTGGCATCAGAATAGGTGGCTCTTGGAGATACTCTTTGATCCTTTCGAAAGCAGCCTGGCATTCATCGTTCCATCGTACTACTTGATCTTTCTTCAGCAGCTTGAAGATTGGCTCACAAGTAGCAGTCAGGTGCGAGATGAATCGGGCAATGCAGTTCAGTCGTCCTAGGAAGCCTCTGACTTCCTTCTCTGTTCTGGGAGCTGGCATCTCCTGTATGGCTTTTACCTTTGCGGGATCCACTTGAATACCTTTGTCGCTTACGACGAAACCCAGCAGCTTACCAGATCTCACCCTGAAGGTGCACTTGTTCAGGTTCAAGCTCAGCTTGTACAACTTTAACCTGTCAAACAGCTTCTGCAGATGGTCAAGATGTTCTTCCTCAGTTTGAGATCTTGCAATCATGTCATCGACGTATACTTCAATCTCATGGTGGATCATGTCATGAAACAAAGCAACCATGGCACGCTGATACGTTGCCCCAGCATTCTTCAACCCAAAGGGCATGACCTTGTAGCAAAAGGTACCCCACTGAGTAACAAAGGTTGTCTTCTCCATGTCTTCGGGAGCCATTTTAATCTGATTATAACCGGAGAAACCATCCATAAAGGAGAATACCTTGTGCTGAGCGGTATTGTCAACCAGAAAGTCGATATGAGGTAGAGGGAAATCATCCTTGGGGCTCGCCCTGTTCAGATCCCTATAATCAACACACATTTAGACTTTTCCATCTTTCTTCGGCTAAGGAACCACATTGGCCACCCATTGCGGGTAAGAAGTGACTGCTAGAAAACCGGCGTCAAACTGTTTCATAACCTCAGCCTTAATTTTCTCAGACATCTCCAGGCGTATTCGGCGGACTTTCTGTTTCACTGGAGGACAGTCTTCCTTGGTAGGCAGGCGATGAACCACAATATCGGTATCCAACCCAGGCATATCTTCATAAGACCAGGCGAAGATCTCAACGTAGTCACGCAGCATATGAATCAACCGTTGCTTCACACTAAGCTCCAGATTTGCACCGATCTTGACTTCCTTCTTGTCTATCTCAGTACCCAGATTTACTGATTCCACCGGCTCTTCGTGTGGCTGTATGGCCCTCTCTTCTTGGAGTAGCAGTCTTGCAAGTTCACCAGGCACTTCGCAATCATCTTCACCTTCGTCTTCGGCTAAGTTGATCAGATTTTCGAAGTCATAACTGGAAGTAGCAGAGTCGTTACCAGTAGGATCCAGAGTGGATGAAGACCTGTATACGTGAGTGTGTGTAAAATAACTGTTTTGCAATATATAAAAAGAAAAGACAAGGAGCGCAAAATTTGAAATGCAAGAACGTCCAATGCTTTTATTAATGATATATGTAGATGACACACAAAAATCCCTCACAAATGAAGCCACGGTGCCCCGGGTAAGACACCGGGCCGTAAAGTTTTAAAACATTGTCTGTTACAAATTCAAAATAAAAAGTTTCATTACTGGGTAACAAAAGTAATAGGGATGAAGTCCTTTACTGTCCAGTTGCTTGGTCCACCGTCGGTCGTAGGATAGATCCAACTTTCGAACTCAGACTCTTCCACATCGTCTTCAATGGCATTCACTCCCGAGTTGCTGATGAACACGGGATGTCTTCCGATCCGTGCATTCCGAACAGCCCTTTGAGCTTCTGCAGTGAAACCCAAACCAAACTTGTTAGTCTTCTGCGTAAAATCAGGGAGTCGCCCCCAATTTACACACCCACCTTTCTCGACCACAGCCCGGGCATCCTTGAAGGAAGCCATCTTCATAGGAGAATCTTCAACAACAGTCTCAGCTGACGCCAGTGTTTGGGGAACTTCTTCAAAATGCTAAAATGGGGTCTCAATGAACTCCCCATCCATCTCTACATATCGGAAAGAGTTGAGGTGGCTCACCATGTACTCTTCCTCTCCTTGAACAGTCACAATCTTCCCTTTGACCGGGTACTTCAGCTTCTGGTGGAGTGTTGAGGTTACGACTCCAACTTTGTGGATCCATGGACGACCCAACAAATAAGAATAAGATGGCCAAATGTCCATCACATAGAACGTAGAGTTGAAAACCTGAGAACCAACCTTAATCAGGATATCAACTTCTCCATGCACCATTCTCTTAGACCCATCAAAGGCCCTGACGACAATGTTGCTTGGTTTCAACTCCAAACCTTCATAGTCCAACCGGTCTAGAGCTTTCTTAGGCAAAACGTTCAACGAGGAACCAGTATCCACCAATACATGAGCAAGAGTAGTGCCCCTGCATTCAATGGAGACATGCAGGGAATCGTTGTGATTCTTCCCTTTAGTAGTCAAGTCGGCATCAGAGAAACCCAACCCATTATCATCAGTCAAATTGGCTACACAATCTATAAACTGATCAACTGATGTCTCTTGTGGTACGTGGGCAGTATTCAAGAAGGTAATCAGAGCCTTGGCATGGGCCTCTGAGCAAAGCAACAGTGACAACATAAAAATCTTGGACGGGGTTTTCCCCAGCTGTTCAACTACATTGTAGTCACTCTTTTTGATAATCTTCAGAATCTCTTCCATCTCTTGTTTAGAAGCTTCAACAGTAATCGTCTTTGGTGCCTCCGTCTGGGAAGGCTCACTGGTGATCCCTTTGCCCCGAGCGTCAGATGACTCGGCGACAGGGGTAAGAATAGGAACTTGAACAGGAATAGTAGCAGGTACACCAGCAGGTGTGATAACAATAGGTTTTCGGGCAGTCGGCAGAGAGATGTCAGGTGAGAAAAGTCTTCCGTTGCGGCTGACTTTGGCAGATCCAACAATATTGCTGATGTCAGTATCAGTATCCAACTCTTGTTTAACTCCATGAAAATAAACATCGGCCCCATAGTGCCAAGGGACATCTTTATCAGAGGTATAGGGGATAGGCCCTAGAACAGTGATGATCACAAGTGCGATTCTTGGAACAAATGTAATTCTAACAGGCTTCCTCGAGGGAGCCATGGAAGAATTGTAGAAAATGGTAATGATGGCAACTTCTTCAGTAGGAACCAAAGGAACAAGGGTCTTCTCAAACATATATTCTTTACTATCCATCAGGTGTTGGACACCTCATTTCAAGAGATGGCAGCCGGTAGGTAGGGCAGAACACATACGGCAACCTTTGTCACAGCCCGGAAATAAATCGGATAGCAAAAGGTTCTTCTTCACAGTCATTAAAGGGGTAACAATATCATTCACAGAAACCACAAACAAATCTTCATCTATAGCATTCACTCTATGCTTGGGCATAGGAGCGGTCACAACATTAGGTATTTCAGGCGCCTCGAACTCAATCTCCTTTGCATCAATTAAGTCCTGTATCTTATTCTTCAAAGTCCAACAATCATATGTATTATGCCCTGGGCTATCAGAGTGATAAGCACAGCGGGCATTAGGGTTATACTTTGGTGATGTTGTATTTGGATTCTTCGGGGTTTCCCTTGGAATCACCAGATTAGTCTTCAACACCTGTGGCAGAATATGAGATAAGATCATGTTGAGACGGGTGAATTGCCTTCGAGGTCTCTCGTCCTTTGGTTGATTGTTGTGCTGAGGAGAACCAACAGGTTTTGAAATAACAACCGTATTAACAGCTTGGCGGTGTTCAAGTCTATTTTGTCTCTTCGAACTGTAGACAACACTGGACTCTTTCTTAAAAGGATTTTTCTCGGTGCTTGATGAAGCACCCTTTTGTATCTTACCAGCCTTAATACCAGCCTCAATCCTCTCACCGGTCATAATAAACTATGTAAACCTAGACGAAGAGCTTCCAATCAGGTGGTTGAAAAATGGACCAAACAGGGTCCCCAGAAACATATCCACAAGCTCTCGATCAGCCAAGGGTGGTTGCACTCTTCCGGCGAGGTCACTCCACTTTTGAGCATAATCTTTGAAACCTTCACTCGTTCCCATTGACATACCCTGGAGTTGGGTACGCGTGGGAGCGAGTACTGGTATTGCCTGTAGAAAGCAGTAGCCAAATCTTCCCAACTGCGGATACTGGCTCCGTCTAACTGATAAAACCACTCAAGCTGAGTCCCTGATAGACTGTCTTGGAAGAAGTGGATCCGTAGGTTTTTATCAGCGGTGTAAGGCTAAATCTTCCTTACATATGACCGGAGGTGCAGCTTCGGACAAGAAACTCCGTCATACTTAGCAAAAGTTGGTGCCTTGAATTTATGGGGAATCACTATCCCAGATGATAGAACTAGATCACCAAAGTCTAGACCAGGCACTTTCTGAACTTCCATAGCACTCAACCGGTCTTCCAGTTGTTTGTATTTATCCTCGGCCGGAGGATACTGGTCTTCATCGAAGTCCGTCTCGTTGTCAAAGACCACAGGGCTAGGAGCCCTCCTTTCTTCCTGATTATCTTTCCCTCCAGATGAGGTGGTCAAATCAACTTCATTCTGAAGCCTGTTTCCAAACCTGTGACCTGTGTTAAACAGGATTGTCCTCTTCTTCTTCTTCTTCTTTTTCTCTTTCAGAATCATGGTCTTCAAATCTTGCTGACCCTTAGCTAGATTCATGAACAACTCTTGAAATTGGGCATTCTGGGCCTGGAGGGCCTTGATGGCTTGCTGAGTTGAAGGTTCAACAGACATGATGAGTGCTGAAATAAACAGCGAAGAAGATAAGAGACCTGTAACGGTACCTGTTATGGAGTGCATGGAATGAAATGCATATGACATGATTTCAAAGACAATCGAGAGATTCAAATTTGTAAATAAGAAATGAAACACACTTTATTAGATAAATTTTAGAATTCAAATTGTTCAACTGATGCCATTAAGGCGTTACAAGAAGGGAAATACTGAAAAGTAAAAAAAACTGTAAAGGAAATCATCAAAGGCCAATCAGTGCTCCCATGGTCTCTTCTTGTTGGTGCAGACATAATCATTGAGAATCCGCTTGTTCTCCAGCTGCCTAGTCAACCACTGGATCTTCTGCTGTTGCTCGTTGAACTTTTCCCGATAAGAGTCCCGTTCCTCTCAGCTGCATCCAAGACCTTTTTAGTGCCCCTATGTCAGTGGGCTTATAAGGATGGAGGATGGTTGGGAGAACCCCTTCTTCATTAGCAAATTCAAAAATGATAGGCCGAACGTCTTCAAAAGGCATACCTAGCTTTTGGGCACGGATATGGACCCATTAGAGATATGGCTCCATCAGAAGTGAATTCTTTGGGCCCAACTCGTGTGGATCAGATTGGTGAACTCCATCCCAAGCCCTTATAAACCTGCGACGTTGCTCGTCGCTATCCCCTTGAAAATCAAAGATGATGCTAGGCATTAACAGCTCATGTGGTCCTTCTCTTCTGGCTCTCCCAAACTGAAGTAAAGCCAAGCAAGAACTGTAAGAAATTCCCCCACATGTTCCTATCAATGGAACATTGGGGTACTCCCCACATCGATCAATGATAGTCACCTCGTCCATACCCTTGAGAGTCCAGATGATGTCATTATGCGAGAGAGACATAACCCTATAAGCCCAGCCCATGCCTTCTTTATTCTTCAGCACTGACTTGGGAAGGTGCGAAATAAACCACCTCGACAATAATGGAGCACAACACATCAAGATTCCCCGATTTCGGGTAGTACGGGCGTAAAGCTGATGCAAAATGTCACCCAAGAGAGTGGGTACAGGATTACAAGAGATGAAGATTTTTACCGCATTCACATCAACAAAGGAGTCAGGATTCAGAAACAATACCAAGCCATATATCAGAAGAGCCAGAATATCCTCGAATGCCTTGAAGTCTAGACTATCCTATAAATAGTTAGCCTTACCAACCAAGAACTTAGTCAGAAAGCCCTTTGCTCCACTTCTAGACTCCCAATTAGTCATTACTTCTTCTTTTGTCATGTGAAGGGCTGCAGCAATATCTTCTGGCTTAAGAACCTTCTCCCAACCAGTAAACGGGGTCTGCTCCAGAACAGAGATACCGAGCAATTCAGAGAACTCTTCTAAGGTGGGGACCAACTGGTAGTCCTGGAAAGTAAAGCAGTGGTACAGCGGATCATAGAATTGGACCAAAACACTCATCATCTACTCGTCCAATTTGGAGGTGACCAAACTGAGAAGATAACCATGTCTCGTGAGGAAGGAAGTAGTATCAGGCATCTTTGCAACCAAATCTTTAAGCAAGGTGGGAACCTGGACAAAGTTGATCCAGATGGTATTCCTATGCATGAGCATCATGATGACCTACAAAACAGAACAAAGATGAATCCTTCCTGACTTTGAAATAGGTTAGTCCAATGCAAGATGTATGCAATGTTATGATGTCATGATGTCATGATGGTAAGCACACCACAAGTATCCACAAATAGCAAACATGGTAAAGGCACACAAGTCACACAGAGAGCCCTTAGATTTCAGGATGGCAAGGAGCTTAGGTACTACCCTCTTTCAGTTCAGTTGGTTCAAACCTGTCCTAAAAATAGTAATCGGGTTCTAGAGGATCTCAATATCACTGACTACCCTCAATCGGTCATAATTCTAGTTTAGCAACCTTTTCTTGCGGCCGGAATCATCGCGAGAGTTTAGTCTCAATGAGTGTAGAATACTGCTACTGTTATATGGCCAAGTTGGTCAATTTAAAGGTTCTAAGGTCGGTTGGTGCTTAATGACCCCTTAGAAGACCCATATTCTCTTAGTTCCAACACAAGGGATATCGGTACACACTAAGTTGCCACACCAACGTAGCTACTGCTTCAACCGTATCGGTCTATGCCGTACAGTTCCCTCACAGTTTATTGCTACTTACCTAAAGGGTATCCCCAAATCTGGGTTAGGATCTATAGTAACTCCGATACAAGCCCACAAATAATAAAGCAGACAAATCAAGCAATTGAAAACATAATGATCTAATCCTAAGGTACACCCCACTTATGATATCCCCAGCAGAGTCGCCAGTTCTGTGATACGGTGGGAAGAGAACTGACTGTTTTTGGAATGCTGGTTCGCGTTTTGCGTTTGTTTTTGCAAAATTTTGCGGTAAGCAAGAGTCGCCACCGTCTTTCATTTTATCCAACAAGGAAAGGAAAAAATCACAGAAAAATTCCTTTTTCGAGATGTTTCTCGGGTTTGGGGGGTAGATTATAGAAAGGGAAGGTGTTAGCACCCTTTCTATCTGTGGTTATCCACGGGCTCTTAGGTACTTGCTCAAAGTGTTTTAAAAAATTTGCTTTTTCTTTGTGTTTGTGGGTTTGAAAGAAGTTTTTTGTTTGAAAGGTGTAAGTGCGAAAAGTTTTGTTTTGTTTTGAGAGAGCAAGTACTTAAGAACCATCTACCTACTCGAAAAAAGAATCAATCTGTGCTAATTTCCTTTAGACAATGTTATCCCACTATTGATGAGTAGGTAGCACCGTCGTTGGAGTTTTAAGGGTCAATTCGATTAAGGGGCGTGTGGTAACTAAAGCAATGTTAGGACGCCTTAGCGGTAACCCTAATGTCTTAGATCATTTTTCCGAGGCAACCGTTTCGAGGCAACTATGATCTTTGGACAAGATGGCGACCTCTAAAACTTCCTATACTCAATGACAACGTATGAAGGCAACCAAGTGAGGTGTACCCTAAGAGTGCGCATGTGCGAGTGTGTCGTTTTCAGTTAATTTTGTCTTGGTACATGTTAATGGTGATCTATGTTGATTTTTGGTTTAAACGTTCAATCTTGTCATGCATCCCCTATTATCAAACATCTAACAGTTTATAAGTTGCGGAAATTAAATTGCGGAAATTTAAATCTAAACTATTACAAGGCGTCGGGTATTTACATCGCCAAAAACAACCCTTGAAATTAAAGTGCTGAAAATAAAAGAAAGCGATAAAATAATTAAAGTCCTATTTAAAGCTATTATGTTCTGGGAAACAATTACATCAATATCATAAATGGATCGCATGCGGAAAAATTAAATCGGGCGCATTTTTTAGGGTTTTGACCCTTTTTTGAATTAAGAGGAAATTAGATCTAAACTAATTAAATAAATAAATAAATTAATTAAAAAAAGATATTTTTGGATTTTTTTTGATTTTATGAGAAAAAGATTTAATTGGTCAGTGATTTAAATAATAAAAATAATAATACAAAACAATTAAATAAAATAAATAAATAAAAGAAATTGAAAGAAAAAGAAATAACCAAAGGGGGGTTTTGGGCCTGATCAGGGGTGACACCAGCAGTTTCAAGGCCCACTTATGCAAGCCTGCTTTGATTTTCCATGATTCCACGTGCATTGGTTGACTAGGGCGTATGATGGACTTTCATTATGGGCCACCAGATCTGGCCTGGGGCCATCTAGTGCTTTGAGATGTGAGGGCATATGATAGGCTTCCACCATGCGTTTGCACCTGATTACTCAATAATATAAAGAAAAATGTAAAGCGCTGGAGGCAGGGATCGAACCCCTGACCTCCAGCCAATAATGCCTTAAGAAACGCTCCCCTTGACCACTGGACCACTGCACTTCATTTGTAATTATAATGGATAACAATTATTATATAACAAAGCAATTAATATGCCAGAATTATAAAAAATAAGCGCGAAAGTTTGAAATACCCAATAGGAGGGAGACACACCTTCGTCTTCCTTGTGGAGACCTGGTTATTTTACCTGCGGATTTTCATCCGTAGCTAAATGCGTAGGTGTCTTCTAAAATCAATTTTAGGCCATTAAAACTCAATCTAAAAACATAGTCATGCTCGTCTCCTTTCCCTGATCACGTCCATGTCCATCGTTTGCATCAATTTTGCCTGTAAATAAAAAACCTAAAAACAAGCTTCCAAAACCCTAGGTTCGGGTATGGGGCTATGGCTCATGAAAACACAATCAAATGATGCAGAAAGTTTCTAAATGGAATGACAAGCATGAATATGTAAAGATTTTGGAAAAATAGTGCAAGAACTATGAGATACGAATTCAAGTGCAGAGCGACTTTCAGCGAGACTTACAGCGCGATTGAGGATGTGAATGGCCTTGCTTTTGATTTCTATAGACTCAGTGGATGTCCATCAAGACAGTAGTGTTAAGATTTTTCTTTGAATCGACCTCTAAAACAGATTTCAGTTTCAAGCTTTTTTGCAATTTTCTCAAGTTTGGTTTTGATGTTTATGCAGCTTCTCCATTCTAATTCTCGTGCCTTTGCATTGTATAAGTTATATGGGATTAATTAGGTCAGGTTTTGGGCTTTGAATCTTTATGCATTGATGATTTAGGATTTGATTTGATCCTCCATGAAAAAACTTCCAAATTTGTCCAAAAACCAATATTTTGTGCATGCTATGGCTTGATACGAGTTTGATCATGTCCATAATGATGATTAAAGCCGGTATCAATCAAAAAGATCCTAATTCATCAATATTTGGATTTTATTTGATTTAAAATGAATTAATTCAATAAAAATCAAATAAAATAGAAAAACCATTAAATGGACACAAGACTGAAGATAGGACACGTGTGTAGTGTGACAAGATCAAATCAAGTGGAAAAAATTGGGCCCATTTGACAAAATTTGAAGTTTTAGGGATAATTGACTTTTGGCAATTTTGGAAAAATGCCCAACTTCAACAATTCATAACTTCTTCAATTTTGAACTTTTGGAAGTGTTCTTGAACTTTTTAGAAACCTTGAGATGTAAGCTTTGGCAAAAAAGGTGTTTTTGTTGACTTTCAAAAATGACCTATAATGTCCAAATTTGTAACTTTTTGTGAGTGGATTTATTGATCTTGGGGTGTGAAGATGGATTGTAGGAAATTGCATCCTCTTCAAAATTAGATTTGGATGGGTGATTTCTCATAAAGTATGAGAAAATTATGCTTGGTCAAAGTTGAGTTGACTTTTCCTGCAAAACCCTAATTTAGCAACTTTTGAGTCTTGATGAATTTTGGGCAATCCTTGATGAATCATGATAAACCCTTGATAAAATTATGAAATATCCTTCAAAATGAGAATGTTTACAAAAAATCTTGAGGTTTGACTGTATTTGAGTCATAGTTGACTTTTGCCCTAGCATAGTCGATTTTTGGACCCCTTGAGCAATTGACTGAACAAACTTCCTCTGCAAGGCTTGAAATTTTACATGGATGAACTTGAGAACATATTAGGACATTGGGGAGCACTTGAGGTCATTTAGATGCAAGGACCTTGATGCAACACAAAACCCTAATTTGAGGTTGACTGCCTTAGGAGATGATTTGACTGTCTAACTCTTAAGCAATCTTAAGCCACTTGGAGACTATTCTTGCAATGTTTTGAGAAATATGGGAGGGAAAATTTTGGGGTACAACAATGTGCTTGGTGGATAGTGTAGTTGCACGAATCCACCATTGGAGCTCCAAACTCTTAAGCTATTCTGGAAGGTTGCACCTCATTAACAACGTGGCCAGGTCTATGACTCAGTATTGGGCTCAGTGTCTTCCCCTGCCTAAGAAAGTGATCAAGAAAATTGATGCTATCTGTCGTGCGTTCCTATGGAGTGGAAATGATGGTGCTACCAGGAAATCCCCTATGGCCTGGTCACAAGTTTGTAAGCCTAAAGACCAAGGGGGTCTTAATGCTGCTTCTCTGGAGGATTGGAATATGGTCTTTATGCTCAAGCTGCTGTGGAATCTCAGTGGGAATGCTTAGTCCCTTTGGATAAAATGGATGCATTCGTATTACATCAAGTCTGGGCAGTTGATGCAAATCCATATCAAGCCTTCGTTCTCGTGGATTTTCAAGGCCATCTTAAAGCAACGGGACAAGGTGGAGAGCATGAATGATTGGGACTCTATGGCTAGAAGATTTGATACCAGGAAAGTTTATAAACATATTACAGGGATCCTTCCGAAAGTTCTCTGGAGACATTTGATGTATAGGAACTTTCCTAGGCCTTGTGCCATTTTCATGTTATGGTTAGCTTGCCATAATAAATTAGCCACTGAGGAAAGACTTTGCAGGTTTGGAATGATAAACACAAACTATTGTGTCTTTTGCAATCAAATTAAAACTTTAGAGCATCTATTTTTCCACTGTGCAGGGTTGCAGCATTTTTGGACTGATGTTCTTCAATGGATGAATGTAGTGCATACCCCTGGTAGGTGGCAGGAGGAGCTTACTTGGATGATTAATCATGGGAGCGGCAAAGGATGGAAAGCCATGTTACTTGGGAGTGCTTTAACTGAAACTGTTTATGAGGCATGGAATTATAGGAACAAGAGAAGTTTTGGAATCCATGTAAATAACAATGATATAGGGAAATTAGTGATAGACAACTTAGTCTATAGGGGGTGGTCCATCCCAAAAGTGAGGAAGAAGTTAGTTAAGTTGATGATTTAGTTTGTTGATTTTTGTTTTGTCTCTTGGAGGGTTGGATTTTGTGATCACCTTGTACTCATTGTTTTTTGGTTAATATATTCTATATTTTCTCAAAAAAAATGTGAATGCTTGTTTTGTTTTCTAAAGCCGTGTAACTATATTGAGATATGGTGAAAGGGAAAATTAATACTATTTAGAAAATTAATGAAATGTATTGTGAAGTTTTTAAAGGAGAATATTTATATACAATTTTATAGGTTTGGTTCATACTCTTCATCAATAAAAATATGACAAATATACCTAAATATATTTTAAGAAGTAAAAATAAGAAGAAATTATATATGTGTAAGAGGAAATTACACAGTTGTCATATTTTTATTGGAAAAAAACATAAACCACACCTAAAAAAAATACTATGTTTTTTCCATTTTTAAATTATATTTTAATCTACAAAGTTCAATAAAAGGTTTATATAAGATGGTTTATCATATTTTTCAAGGAATTTATTGTTTAAAAAGTGAAAACATCGTTAATTTTAAGTGCAAAAGTATGAGAAGAGACAAAAGTGTTTAAATAAAAAATAGGGGACGAAAACTTTAAATTTAAAGTAGGAGGACCAATTTCATGAATCAAGGAAAATATGAGGACCAAACTAGTAATTAAGCCTAATTTTTTAAAAATTTTGTTTTTATAAATTTCATAAAATACTTATAAAAACAATTTATAAATATATAAAATGAATTTTAATTTAATTTAATTTTTTTATAGAATAATTTATTGAAACTTATTTAAATTTGATTCTCTTTTGATAAACTCTGATATTATAAAATGCAAATAAGTTGGTTATTAAAAACATATTCTAAGGGAAATTTGGTTAAAACATGATTGAGACATTGAGAGAATGTTTTAGAATTCCGTAAAAGAATTAAGAAATCTACTAGAGAAAGATTAACTTTTTTTCTTGCAAGTGAAATATCACAATTTATCCAAAACAAAATCAAAGATGGAGCCAGTATGTCAATTTATTAAATTCGTTTAATTTAGTGCTCTTGATACTATGTTGAAGATAATAGTAAAATGTTATTCTGTTTTATCTAGTGCTCTTGATACCATATTGAAGATAATAGATAAAGTGTTGTTGTATTTTATTTCTCAGCCTCCATGCTGGTTTATATAGAGGGAATACAATAAATTTCAAATAGGGGAATAAAAATATTTTTTAACAAATACATATTCCGATCTTGCATTTGCCTATTTCAATGGCGCAAATTCTACATTTAAATTTAGGGCTTGCGATATCCAGAAAATCAGAGAATTGTGAAACTCGAGTATCGTCCATCCTCAATTGACAACGAAGAGAAATTATATATCAACATGCATGAACTTAAGACATATGCAGATATAAAAGTTATGTGGATTACAGTTTTTCTGTTACTCAATAAAGGATCTTATTAAAATGGATGCGGCGATTGTAAGATTAGTCGAAGATATTATAAAGATGTTGCAACGTCATGAACCACCATTTTGTGTTATGTTAGTATATGTTAACAATCATCTATGTAATGTTTATTTTGATGTTAATTTATTTATTTATTTATTTTTATTTTGCCATGTCCTGGTTGTTTCTGGTTTGAACTAAATGGACATATTTTGAAGCTGTTTCGACTGAAACATACATTTTGAATAGATCTCCTATGAAGAAGCTAGAAGGAATTACTCCAGAAGAATGTTGGTCTGGTGATAAGCCTAACTTGAGTCATCTGAAGGTATTTGGATCTATTGTATACAGAAATGTGCCTGATCAGTTGAGAAGAAAACTTGATGACAAGTCGAGTCAAATGCTTCTAGTTGGATATCATTTGACAAGAGGTTACAAGTTGTTTGACCCAAGGACGAAGCAGATTGTGATCAGCAGGGACGTGATCATAGATAAGCTTAAAGAATGGGACTGTTCTGAAAATGTCAAGAAAGATTCAGTGGGAATCCTACTTGAAGAATCAGAAACTCGGTTCGAAAGAGATGTTCGACAAGAGGAACCAACATTTATAGACCAATCAAGTACAAGCAGACCTCAAAGAACAAGACACATGCCTGTAAGATTGCAAGATTTTGTGATTGCATCAGATGATGTGATAGATAATGAAGGTGAGTTGGTACATTATGCTTTCTATGCATATGTCGAACCTGTCAATGCAGCTGAAGCATTGAAAGATTCGAAGTGGGTGAAATAAATGGATGAAGAAGTAAAGTCTATCGAAGACAATAACACTTGGTCACTTGTCGAGTTACCTCAAGGCAAGAAGGAAATTAATGTCAAGTGGGTATACAAAGTGAAAACGAATTCGAAAGGGGAAGTAACTCGATACAAACAAGGCTTATGGCGAAAGAATTTCTACAAAAAGAAGGAATAGACTTTGATGAAGTTTTTGCACCTGTTGCTAGGATCGAAACAATCAGGTTGGTTGTTGGTCTAGCAGAAATAAACAGATGACACATATGTCAAATGGATGTGAAGTGTGCATTCCTGAATGGACCCTTAGACAAAGAAGTTTATGTTAAACAACCAGTTGGTTTGTGAAACATGACGAAGAGAGAAAGGTGTACAGGATGCATAAAGTCCTGTATGGATTGAAAAAGCACCAAGAGCTTGGAATAAGATAATTGATAGTTTCCCAAGGGAGAAGGAATTTGTGAAGTGCACAACTGAACATGGAGTATATGTAAGAAGAAGCAAGAGTGAATTGCTTATACTATGTCTCTATATAGATGATTTGTTGATAACAGGTAGCTGCAAAAGTGAGATCGAAGACTTCAAAGATGATCTCAGCAAGGATTTCGAAATGTCTGATCTGGGTGAGATTAAATATTTCCTTGGCATCTAATTCTACAAGAGCAGTACATGTTTGATGATGCATCAAAGAAGATATGCAGGAGAAATTATCAAGAGGTTTGAGATGGAAGAATGCAACTCAACTTCGACACCTGCAGAACCAAGACTGCAAATGTCGAAAGATGCAAATGAAGATGATGTCGACCTAACACAATATAGAATACTTATTGGGTCTTTGAGATACCTTTGTCATACAAGGTCTGTCTTAGCATATAGTGTAAGTATGGTAAGTTGATTCATGCAGAAGCCAAAGATATCATATCTAACAGCGGTGAAGAGGATACTAAGCTATCTCAAAGGAACTCTCAACTATGGAATTTTGTTTCCTGCAGCTGATAAAGGAAAAGAATATAAGTTAGTTGGATACACTGATTCGAGTTGGTGTAGTGGTGCACCAATTGCTTGGAGTTCAAAAAAGGAACCAGTAGTGGCATTATCATCATGCAAAGAAGAATACATAGTTGCTTCTCATTGTGCATGTCAAGCAACATGAATGGTGAACTTGGTCGAAGAGATAACAAGGAAAGATCATGGAGCAATTACCATGAAGATCGACCACATGTCAGGTATCAATCTGGCGAAGAACCCAATAACACATGGTCGAAGCAAGCACATCGAAATGAGGTTCCATTATCTTCGAGAGAAGGTAGAAGATGGGAAGATGAATTTGGAACATTGCAGAACTGAGAATCAGATTGCAGACATCATGACGAAGGGTGTGCGGGTCGAAGTATTCAGAAGACTAAGAGCCATGATGAATATAGATAGTTTATCCACAATGAATTAGGTCGTGTGTTAGATTGTAATTCATAGTTTTGAAACTATGTGTCGAAGAGATTATATTTGATTTAGATCTAAAATAGAATAGATTTGATTTAGTACCAAAATAGGTATTTTGGAATTTTATAGTTTTGGGCTTAGGGTGCAAGCTAAATCTATAAATAGAGGGAGTAACCCCTAATTCTGTAATTAAGACAATTAATTCATTCACAGTATTTAGAGTTGCAAGTGAATAATAAAGTTTTCCATAGTTTGTGGGCAGAGAGAAACTCTATAGAAAATAATTGTCTTCTTTCTTTTCTAATCTTCTCTCATAATTCATTGTCATTGTGTGGTAATATCAATCTTAAGCATCAAGATTGGTAGAAATTCATCATAGATATTTTTGTGGATTTGCAACATCTTCATCAAACACAAATAGGAATTTTAAAATTGATGCACTGGATTTTTTAATTTCGTTTACGTAAACAATTTTTTTTGCACAGCCATACTTCCGATATTATACATAGCCTATTCTAGAAGGAAAATGTAGTCTTTATTGTTTCCACAAGGACCATAAGCATAAACAGTAGCGATTTTCCTGAATATGAACAAATGTAAATTAGACAAAAGAAAACAAAAGTAAGGACGTCACTTTCACATTAAAATGAGGAAAATTACCTAGACATATCCTCTAGTGGAACTGGTTCTAAGTGGTATTTGTTTTCTTTAGTGGATATGAATCTGGATACATTGACACGAGTTCTAGGTTATAAAGGTTTTAAATTTTTTGATATCGGTTTGTACAGATGGTGTGATATTGATTGTGGTCGTCACAATGTAAATTAATTACAATTTGTTTTTCATCATAAAAATGATGCATAACATTATTGATCTCAGCACCTTTGGATAACACTATTAGAAATACACGAAGTTCTTGCATAACATTATTTGCGGATTTCTTGCGACTTTATTAAATAAAATAAAGTTTCCTACGAACAAGATTTCGAAAAAAATTTGGCAGAAATACCAACGGATTTTTCTGCGGATTTTAAATTTTGTTGTATTTTTTTAGATATTTTATATTTTATTTCATTCTTAATTTTTAATAAAATAAAAATATGCAAATTTTGATATTTATTTATGTAATTCTTTAATTTTTATTTCTTCAAAAAAAGTTTTTCTCAAAAAAGTTTAACAGATTTAAAAAAATAATAGTAGTTTTTGTTTAAATTTAAAAAAATTATTAATCCTTATTTTTACTATTTTATTAATTATTTTGATGGTGTGTTTTGAATTATTTTTTTAAAATAATCAACTTTTAAATTTTAATACCAAACTAACCCACCTTTCTCCATAATTTCCAATCTAATCATGTTTCAAACAAAAAAAATTAAAGAGGAGGCGCCACTTGAATTGACACCTATATATTATTATTATTCAATTATTTCCAGTCACTTGCGTATTTTCATATAGATTTTATCTTACCTGCGGATTTACCTGCGGATTTTATTACAGAATTTCCTGCAGATTAAGATTTTAGGCTCTCACCCTCTAATGTGTCCGCCCGCCATGTTTTCTATGTAGATTTTTGCGGACATGTGCAATTACACAAAATTTTGTATTTTTAGACTTAAAAAGTGCAACGCCTGCAGGCTTTCACCGTCCCACCTTCAAAATTATAAAAAAGAGTAACTTTGGTTCCTCACAAAAACGTCAAAGCTTAACTTAATCCCTAAAAAAAGGACAATATTGAATACTTTACCAAATACAATTAAGAATATGTTAATCCATTTGTCAATATGTTTTTCAAACTGTTTTTTTAACTTTTGAATTCTGACTGAACTAACACATGTATTATTTATGTCACGTGTATTATTTACAAATATAAGAAATATTTAAGTCTCTATATTAAATTATTAGGACAATTTGATCCTCATAATTTTTTTAATATAAAATGAACACTAGTTAGATATTCATGAAAAAGAAATATCAAATTTTAGTTTTTGAATTTTAAGTGATAAAATTGACACAAATTTGATAGTCTTATTTAATAGTAGCATTTGAAATTCTTTAACAAAATATTTTATACATGATTTTTTTTTATTCAAATATGTGTGTCATCATAAAATAAAAATAAGGGTAATTGTTGAAATTAAATTGGTTATAAAAGATTGACTCATAATTAATTATTGGATGCTAACAAAGTAATAAAGTCTTTTGTTTAAGAGTTTAAAAAAAGTAAGACTGGATGAGGTTTTAGATTAAGAAATGAGAAATGAAAAAATGAAAGAGAATATAGTCTTCCTTAAATAGACCATGCATTTGTTAGGTCAAAAATGTGAGATGGTAATTTTTTTTTTATATGTTAGTTTTTTATCATCTTTATAATGATTGATTTTCTCTATATATCTTTTTTCTATTTTTTTATTTTATAATTATATTTTTCAAAAAAAAATTCAAATGCAACACATTTAGAAAAAAGGCCTTTGTTTTCGTTGTATAATGGATCCAAAATTAATAAATTCCACTGCTAATTAAATATTTTTATTTAGTATTTTCAATTTTTTTTAAAGACATGTGCTACTTTTGAAAACACAAACATGATAGAAATTAGGAAAAAGTATGAGTTGCGGATATTTTGGACTCTAATAAGAACTAATGGCAGGATGGAACCTTACCCATTACATATGTTTGTTTTTATTTTTTTTTCATTTTTTTAATTTCAAGTATTATTTTGACAAAAAAATAAATTTAAAATTTATTTTCACTTTTCAAAAACCTCATTATGATAGGTTTAATTTAAATATTTTATTTTTAAAAAATTATGTTGCATTTATTATTTTATTTTTGGTTTTTTAAAATATTAATATTAGAATTTGATTTATTTTTAATGTGAATGCTTGGTTTTTTTTCTAAAGACGTGTTACTATATTGACATATGGTGAAAGGAAAAATGAATACTATTTAAAAAATTAATGAAATGTATTGTGAAATTTTTAAAGGAGAATACTTTGATACAGTTTTATAGGTGTGGTTTATACTTTTCTTCAATAAAAATATGATAAATATACCTAAATATCTTGTAAGAAGTAAAAATAGGAAGAAATTATATATGTGTAAGAGGATATTATACACTTATCATAATTTTATTTAAAAAAAACATAAACCACATTTAACGAAATGTACCTAAATTGTTTCCATTTTTAAATAATAAATATATATCTAAAGAATATATACTTTAAATTAATAAGTGAACTAATTTAAATTTTCAATTAAGTAGTGACAAAATTCATTTAAATATAATATTTACATTTAAAAAGTTCACTTCTATAAAATTGAATATTAATATTTGAAACTTTTTAGACTAACTGTTTAAAAAGATTCAAAAAAGTAAATGTTTAATATGACAATTTATATTTATGTAAAAAAATATTAAATATTATAATATGCACTTATAATTTAATACAATTAAATTAATACCAATTAAAATTAATTTAAAAATATTATTGAATCAATTTTGTAAAAAGATTAAAAATACACAATATAAATATAATCCAAAACGTGAAACATAACCAAAAAAAAATATTGCAAAATAGCTTATGTTATTTTTTTATAATTTTTGGCTAAGTTATAGTTTTGGTCCTCTATTTCGTTTGATTCTCGAAATTAGTCCTTCTATTTTAAATTTAAATAATTTTAGTCTCCTATCTTAAATTCAAACAATTTTAGTCTCCTATCTTAAATTCAAACAATTTTAGTCTCCTCTCATATGTTTTATAGAAAATTGATAAAAAAAATTGTTTTTTAACTTATATTTTTATTTGAAAAGTTCAATAAAAGGTTTGTATATAATGATTTATCACTATTTTACAAGTAATTTATCGTTTAAAAGGTGAAAACATCGTTAATTTTAAGTGCAAAAGTATGAGAAGAGACAAAAAGTGTTTAAATAAAAAATAGGAGACGAAAACTTTAATTTTAAAATAGGAGGACCAATTTCATGAATTAAGGAAAATAGGAGGACACTAATTATAATTGAGCCTTATTTTTTAAAAAATTTGTTTTTATAAATTTTATAAAATACATATAAAAACAATTTGTAGAATATACATAATGAATTTAAATTTAATTTATTTTTGTTACACAATAAATTATGCGAACTTATTTAAATTTATTTAAATTTGATTCTCTTTTGATAAACTCTAATATTATAAAATGTAAATAAGTTGGTTATTAAAAACAAATGCTAAGGGAAATTTGGTGTAAACATGTTTGAGACATTGAGAGAATGTTTTAGAATTCCGTAAAAGAATTAAGAAATTTACTAGAGAAAGATTAAAAAAAATTTCTTGCAAGTGAAATATTACAATTTATCAAAAACAAAATCAAAGATGTAGCCTCTTTGTCGATTTATTAAATTCCATCAATTTAATTTAGCGCTCTTCATACCATGTTGAAGATAATAGATAAAATGTTGTTCTGTTTAATTTAGTGTTCTTGATACCATATTGAAGATAATAGATAAAATTTTGTTGTGTTTTATTTCTCAGCCTCCATGCTCGTTTATATAGAGGGAATACAATAAAATTCAAATAGGGAAATAAAAATATTTTTCAACAAATACATATCTCCATCTTGTACTTGAATTTTTATCGTAATTTTTGCATTTTCAAAAATATAAAAAGAAAATTTTGACTAAGTATTTTAATTTTCTTCAAACCATGTAATATTTTATGGTTTTTTAAAAACATAAACATATATTAAAGTGTCATATGATATTGCTATTAATTTCAGTTTAGGTTTTATTTATATATTTTAATTGCTCTTAATTTTCAAACAAGTTGCATGACTCAGTTGGCAAAATAACGCTTCATTATATCTCGAAGCAACGGGTTTGCTTCTCATTAGCTTCATGTTTGTTTTTTTAAGATTATAAATAATTTATGCTTCAAATTTCATATAATTATAAAATTATACTTTAAAAAAATATTTAAAAAATGTCATGGAATTGATTATTGCAAATGTGGCAGTGACACATAATCAACATGACCGACATGTCATTAAAATTTGACTTTAATTTGAAAAGGAGACTAAAATCTTGAAAAAAATTAATTCAAAGGACAAAAAAAAAACAGATTTTAAAATAGAAGAATCAAATTTGAAAATAGATGGACTAAAATATAAAACAAAATATATGAATTAACAAAATTTAAAAAATGTCCCCCTTCTCTCTATAATTTTAGGATGATGTTATTTTCTAGTTCCGTTTTTCGTTGGCTGTAATGCCTAACAGAGTGGAAGGGGAGTGATTCAAGTCTAATTGGAAGATCTTTCGCAACTTTGTTCCCAAATGGGATTATTTTCAGGAAAAAGGGGGGTGGTGGACAGTGTTGTTAATCATAACTTAACTTCATTTTACATTTCTAAATTTCCAGAAATGGTGGGTGCTAGAGATATTTTTGATCTTTTTGTATGTAAGGGGATGATAGTTGAAGTGATGATTTCTCCGCAAAGGAACAAGTTTGTCAAGACATTTGGTTTTTCCAGATTAAAGAAGGTGGTTGACACAAAGTTCTTATCGGTGAAGCTCGGCAATGTCATTTTCGACAACAAGAAGATCCACGTGAACCTCCCAAGGTTTGAGAGGAGTGTTTCTCTTGAGAAGTAAGCAATGTTAATTTATCATATTTTATAAGTAATTTATCATTGAAAAAGTGAAAACATCGTTAATTTTAAGCGTAAAAGTATGAGAAGAAACCAAAAGTGTTAAATCAAAAATAGGGGACGAAAAATTTAAGTTTAAAATAGGAGGACCAATTTCATGAATCAAGGAAAATAGGAGGACCAAAACTGTAATTAAGCCTAATTTTTTAAAAAAATTGTTTTTGCAAATTTTATAAAATACTTATAAATTTTTTTTATAAATATATAAAATGAATTTAAATTTAATTTATTTTTGTTATAGAAATAATTATACGACTTTATATAAATTTGATTCTCTTTTGATAAACTCTGATATTAGAAAATGCAATTAAGTTGGTTAATAAAAACATATTCTAAGGGCAATTTGGTAAAAACATGATCGCGACATTGAGAGAATGTTTTAGAATTCCGTAAAAGAATTAAGAAATATACTAGAGAAAGATTAACTTTATTTCTTGAAATATTACAATTTATCCAAAAAAGAATAAAATATGCAACCTCTCTATCGACTTATTAAATTCCATCAGTTTAATTTAGTGCTCTTGATACTATGTTGAAGATAATAGGTAAAATATTGTTCTGTTTAATCTAGTGTTCTTGATACCATATTGAAGATAATAGATAAAATATTGTTGTGTTTTATTTCTCAGCCTCCATGCATGTTTATACAGAGGGAATACAATAAATTTCAAATAGGGAAATAAAAGTATTTTTCAACAAATACATATCCCTATCTTGCATTTGTCTATTTCAATGGCGCAAATTCCACATTTTAATTTAGGGCTTGCGAATCTAAACTGAATATTTTCTTGCGATATCCAGAAAATCGGAGAATTGTCAAACTCGAGTATCGTCCATACTCAATTGACAACGAAGAGAAATTATATTTCAACATGCATGAACTGAAGACATATGCAGATATAAAAGTTATGTGGATTACAGTTTTTCTGTTACTCAATAAAGGATCGTACAAAAGTGGATGAGGCGATTGCAAGATTAGTCAAAGATATTATAAAGAAGTTGCAACGTCCTGAACCACCATTTTGTAATATAATGTAATGTTAAATTTATGTTAGTATATGTTAACAATCATCTATGTAAAATTTATTTTGATGTTAATTTATGTTTTTTTATATATAGCCATTGTCCTGGTTATTTATGGTTTGAACTAAATGGACATATTTCAAATATGCATATCTGAATAAATTTTTAACAAAATAAGGATTTCTCATCAATTAGCTCTCAGGAATGTCTAAAAACGGCACGTCAGAAAATACATCTGAACATTAGGGACAATTGTGACATTTCTTATTGGAAAGAGCAATTCACAAAGGCCAATCTAAGATGAAATTACTACTCTATCCTTGTAGAATCGAAAACAATCCTATCACTGAACTCGACCTATCGTAAAAATAAAATAAAAAGTCAACCGAGAAAACAACCAAAAACAATAAGAGATTTTAGATTAAATGTTTTGAGTGACATCATATATTAGTTTTATTTTAATGTTTATATATATATATATATATATATATATATATATATATATATATATATATATATATATATATATATATATATATATATATATATATATATATATATATATATATATATATATATATATATATATATATATATATATATATATATATATATATATATATATATATAAGTCTTCATAAAAATGAGGATAATTATTGAAATTAAATAGGTTAAAAAAGAATGACTCATAATTAATTATTGGATGCTACCAAAGTATATAAGTCTTTTGTTTTAGAGTTTAAAATAGTAAGACATGATGAGTTTTTAGATTAAGAAATGAGAAAAGAAAAAATGAAAGAAAATTTAGTCTTCCTTAAATATAAAATGCATTTGTTAGGTCAAAAATGTGAGATGGTAAAAAAAATATTATATTAGTTTGTTTTTTATCACCTTTATAATGATTGGTTTTCTCTCTATATCTTTTTTCTAATTTTTTTATTTTATAATTATATTTTTCAAAAAAAATTCAAATGTGACACATATATTTTATCAGGGAAAAAAGCCTTTTGTTTTCGCTGTATAATGGACCCAAAATTATTAAATTCCACTGCTGCTTAAGTATTTTTATTAAGTTTTTTCTATTTTTTAAGGACATGCACTACGCCAAATAAGCTATTTAATAGCGCTTTTTTTTTGTTTTTGATAGCGCTTAAAAGTGCTATTAACCGCGCCACTATTGTAAATATTTCTTATTTAATAGCACTTTAAAAGCGCTATTAAAGTACCAATTTATAATAGCGTTTTAATTAAAGTGCTATCAAAGTCAGTATTTTGCATGTTTTTTGTTTGTTTTTTTATAGCACTCTAAACAAAAAGCGCTAATATATAACATATGTTTGATAGCGCTTTCAAATAAAGTGCTAATAAATGGTACATATTTGGTACAATATTTTTAATAAGTACAGTACAATATTTTTTCTTACAAAATCATTTTTTTTGGTGTAAATATAAAATAACTATATTCAACTCAACACAAATAACGCTTTAAGTTACTCATTGCATATATATTATGATCCATCAAATACCAAATAACATTTTAAATTACCAAATCCTATTGTTTCCAAATATCATAACATATAGAATATTAAGAGGGCGTTTGCATAGCCAAATTTGTAGATGCCCATCTATGAGTACTTCAATCCAAATCCAAAAACATACAATCAAATTCTCTAAACAAAACACCAAAAAAATAAGAAAGGATAACAAAACAATCCCATGTAGTAACCACCTTCATGATCCAAAAGCGTTGAACTCATAGATACAATCACTAATTAGGCAAAATAATTGCTTCTTGTTTTCCTGTATCATAGAAGGAATATTGATTATGTATTGTACAATAAAAACTAATTCAACATATAAAGAATAATCAAACATTTAATATGGGTCTAACAAGAAGCGCATAAAATAAGGAATGATTATTATAAACTAATAACAATAAATCGATATAACTAATGCAATAATTGAACTAATTAAGTCTAACAAGAACATGACTTGTAAATATATAGACCACAATTTCCATTATTAGATGCATATAAACACTAAACAGAATATAATTCAAATTCTCAAAATATACATAAACACTTAATTGTGTGTAACTTTCTTTTCATGATCCAGAACTAGATATCAAACACCTTACAATTGTTACTACGAATATCTAAAAATTTCAAGTAGAAACGGAAAACTATAAATCAATCATACAATAAGATATAAGTCATTTTTCCGTATTTTCCTATTTCAAAATTTAAATTCGAGACCAAGAAAGAACACTCAGTACCTCTGTGCCATATCTTCTAAACCAATAAAATACTAAAATCATTTATACGACAACTCTAAATCCAACTCAAAAATTAAAATTAAATATCTAAGTCAAAACATTTGAACTCTAAATCCATGAGTAATATTTGTCTTGTTTATCAAGTATCAAGTCAAGGAAAAACTCACCGAAAACATCATCCACCACATAAGTAGCCCAATCCTCCTTAACCTCAGTTAACTTATCATGAGAGTATGTACGACATTTGTGGTCAAAAAAGTACTTCAAATATGAAAACATCAATAATTAATCGTGTTAGAATTAAATTATATTAATTTAATTTACAAAAGAATAATAATAATAATTAAAATCACGTACATTTGTGGGGATCATAAATTCATTTTCCATGATGACCTCTTTCATAAATCGCATTACAAAGTATCCACAATCAACGCCATTAATTTGACGAGGACACTACAAAAAAAAAATTTATATCGATTAATTTTACTCCACATAATTGTTTTGAAATAACATTAATTTAGACACATACCTTTATTTTTTGCCATGAGATTTTCTTTGACTTTGACACTTTAGGCACTTTAGAACTACTATTAGCACGATAAATTTGCAAAGCGCTAACAAAATGAAATTAACTTCAAATGAGTAATTATATAAATAATAATACGTACATAAATTTTAAATTAAAAGAGTCTATACTCACTTCTCAAACTTTGTTTTAAAATTTTGATGTTTTGTTGGCTCACCATTCAACGGATCCATGTAATATATCACCTCAGCATTGAGATTGATGACAAGCAACACCCAATGTTTCCTGCACCCAACATTTAAATATTGCATTAAAGATTCACATTCATTAGAGTTTTTTCTCGTTAATTTAATAACTTTTTGAATATAAATCTCACCCTAGATTACAAGGTGCAAGAATCATCTTATCCTTGAACTCCCCATCTTTCAAAAGTATTTTTGCTATACCATTTCCTAGATTATCCTCCCGTGATACATGTGGAGATATGAAAGAGAACTTATTTATTAATCCATTTGGACTAATAAACTTGTCATACAAATACCTAGAAATGAACAACAATTGATATTAATATATTTGTCACCAATGTGAATATTAGTCAACAATACAAATAACATTAATATTAATAATATATTTGTCAAATAAGAGAATATTTGTAATAATAGAGGTACCTGGAAAATACAGTGATAATAGATGCACTTAACCAATTGTGATCAAGAATCTCCTTTATACTCTCTACACGTAGTTGCTCTAAAAACTCCTCACCAAATATACTTTCCTCCATTTTTATTTGAATTAATGATCCAACCCTCATCATCTTTTTCACATACATATCAAGGAAAGGTAAATTTGCAATACCAGCTGAACCGCCAATTCCAGCTGAACATTGTAGAACTGAGAATCAGATTGCAGGCATCATGACGAAGGGTGTGCAGGTCGAAGTATTCAAAAGACTAAGAGCCATGATGAATATAGATAGTTTAGCCACAATGAATTAGGTCGTGTGTTAGATTGTAATTCATAGTTTCGAAACTATGTGTCGAAGAGATTAGATTTGATTTAGATCTAAAATAGAATAGATTTGATTTAGTACCAAAATAGATATTTTGGAATTTTATACTTTTGATGTTTATTTATGTAATTCTTTAATTTTTATTTCTTAAAAAAAAGTATTTCTCAAAAAAGTTTAACAGATTTAAAAAAATAATAGTAGTTTTTGTTTAAATTAAAAAAAATTATTAATCCTTATTTTTACTATTTTATTAATTATTTTGATGGTGTGTTTTGATTTTTTTTTTTAAATTAATCAACTTTTAAATTTTAATACCAAACTAGCCCACCTTTCTCCCTAATTTCCAATCTAATCATGTTTCAAACAAAAAAAATTAAAGAGGAAGCGCCACTTGAATTGACACCTATATATTATTATTCAAATATTTCTAGTCACTTGCGTATTTTCCTATAGATTTTATCTTACCTGCGGATTTACCTGCGAATTTTACTACAGAATTTCCTGCACATTAAGATTATAGGCTCTCACCCTCTAATGTGTTCACCCGCCATGTTTTCTACATGGGTTTTTACGGACATGTGCAATTACATAAATTTTTGTATTTTTAGGCTTAAAAAGTGAAATGCCTGTGGGCTTTCGCCGCCCCACCTTCAAAATTATAAAAAAGAATAACTTTGATTCCTCACAAAAATTTCAAAGCTTAACTTAATCCCTAAAAAAAAAGACAATATTGAATACTTTACCAAATACAATTAAGAATATACTAGTCCATATGTCAATATGTTTTTCAAACTGTTTTTTTAACTTTTGAATTCTGACTGAACTAACACATGTATTATTTATGTCACGTGTATTATTTACAAATATAAGAAATATTTAAGTCTCTATATTAAATTATTCATACAATTTGATCCTCATAATTTTTTTAATATAAAATCTGTTGAAAGTCCACCAAAGTCTATGATGAATTTCTACCACAATGACAATTTAATTATGAGACAAACAAAGAAAAGAAGACAAGACAAATAATTTCTGTAGAGTTTCTCTCTGCTCACAAACTGTGAAAACTTTATTATTCACTCTGCAACTGCAAAATACTGTGAATGACTTTCTTGACTTGCTTACAAAAATAGGGGTTACTCCCTCTATTTATAATTGAGCTTACACCCTAAGCCCAAAGCCCAAAATATCTTTTTGTTAATAAATCAAATATAATTTATTCTAGACTTAAATCAAATCTATTTAAATCTAAAACAAATCAAATATTTTTGACACATAGTTTCGACACATTGGATTATAATTTAACACACCACCTAATTCATTGTGTCTAAACTATCTATATTCATCATATCTCTTAGCTTTCTGAATACTTCGACTTGCACTCCCTTCGTCATGATGTCTGCAATCTGATTCTCAATTCTGCAGTGTTCCAAATTCATCTTCCCATTGTTTACAGTGATTTCTGGTAAACAACCGCTAGTCCTCCAAACTATCAAATAATCTTAATGACTGTTATTTAATCTCTCTGGTAACTTGCAGGATCGACTAGATTGATCCTATGGGGTATTGATCGTTTGGATAACTCTAATTTTAAAACTGATATTCATAGTTAGGATTTGTATTTGGAATGTTTTATAGACGTTCAACTCACTTCGATTACCATATTAAAAGGATCTAATGACATGATCAAGTAAAGACATACGAAACTGAATTGTATGAATAAAGATTCGATTGCAAAGAAATGTTTAAATGCAGAAATAAGTAAATGACTTTAAATGAAAAGACTTTAATGTAAAAAGCATGAATATAAAAGCATGAGATGTAAAAGAGTTTCTGAAATGTAAAGGATTCGAATAAAAGAAAACGTTTAAATGCAAGAAATAAGTAAATGACTTTGAATGAAAAGACTTTCGAATGATATTGACATGAAAATGGAAGGTAAACTGGAAAAGATAAAGAGTTTTACTGAATCATAAATGTTTGGTGTTATCATTCCCCCAGGGAGATGAAAGGTGTTGTAGGTGCTGTCCCAGAAATATAAGGATGCAAATAACAATGGATGACTATAGGTGAAGCCTGGTTTCGATAACTTAATCAGATTATAGATTCCTAATTCCTCCCATTGCTGGGATTTCTTGGCTTCTACTTTGGTAAGCCAGTTTTGGTAAGCTATGTCAGAGGTAGGGCAGGATCAGACTGGTTTAAAGTTGCTTTTCACGTAGTCTAACACAAAGGGATCTTTTGGGGGAACGGTTGGAGTTTCTATGGTTGTCGAATCAGAAGACTCACCTATCTTAGGGATATCCATCTTATTAAACAAGGGCTTAAAGTTGTAACAAACAAGGAAGATTTTTCTAGTATCTTTCAAGATTTCAAAAACTGTAAGAGGACCCATTAGAGCAAACCTCTTTCCAGCAGCGTTAGTTGGAATCAATACTTGAGAGGCGTAGAGAATTTCCTTTTCCTTGGAGATCATTTGAGGGATAAGCACAGATTGACCTTGATAAGTACCAACTTTGCTTTCCATAATTGTTCCTGTGTTCTTGCTTTTCTTCTTGGAAGTTTTCTTCAGTTGGGATGATGTTGTTGAAGACATTGTTGAAGATTGTTGGAAGTTTTAGGGTTTTAGTAAGAGGAGAGGAAGAAAAAGTTTCAGAATATGGAAAAAGAATAAAAGACTAAGTTGATTAGTTTTTATAGTGTGGAAGCTTAAACATCCACTAAGTGAGACTAGGATACGTGGGAGTCGTGGGTTGGATTGAGGAGGAGGTGGCGTAAAGGCTGATATTGGTAATAAGCGTGATTAATAATAATCATTGTTTTATAACTGCACCATGCTGTGAAATACTGATTCAAGACGGTTAAGAAATCCAAGAGGCGTCGTGATTGACGTGATTGGGGTCATACACAATAAATGTTATGATTACTCAAAAGTCACATCAAAATCTTGCAAATATATTTAAAATAAGTGTTTCTCAAAGGATCGAAATACATATTTTAAAGGGGCATTTTGTTGGCTGAAGATTTTGATGATACATTTCGAAAAGAAGCAAATTGGATGTTTCGTTGGAATAAAGCAAAATGTTACAGTTCGGAATGGTAGAAGCAGTTCTTCGAACGGACATGTCAAAGTTCGGAGCTTCGAGTGTCAGTTGTGAAGATATGTTTAAAAGAAGTCTCGAAGTGGTAATGAGACTGTGTCTGAGAAATGAATTCGAAGCGAAGATTGCCAAAGCATTTGAAATTCAAACGCGAGCGGGATGTTGGAATTCAAATATATATGCGCTGGAGCGTTTGAAGACATGTGGAAGCTAGAAAAGAGCAGTGCTCTACATGTTCTGAACGTGGCAGAATCTTATAGGCAATACCGTTATGGTCGAAGTAGTATAAATAGAAGTCTTAGTATTAGGATTTCGTGTGTCATATCTATTGTACTAAATTCAGTAAACATTCAAAATACCACATGTCTAGGGAAACGAATGCCCGAACAATGTACGTATGATAACACCAAACATTTATGATTCAGTAAAACTCTTTATCTTTTCCAGTTTACCTTCCATTTTCATGTCAATATCATTCGAAAGTATTTTCATTCAAAGTCATTTACTTATTTCTTGCATTTAAACGTTTTCTTCTATTCGAATCCTTTACATTTCAGAAACTCTTTTACATTTCATGCTTTTATATTCATGCTTTTTACATTAAAGTCTTTTCATTCAAAGTCATTTACTTATTTCTGCATTTAAACATTTCTTTGCAATCGAATCTTTATTCATACAATTCAGTTTCGTATGTCTTTACTTGATCATGTCATTAGATCCTTTTAATATGGTAATCGAAGTGAGTTGAACGTCTATAAAACATTCTAAATACAAATCCTAACCATGAATATCAGTTTTACAATTAGAGTTATCCAAACGACCAATATCCCATAGGATCAATCTAGTCGATCCTGCAAGTTACCAGAGAGATTAAATAACAGTCATTAAGATTATTTGATAGTTTGGAGGACTAGAGGTTGTTTACCAGAAATCACTGTAAACAAATTGGCACGCCCAGTGGGACCATCATTGGTCGTTACGAAATTTAGAACAAAGTAAAGATTGTTAGGATATAATCATTGTAAAAGTGCTTTCTGAGTGATAAGTTCGTTGTTATATGAACCTTGGAAGTGGTAGAATAACCAATAGCAATCAACCCTTACCCAGAAGAAAACATAATAACAAGATGTCTAATCCAAACAATCAACAAGGGGAACAAAGTGCCCCACATGGAACAGGCACTAATATGTCTGCTTCGACGGGTACGTCTAATACGATCCCTTCGAGCGCACAGTCTGTCGCATCCTCTACCAGTAGTGTAGCCACGAATGGAACAAGTGGCATGTCGACTAACAATTTGATCCTAGGAAATACAGGAACCATTGGTTATCCTGGGGGATTCGTCCAACCATCAGGGACACAAACCCATTTCGCCACCCCACTAACTAGACCACCCGGTTTCGATGGTAACAGACACATAAATTCCTCTTATGGGATGCCAACATCTTTTATGGCAGGTCTGCACACTTCGACATCGAATACATCACCACAATTAGGGTCTGGATCTGGGGCTAATCAATTTATGACAAATAACCAAAGGTCAGTAGGTTATAGTGCATTGCCTATCTTAACCACAGAAAATCAGATGGCTTTTAGGCAATTAATGGATGATAGTAACCATAATATGATAGGAGTGTTAGCACAAACTATGCAAGAGATCTTTGCCCCAATAGTACAAAATGTAACTGTGACAAACAGAGAAAACGCGGATAATATGAGTTGAATAGCAGATTTTTTCGCTCCCCCGGAAAGGCGTAGGCAGAATCAGGTGAGGGTTCGAGCAAACGTACCTATCATAGAACAAATTGCTGATGACCCACCCTATAGACCAGCCAGAGAGGGGGTTAACTTGGGGGCAAGGGCACAAAGGTTAGAAGCCCCAATGATTCAAGGCCCACAAAGGGAAATTATAGAACCAGGGGCAAGGATCAAAAGGTTAGAAGTCCCAGAGTTTCGAGAAGAACAACCTAGAGGAGTTGTCATGGTGGGTCGAAATCAAGACGCTGATGCAGTCGTTCACAGAATTCGAAACGATAACATCTTGGCAGAAAATAATTTAACCACCGTGATAGAGAGGATCATGGCCCAAAATGGCCTCAATACAGGAATTAGAAGGCCAAATTATGCCTCTCCTATATTAGATTACATAATGCATACTGATTTACCAAGGGGATATAAGGTCCCTAAGTTTACAAAGTTTGCTGGAGATACAAATGAATCAACAGTCGAACACATAGCCAGGTATCTAACCGAAGCATGAGATATAGCAAATAATGAAGACCTTAGGATCAAATATTTCCCAAGTTCCCTAACTAAGAACGCTTTCACATGGTTCACCACTTTGCCTCCTGGGTCCATAGAAACTTGGGCTCTGTTGGAGAGATTATTCCATGAACAGTTCTACATGGGACAATCTAAAATAAGTCTGAAGGAACTAGCCAGTGTCAAGAGGAAGTTTACTGAACCCATAGATGATTATCTGAATAAGTTCAGACTCTTGAAATCTAGATGCTTCACAGTAGTTCCTGAACATGAGTTAGTCGAAATGGCTGCTGGCGGCCTGGATTACTCTATTCGAAAGAAATTAGACACACAATACTTGAGGGACATGGCTCAATTAGCCGATAGGGTTCGACAAGTCGAAAGGCTAAAGGCCTAAAAGGCCCGAGTTTTTAAAAATAATAAGAAAGAAAGGGTCTCCTATGTTGGAGCTGAGGAAGCAGAAGATTATCCTGAATTCAAAGAGGTCGAAATTGATCTCGCTGAGTTGAAACAGGCTCCACCTTACTCTTGTAAATTATTAGTTCCCACAAAGGGGAAAGAAATTGTTGAAAATGAGAAAAGTGACAAATTCCCAAAGAAAGTGTATACTTTCGATGTAACAAAGTGTGACGAGATTTTTGATTTGCTTGTCAAAGATGGCCAACTCATTGTGCCATCGAATGTCAAAATACCTCCTTTAGATTAAAGAAAGAAGAGAGGATTTTGTACATATCATAGTTTCCTAGGCCACAAAACCTCACAGTGTTTTCTTTTCAGGGATCTGATTCAAAATGCAATTAAGGATGGCAGATTGAAATTCGCTGACAAACCAAAAATGAAAGTAGATGAAGACCCTTTGGATGTTGCAGACACCAATTACTCCGAGCCTGCATGCATTGGAGAAATCAATATGGTGGAAGCAGATCAAGATGACACTCCATTAGGAGAAAAAAGCACTGAGAATGAAAACTGGGTGTTAGTCGAAGTTAACAAGGGGGTCACTGAGGACCTCCACAAGCAACTAGAGGCTTCGATCGAAGCAGTACCTTTGGCTGTTTCGAGAGAGATCCAGGCTACTGAAGGCCAGGAGAACCAAAATCAAGAATTGACACAGGTTACTGAAGGCCTGAGGCTAAAACTGGAGAAAGTCCAGATCACAAAGCCACCCTCCCCTCAGAAAGAAATATGGGATACTTTGGGAGAGCCCAGTGGAAAGTTTGACTACTTGGTGAAGTATTCTGCCCCAGAAAGTTCAAAAATCCAAATCGAAGATGTCAAACCTACAGGATGGGGAGATGATGACATAAAGGGGGAGGATGTAGATGTCAACATGGTGGATATGGAGAGACCTCGTTCTGAAATGGAGGAGATGGAGAGATACTTAGAAAAAGAAAAATACAAAATGGAGGATAATTATGCTAGGGATGCCAGTCTTAAAGACTACCTCATGTTGTGCCACAAAGGAGATGCCGAAATGATATTATGCCCTAGATGCAGCATCATCTGCAACCAGAGAATTGCTGCAAACTTCGAGAGGAAACAAAGGGCACGAACTGGCATCAACTGGCTCCAGGATAACCAGTTATTCAGGTGTTACCCTAAAGCTGGAGAAAGTTTGTTGGAGTTTTTGGTTCGCTGTTACAAAGGGGCAACCAAATGCCTAGTATGCCCAAGGTGTTCTGCAGTGTACAATCAAAACATGGTCGGAGCCTTCGAAACAATCCCTTTCGCCCCATGCTGGAACCACAAAGAGACTGGTCAGATGAGCCAACGTTTCAAGAGAAAATACACTCAACGAAGGCCTGATAGTCCTCATCCCAAAGGCGCACGACGGGTAACGTTCAAAATTCCTGCTGAAATACCAACAGACAAATGGCTGCAAGTCAGAACTGACAAGGGCAAAGACAAATGGAGAAACAGTGAACGAAATGCACGCCACGCCATGACATATAGAAGGCAGTTTAACATGGAGAAGAGGGAAGAAGTGAGGCTAGAAAACTACAAAGGAAGAAACCCTATGTCAAGATCACAATGGCGAAGGCAACAGAGAATTCGAAAGGCTGAAAGGGAAGTTATGGCAGGTAAAGAAGCAACTTCGATCAAAAACGAAGGAGAATCAAGCACCAACAAACCTACACCAAATAATCAACCTGAGGACAAACCCCCAGTTAGTAGGAGACTCTTCTCTGAAACACAACCAAATAAATTGAAGGAATACACACCAGGTCCAGAAGAAGACGAGGATATGCTAACGGACAACTTCGAATCAGAGGGGGAGTCTTCACTCAATATCAATTGCAACGTGGTATCTGTACTACCTTTTGAGTTTGGACAGGAAACTGAAATCGAAGAGTATGAGGAGGATGATACAATAGATCTGATGAAGCATAGGCCTGTGTGTTACTACGTAATGGATAACGGAGCTGTCGAGGAGCAGAATGCTTTCTTCGAGCGCCCAGAGCCAGCTATGAAAAATCATCTGAAGCCATTATTCATTCGGGCAAAGCTTGGTGCCCATGGCGTAAATAAGGTCTTAGTGGATGGGGGCGCTGCAGTTAACTTAATACCCCATTTCATGCTGAAAAAGTTAGAAATACGCGAGGGTGAAATCAAACCACACAACATGGTCCTATCCAACTATGAAGGGAAAGTAGGTCAAACATTGGGGGTAGTCCAACTGGATTTGACGGTAGGATCGAGCTGCAGGCCCACCATGTTCATGGTGATCGAAGCCAAAGCCAACTACAACTTGTTGTTGGGAAGAGAGTGGATCCATGGCGTAGGAGCAGTTCCTTCGTTAATGCATCAGAGGTTGGTTTTATGGAGAGAAGATGGGATTGTTGAGAACATCGAAGCGGACCAGAGTTACTTCATGACAGCAGTCAACTTAGTTGACAAGAGAAATTATGACAAACATTTGGCCAAGATTGCTCCTTGTGCCCCTAACGACGAAATCAACGAAACCAGGAATGCACACTATTATATGACCCTTCGCCATGATGGCATGTATTGGGATAGAAGAATAGTCAGTGAAGATGAAGGAGTCGAAGGTACTACGCAAAGACGTCCAGCAGGCTGGGAGTTCGGCAACCATGCTTATGATTGAGTCCTCCTTCTTCGAAAGGATTTCGGCCTATATGGCTGAGAACGAATGGAAAGCGGCCTTAGAGGCTGAAATAGATAAATTGGTTGTAGAAGTGAACGAAATAAATGGGGATGGTTCGAAAGGCTCACCCTTTGAAGAATACGAAATAGATCAAAGGCTAGATGCCATCTATGATAAAGAGCCCTTAGGCTTCGAGAGGGACCCCATAGACTCAGGTGCCAAAATGTTGGCGCAGGATCCGCTCGAAGAAGTGAATTTGGGGGATGAGAACACGAAAAGAATAACCTACATAAGCGCAAAACTTAATCCAGGCCTCAAGCAGGAAGTGATCGAAGTCCTCAAGAGAAACAAAGATTGCTTCGCGTAGGACTATGATGAAATGCCTGGTTTAAAGAGGGAGTTAGTGGAGCATAGACTTCCAATCAAGGATGGCAAGAAGCCCATCAAGCAAACTCCTAGAAGATTCGCACCAGCGGTTCTCACAAAGATCAAAGCTGAGATCGAAAGGTTGTTGCGCTGCAGATTCATCAGAACCACAAGGTATGTCGAATGGTTAGCATATATAGTGCCTGTTATTAAGAAAAATGGCTCTCTGAGAATTTGCATAGATTTTAGGGATTTAAATACTGCAACCCCTAAAGATGAGTACTCCATGCCTGTGGCAGAAATGTTAGTAGACTCTGCTGCAGGATTCGAATATTTAAGTATGTTAGATGGATACTCTGGGTACAATCAGATTTTTATTGCTGAATAAGATGTTGCCAAGACAGCATTTTGTTGCCCAGGAGCCTTAGGCACCTACGAATGGGTAGTGATGCCTTTTGGTTTAAAAAATGCTGGGGCAACTTATCAAAAGGCAATGAATTCGATTTTCCATGATTTCATTGACACCTTTATGCAGGTGTATATTGATGATATAGTCATCAAATCTATATCTGCAGAAACCCATTTGCATCATTTGAGCCAATCATTCGAACGAATGAGAAAACATGGCTTAAAAATGAACCCCCTTAAATGTGCATTTTTTGTGCAGGCTGGAGATTTCCTTGGCTTTGTGGTTCATAAAAAAGGAATCGAGATCAACCAAAATAAGACCAAAGCCATAATGGAGACGAAAGCACCTACATCAAAAAGGGAGTTGCAATCTTTGTTAGGGAAGATTAACTTTCTCAGAAGGTTCATTTCGAATCTAAGTGGAAGAACCCAAGCTTTCTCTCCATTGCTTCGTTTAAAGCAAGGCCAAGCCTTCGAGTGGAACGAAGCTCATCAGGAGGCATTTGACAAGATAAAAAGATATCTCTCTCAGCCTCCCATCTTGTCTCCACCTTCATGGGGAAAGCCCATGAGATTGTACATATCCGCCTCTGAAGTTAGCATAGGTAGTATGTTAACACAAGAAGATAGCAATGGCATCGAAAGAGCCATATACTATTTAAGTAGGGTATTGAATGATGCAGAGACTAGATATAGCAATATAGAAAAGCTATGTCTCTGTTTGTACTTTTCTTGTATGAAACTTAAGTATTATATAAAGCCTGTTGATGTTTATGTTTCATCTCATTTCGATGTTATCAAACACATGCTTTCGAAACCAATAATGCATAGCAGAGTTGGTAAATGGGCTTTAGCCTTAACAGAATATTCTTTGATTTTCATGCCTTTAAGAGCTGTGAAAGGTCAGGTAATTTCTGATTTCGTTGTGGACCATTCACTGGTCGAAAAGACTGTCATGGGTTACGTTGAAATGCAACCTTGGAAATTATACTTTGATGGTTCAACCCATAGGGATGATAGTGGTGTTGGAGTTCTTATAATGTCTCCTGAAGGAATTCCAACAAAATTCAAGTATAAGTTAGATGGTCCTCGTTGCTCGAACAACAAAGCTGAGTACGAAGCGCTTATTGTTGGACTTGAAGCTTTGTTGGAATTGGGGGCAACTAGAGTCGAAATTAAAGGAGACTCAGAGTTAGTGGTCAAGCAAATAACAAAGGAGTACAAATGCATAAAGAAAAATCTGATGACATACTTCGTCATAGTTAACAGGCTACTTAGAAAATTCGAATACATGGATATTCAACATATACCAAGAATAGAAAACCAAGAAGCAAATGACTTAGCACAGTTGGCTTCAGGTTATAAAGTTTCTACCAAAAACTTTGAGGATTTGGTCGAATTAAGAGGTAGAGTTATGGCTACTAGATTCATACCATCAGATCTAGAGAATATAAAATTAGGTTATGCTGATAAACAGGGATTCAAAGTACTAGCCATAGACACCTTATCAGATGCAGATTGGTGAAGTCCACTTGTGAGTTATTTAACAAATCCAACTTTGAATGTTGATAGGAAGATAAAATATAGAGCATTATCATATGTCCTCATGGGAAAAGAGTTGTTCAAAAAGACCCAGGAAGGCGTATTACTGAAATGCCTAGGAGAAAGTGAGGCATACTTAACATTGTCAGAAGTCCACAATGGGGCATGTGGGGCATATCAAGCAGGTCATAAAATGAAATGGTTGTTATTTCGATATGGCATGTATTGGCCCAGCATGCTCAAAGATTGTATAGACTTTGCTAAAGGGTGTGAAGAATGCCAGAAACATGCAGGGATTCAACATGCTCCTGCAAGTGAGTTACATTCGATCATTAAACCATGGCCCTTTAGAGGATGGGCATTAGATTTAATAGGAAAAATTAATCCTGCTTCGTCTAAAGGACAGAAATATATCTTGGTAGGAATAGATTATTTTACCAAGTGGATCGAGGCAATACCATTAATAGCTGCTGATCAAGAGGCTATTATTGAGTTCATATAGAAACAAATTATCTATAGGTTCGGATTGCCAGAGAGCATAACCACAGACCAAGGTTCTGTGTTTACTGGTAGGAAGATGCAAGAATTTCTCAAGAGATGGGGTTTAGATTACTAATGTTGTACCCCAAAATTTTCCCTCCCATATTCTTCAAAGTTTGTCAAGGATCATCTTCAAATGGTTCAAGACTACTCAAGGAATGCACAATCCAATTGCCTCCTAACACAGTCAAAATTAGGGTTTTGGTTCTTGCAAAGAATTTGAGGTTCTCAGTGGTCCAAACAATTCCCATAGGCCTATACACATTGTTAGGCATCTACATGCCAAGTTGCAAGACTCACAGCATCAAAATTGCATAGTCAAAAGTCCTGTTTGCTTCATAGTCAACTGTAGGGGTAAAATGCTCAAGTTACAGTCAAAAGTCAAAATTTTTGGTCAACATCTTATTTTGAAGCCACAATCATCATTTGATCAAGTCTTGATCATGATTCCATAAGCATGGCTCAAAAATCATCAAGATGCCAAAAGTTTCTATTTTTGGACAGCTGAAAAGTCAACTGTAACTTGACCAAGGCATAACTTTTTCATGGTTCATCAGAAAAATCCCATCCAATGCTCATTTTGAAGGGGATGACATTTCCTACAACTCAACTTCACATTCCAAGTCCAAGAAATGCTCTCACAAAAGTTATCAATTTCTACATTATAGGTCAATTTCAAAAGTCAACAAAAAGGCACTTTAAGTCAAAGACCATAACTTGAGATTGGTAAATCAAAATGACATGGGACCAAAGGCATTGGTTAGATAACTTCAATACCTTTCCAAAATGTCCAAGAACATGTTCATATGATCAAAATTGAGCAAGATATGCATTGGAGAAGTTGGGAAATTTTTGGGAATTTGCAAAAGTCAACTTTGCCTAAAACACCTTGTTTTTGCTAATGGGCCTCAAATTCTTTCTTGAAACATTGTCCAAGGCCTATGCACGACCCATTGAGATTAAATTGAATTATTTTCTTATTTTTATTAATTATTTGGATTTTTAATTGATTAATAATTCATTTAATTAATTTAATTGTAGGAAAATGCCAAGATATGTTTTTCAAATCTTTTGTGGAGCAAATATGACCAACACATGCTGAAGATTTCGTTTGCCAATCAAGGGGACCAAAATATCCAATTTTAGCAAGTTTTATCAATCAAAAATATGCAAAAAGATTTGATTGAAAATCAAATATACAATCTTCAATACAATGGATTTCATGTGCAAGATTTACCCTAGTTTCATTCCACTATATGTACTGAAGCAAACCCTAAAGCCTTGGACGTGCAAAACTGCTGCAATAACCATAGCCAAATTCCAAAAATTCAAAGAAAGCTTGAAACTGTTTTTCATATTGCAGACCAATTCAAAGCCTTAGAACGATTCCAATACATTGCTGGGACACTCAGGAATACATTGCAATAAAAAACAAGCCTCAAAGCTCAAGAACACGTCCAAACAGAATCACGGTTTGCTTATTCTTTTTAAGAATCGAAACTCATGTTTTATGCATCCTTAACATGATATAATCATTGCTTTGCATTGCTAACATTATTCTGAAGCTAATGGTACATATTAATTTGATTATGGTGCCCTAAAACGAAAACTGCCATTTGAGAATGCTAGGGTTTCCAAGCTTCAAAATTAGGGGTTTGCTATTGAGGAAAAATTGGACCTTCTTAGACCTATGGTTGAATTCGTCAAGGCCAGACGAACTCAACCCAACCCTCGCGCCCTATTTATATAATGCACAAACCTAATCGCTATTTTTGGCATTTTCACTTTGTGGGGGTTAAAAACCCCCACTATCTGATCTTTGTTTTACAAGTTTAACGAAGGAGACGAGTACGTGTAGGCATGGGACTGGACAATTCAAAGGATGGCGCGCATTTTATAAATTTCCAGCATAAGCATTAGTTTTTCTATATTATAATTACTCATCATTATGTTAACAGATGCAACGCTTGGCTTAGTGGAAGAGGACGTGTCTAGAAATCAATGGGACCTGGGTTCGATTCCCAGGTCCACCCTAATATTTATTTCTATTTTCATAACATGATTCTATGCAGGATGCCCAGTGCGTTTCACCATGTATCTCACCTCCAAGCTTGCCAAGTGGCCATAAGCGTGCATCCAAAGGCCAGGGATGGTTGACCACCATGTTCTCCAGTCAAAGCCAACGTAGACCATCCAAAAAGTCAAAGCAGGCCTAATTCTTAATGGGCCAAATTGCTTCTCTAACCTCCCATGGGCCCAGAATACCCCCTGGTTAATTACTTCTTTTCTTCTTATTTTTATTTTGTTTTCTTTTAATTATTTCATTACTAATTATTAATATTATTTAATTAACTAACAAATTAATATTTTTAATAAATTCAGAGATTAAAAATGTGAATATTTTTATTAATTATTACTATTTTTATTTATTAATTTATTTTGTAAATAAATTCTAATTAATCAACTTAGTTTAATTTAGGTTTAATTTTAACCTTTTTCTCAATAAATAAAAATTATGTAGAATTAGGGTTTGACAATTTTCAATCATATTTTCTTATTATCATTATTCTAATTTATTAATTATTATTTTTTGTAAATAAAATGAAAATTAATTAAATTAGTTAAATTAGGTTAACTTTAACTTTTTTTAAAATAAATAAAATAAACTTAGAATTAGGTTTTACTAACTTTTAATTTTAATTCCTTTTGTTTTATTTTACATAAAAAACATAAAAAACATTTTTTCTTAAATAATTAATTAGTAAATTAGGTTAATATTTAATTAATTACAAAAAAAGGACAAATTCAATTCTTTTCTCAAAAAGGGTCAAAGCCCTAAGGACGTCCCGATTCTATTTCTTTTCGCGAATTATTCTTATTTTGATTATTTATGTATTTGCTCAAAGGATGTAATAGTTAATTAGGATCTTTACCGCTTTTATTTACTTTCCGCATTTATTTCTAAAACGGGTTATGTTTTTTGGCGATGTATAGACCCGCGCCTTGTAATAGCGTAGATTTACCTTTCCGCATTTTATTTTCCGCACTCTTAACTGTTAATACGCATGAAAGATTTGTATGAAAATTAAAAACAACTCGTAGATCACCAAATAACATGCAAAGATAACATAAACTGAAACAACACACATGCACATGCCACTCCTAGGGTACGCCTCACTGGTTGCCTCGAACGTGGTCATTGAGTATAGGGTGTTTTAGAGGTCACCCTCCTGTCTAAGATCCAGTTGCCTCGAAACGGTTGCCTCGGATAAAAAAGGATCTAGGATATTAGGGTTACTTCTAAGGTGTCCTACTATTGCTTCGGTGACCACATTGTCCCTTATAATCGAATTGACCCGAACACCTCCAACGACGGTGCTACCTACTTCTCAATAGTGGGATAGCACTGTTTAAAGGACTCTTACACAGCCTAATTCCTTAGAGTAGGTAGATCTCATGGGTACTTGCTCTTTTCAAAACAAACAAAACAAACTTTTCACACTGACACTTTCTAAAAGTTTTCAAACAAATTTTTCATACACTCTTGAGGGCAGATACAAGAGTTACTTAGAAATTTTTCAAACGAAACTTTTTCAAAACCCACACACACTTGAAAAGCAAACAAATCTTTTGAAAACATAAGAGCAAGTACCTAAGAGCCCGTGGATAACCACGGATAGAAAGGGTGCTAACACCTTCCCTTTCTATAATCTACCTCCCGAACCGAGAAACATTCTCAAAGAAGGAATTTTGCTGTGCTTTTGTCCTTTCCATGTTGGAGAACATAAAAGACGGTGGCGACTCTTGCTTACCGCGACATTTCGCGAACCAGCTTTAAACAGTCAGTTCTATTTCCACCGATCACAGAACTGGCGACTCTGCTGGGGATATATAAAGTGAGGTGTACCTTAGGATTAGATCATACTTATGTTTTCAATTGCCTGTTTTGATTGCTTTAATATTGTGGGCCTATTTTGAGAGTTTCTTGATCCTAACCCGGATCTGGGGGAAACCTTTTAGGTAGCAACAAACTATGAGGGAACTGTGCGGGGTATACCGACACGGTTGAAGCAGTTGCTATGTTGATGTGGCACTTTGGTGAGTACCGGTAACCCTTGATTCAAATCAAGGAGAGTACGGGGCCGCCGCGTGGTGTCGTGAAGCATCAACTGACCTTAGGAACCTTACTTGACCATCCTGGCCTCTTTAGGGTAGTGAGATGACCGACTTTGGTGCAGTCCGAAGTTGGTAGATACTCGATACTACACTCATTGAGGGTTGTTTTCTTGGAATATTTTGATCGCCAGTCTAGTGGCTAAATCAAAACAATGAACATAGAAAACAACCCAATGATATTGAGCTCCTTAGAACCCGGTTACTTTTGATAGGACAGGTTTTTGAGCCCACCAACTTCAAGAGGATAGGACCCCAAACTTCATGCTGGCCTAAACTCTAAGGGCTGTCTGGTGTGACTTGTGTGCCTTATCATGTTTGCTTTTTGTGAATACTTGTGGTATGTCCTTATCATAACATCATAGAACCATACAGCATCATATGCATTTACTAACCACTTCAAGGGTTCGAATCTTCATCTTTGTTCTTGTTTTGTAGGACATGGAAACTATCCACAGAAAGACAATTTAGATCAACCTTGTAAGGGTCCCTCCTCAGCTTAAGGATCTTACATCCAGGATTCCCGAGAATTCTTCCTTCAGTGAAAGGCATGGTAGACTCATCAGCTTGGTCAATACCAACATTGAAGAGGATATGGTGAAAGTGTTGTTCCAGTTCTTTGACCCTGTGCACCACTGTTTTACCTTCCCGGATTATCAACTGGTACCTACTTTGGAAGAGTTTTCTCAGCTTCTGAAGGTTCCCATCCTCAGTCAACTACCCTACAACAGTACGGAAAGGGAACCAAAACTTGAAGAGGTTGCTAAAGCATTACGTCTACAACCATCTGACATCAAGGGACATTGGGAAGTTAGAAGCGGTATCAAAGGATTCTTGGCAAAGTTCCTGTTTGAGAAGGCCCAAGAATGTTGGAACTCCCTTGACCTACAAGCTTTTGAAGAAGTTGTGGCACTCCTTGTCTATGGGTTGGTGTTGTTCCCAAATCCGGATCAGCTTATAGATATCAATGCTGTCAAGATCTTCATGTCCAGGAATCCCATACCTACATTGCTTGGGGACATCCTCCACTCATGTTACACTCGAACCATGAGAAAAAGAGGTGTTCTCATGTGTTGCACTCCTCTCCTGGCAAGGTGGTTTATTTCGCACCTTCCACAATCAGTTTTGAAGAACGAGCGGGGTTTGAGATGGTCACAACGATTAATGACCCTCACACATGCTGATATACATTGGTGTTCTCGGTCCAGAGAAAATGTCACTATCATTGATCGTTGCGGGGAGTTTCCTAATGTTCCTTTACTTGGAATTAGAGGGGGCATTACTTACGACCCATGTATGGCTTTGAGGCAGTTTGGATATGCTTGGAGGGATGGCCCTCATGACATGTTGATTCCTGACATAGTTTTTGATTTCGACAATGATACGCAAGGACTTCGGCAAAGATTCATCAGAGCTTGGAGGATGCCCAACATGGTAGATAGCAAGACACTGGGGCACAAGAACTCCATCCCCTTGGAGCCTTATCTCAAGTGGGTACGAGCCCGCTCCCAGAAGTTGGTGATGTCATATCCTCATGTTCTCCCCGTGATCAAAGAGCCAGTTTTGGAAGGAGAGGTGCCATACACCATTCAACATCCTGACATGCCAACATCCTGGGAAGAAATGCAAAAGAGCTGGATCCAACTCAAGGAAGAGCGGAATTCTCTTGAAACCAGTCTACATGCCAGTGAGAGGAAGGTCTTGGAGCTCACCCGTCTACTTCACGAGGAAAAGACTCTCAACACTTACATCGATCCAAAGAGGATGCACATCGTCTTTTGGGATTAATTATTTTGTAATGTTTTGCCCATGAGGCCTTGATGTACTGAACAGATTATTTCTTAATATAACGTGTGTTCCTTTTTTGTCTACAACGAATTTGAACTTTCGAACCCTTGAATGCATTGCATAAATAGCATATCATGCATCATGTGCATAACAGGTACTCTTTTTTTACAGGTTGCTTAATCTTCTTCGCTGTTTATTTCAGCAATCATCATGAATCCTGAATCATCCAATGAACAAGCTATCAAGGCCCTCCAGGCCCAGAACGCCCAGTTTCAAGAGCTGGTCATGAGCTTAGCCCAGGGTCAACAGGAATTGAAGGCTTTGCTGGTGAATAAGAAGAAGAAGAGGACTGTGTTGTTTAACTCTGGACGGAGGTTTGGGAATACACTGCAAAATGAGGCTGATCAGGCTACTTCCTCTGTAGGGAAAGACAGTACCCAATGGGGAAGGGTTCCTAGTCCTGTGGTCTCCGACAACGAGACAGATTTCAATGATGAACAGTACCCTCCTGCTGAGGACAGGTATAAGCAACTAGAGGACCGTCTGAGTGCCATGGAGATTCAACAGGTGTCTGGGTTGAATTTTGGGGATCTAGGTTTATCTTCTGGGGTGGTGATCCCACACAAGTTCAAGGCACCTTCTTTTGTGAAGTACGACGGGGCTTCCTGTCCTAAGCTGCATCTCAGATCATATGTGAGGAAGATTCAACCATATACTGCAGACAAGAACTTATGGATCCATTTCTTCCAGGATAGCCTTTCAGGGGCTCAACTCGAGTGGTTCTATCAGCTGGATGGAGCCAGTATTCGAAACTGGGAGGACTTGGCTACTGCATTTTATAAGCAGTATCAGTACAATGCCGACCTCGCTCCTACACGTACCCAACTCCAGGGTATGTCGCTAGGGACGGGCGAAGGTTTTAAGGAGTATGCGCAAAAGTGGAGAGACCTGGCTGGCAGGGTGCAGCCACCGTTGACTGACCGTGAACTCGTGGACATGTTCTTGGGGACCCTGTCTGGTCCGTTCTTCAACCATCTGATTGGTAATTCTTCTGCTGGGTTCACAGACCTCATTCTGACTGGTGAAAGGATCGAAGCTGGTATCAAGTCGGGGAAGATACAGAAAGGTGCATCCTCAAGTTCTGAAAAGAAATCGTTCAAGAAGGAATCTAGTGTTGTGTATGGTTCGAGGAAACAGAATAAACCGGAACGCCGCCAAGCTGTCAAAGCGGTGGTAATTTCAAAGCCTGCTGCCGCTCCTCGGCAATATAACCAACCAAGGGGTGAGAGACCCAGAAGAGAGTACACTCGGCTTAGTATGACCTTGTCTCAGATCTTGCCGCAACTGCTGTCAACCAATCTGGTAACTATCAAGGAAGCTCCGAAGGTAGTGAATACAACCTCTCCAAAATACAACCCCAATGCCCGCTGCGCTTATCACTCTGATAGCCCGGGGCATTCTACGGATGATTGTTGGGCTCTAAGGAATAAGGTTCAGGACCTTATTGATGCTAAAGAAATACAGTTCGAGGCGCCTGAAAGGCCCAATGTTGTGACTGCTCCTATGCCCCAGCATGGAGTGAATGCTGTTGAGGAGGACTTGTATGTAGCCTCCGTGGATGATATTGTTACTCCGTTATTGACTGTCAAAAGGAACCTGTTGCTAGCCGGTTTATTTCCGGGATGTAGTAAAGGTTGCCATTTATGTGCTGTTTCACCTGCTGGTTGTCCTTTGCTGAAGTCAGACGTCCAAAACCCGATGGATAGCAAAGAGATCTTGTTCAAGAAGATTGTTGTTCCTGCTATCCCTGCTGAAGAGGTGTCCATTGTTACTATTTTCAACAACTCTCCTAAGGCTCCCTCAAAGAAGCATGTCTAAATCATGTCCACTCAGAAGGTTGCACCTATCATCATTACTGTTCCGGGGCCCCTCCCTTATACATCTGACAAAGCTGTCCCGTGGCACTATGGGGCAGATGTTTATGCGCTTGGAGTAAAACAAGAGTTTGATACTAGTACCGGTGTCAACAACATCACCGGGCCTGCCAAGGTTACTCGTAGTGGTAGGCTGTTCTCACCAGATATTGCACCTCCAGCCATTCAAAGACCTCTTATCATCACACCTGCCAGTGTGCCTGTTTCCCCTCCTGATCAAGTTTCTACCCCTGCTGCCGAGTCATCTGACACTCGGGGCAAAGGGATTGCTACTGATGTGCCTGCCCGGACGGAGGCACCAAAGACAACCACTATTGAGGCTTCCCAGCAAGAGATGGAAGAAATTCTCAAGATTATCAATAAGAGTGATTTCAATGTAGTTGAGCAGCTGGGGCACACCCCATCAAAGATTTCTATCCTATCACTGTTGTTGTGTTCAGAGGCCCATGCCAAGGCCCTGATTTCCTTCCTGAAGACGGCCCATGTGCCACAAGAAACGTCTGCTGATCAATTTACCGACTGTGTGGCCAACTTGACTGCTGATAATGGGTTGGGTTTCTCTGACGCCGATCTGACTGCTAAGGGAAAGAACCACAACGATGCCCTGCATGTCTCCATTGAATGCAGGGGCACTACTCTCGCCCATGTGTTGGTAGACACCGGTTCTTCGTTGAATGTATTACCCAAGAAAGCTCTAGACAGGCTGGATTGTGAGGGTTTAGAGCTCAAGCCAAGTAACATCGTTGTCCGGGCCTTTGACGGGTCCAAAAGAATGGTACATGGTGAAGTTGACATTCCAATCAAGGTTGGTTCTCAAGTTTTTGATTCTACTTTCTATGTGATGGACATCCGACCATCCTATTCTTGTTTGTTGGGTCGTCCATGGATCCACAAGGCTGGAGCTGTGACCTCCACATTACATCAGAAACTGAAGTACCCGGTCAGAGGGAAAATTATGACAGTGCAGGGGGAGGAAGAATACATGGTCAGCCACCTCAACTCGTTCCGGTACATAGAGATGGATGGGGAGTTCATTGAGACCCCCTTTCAACATTTTGAAGAGGTGCCTCAGACATTGGCGTCAGCAGAGACTGTGACTGAAGAAGATTCTCCTTTGAAGATGGCTTCCTTAAAGGATGCCCGGGCTGTGGTTGAGAAGGAGGCTCATAGGGCTGTGCATAAGGAAAGGATTGGAAGACCTCCCGTATTCATCACCAACCCGGGAGTGAATGCTATTGAAGACGACGTGGAGGAATCTGAATTTGATAGCTGGATCTATCCAACGACCAACGGTGGACCGAACAACTGGACTGCCAAAGACTTCACACCTATTACTTTTGTCACTCAGTAATGAACTCCTTTGTTTTGAATTTGTAACAAACAATAATTTGAAACTTTATGGCCCGGTGTCTTACCCGGGGCACCGTGGCGTCATTTGTGAGGGCTTATTATTATTTTTCATTTTCATATATCATGAATAAAAACATTGGACGTTTTTCGCATTTCAAATCTTGTGCTCCATTTCTTTCTTTATATATTGCAAAACAGCTATATTTACACACACTCACCTATACAGGTTCCAATCCACTCTGGATTTCACTGGTAACGACTCTGCTACTACCAGTTATGACTTCGAAAATTCGATCAACTTAGCTGAAGACGAAGGTGAAGATGATTGCGAAGTGCCTGGTGAGCTTGCAAGACTGTTACTCCAGGAAGAGAGGGCCATTCAGCCACATGAAGAGCCAGTGGAAACGGTAAATCTGGGTACTGAGACAGACAGAAAGGAAGTCAAGATTGGTGCCAATCTGGAGGCCAGTGTGAAACAACGGTTGATTCAGATGCTGCATGACTATGTGGAAATCTTTGCCTGGTCTTACGAAGACATGCCTGGGTTGGATACCGACATTGTGGTTCATCGCCTGCCTACCAAGGAAGAATGCCCTCCGGTAAAACAGAAGGTCCGCCGTATGCGTCCAGAGATGTCCGAGAAAATCAAAGCTGAGGTTATGAAACAATTTGACGCCGGTTTTCTTGCAGTGACTTCTTACCCTCAGTGGGTTGCCAACGTGGTTCCAGTGCCAAAGAAGGATGGTAAGGTCCGAATGTGTATTGATTACATGGATTTGAACAGGGCCAGCCCCAAGGATGATTTCCCCCTGCCTCACATCGACGTTCTGGTTGACAACACCGCTCAGCATAAGGTATTCTCCTTCATGGACGACTTCTCCGGTTACAATAAGATCAAGATGGCTCCTGAAGACATGGAGAAGACCACTTTTGTTACTCAGTGGGGCACTTTTTTGCTACAAGGTCATGCCATTTGGGTTGAAAAATGCTGGGGCAACTTACCAACGGGCCATGGTTGCTCTGTTTCATGAAATGATCCATCATGAAATCGAAGTATACGTCGACGATATGATTGCAAGGTCCAAAACTGAGGAGGAACACCTTGACCATCTGCAGAAGCTGTTTGACCGTCTGAAGTTGTACAAGCTGAGGTTGAACCCGAACAAGTGCACCTTTGGGGTGAGATCTGGAAAATTGCTAGGCTTCGTCGTGAGCGACAAAGGTATTCAAGTGGACCCTGCCAAGGTGAGAGCCATACAAGAGATGCCAGTTCCCAAGACAGAGAAAGAAGTCAGAGGCTTTCTAGGACGGCTGAACTATATTGCCCGATTCATCTCACATCTAACTGCTACTTGTGAGCCAATATTCAAGCTACTGAAGAAAGATCAAGTAGTACGTTGGAACGATGAATGCCAGGCTGCTTTCGAAAGAATCAAAGAGTATCTCCAAGATCCACCCATTCTAATGCCACCGGTTGAAGGGAGACCTTTAATCTTATACTTGACAGCTCAATGGGGTGTGTGCTGGGGCAGCATGACGAGTCTGGCCGAAAAGAGCACGCCATTTATTACCTTAGCAAAAAGTTTACCGACTGTGAGACCCGATACTCACTGCTCGAGAAAACTTGTTGCGCTTTGGTATGGGCTGCTCGCCGGCTGAGACAGTATATGTTGACTCACACTACTCTCTTGATTTCAAAAATGGATCCAATAAAGTACATATTCGAAAATCCTGCCTTGTCCGGAAGAATAGCGAGATGGCAGATGATCTTGACGGAATATGACATCCAGTACACGACTCAGAAAGCGATCAAGGGAAGTGTATTGGCAGACAATTTGGCACACCAGGCAGTGGACGATTACCAGTCGATGAACTTTGAATTTCCAGACGAGAATATCATGGTAGTGACTGATTGTGAAGTACCTGGACCGGATGAAGGACCTGAGGAAGGATCCCGATGGTCTATGCACTTTGACGGAGCCTCAAACGCTTTGGGTAACAGTATTGGCGCCGTGATCATATCCCCTAGAGGCACTCATACCCCACTTACTGCCCGGCTATGTTTCAACTGCACCAACAACATGGCAGAGTATGAGGCATGTATCATGGGTCTTCAAGCTGCAATTGACTTAAGGATCAAATTTCTGAGTGTCTTCGGAGATTCCGCTCTCGTGATCAATCAGATCAAAGGCGAGTGGGATACGAAACACCCAAACCTTATTCCTTACAAAGAGTGTGTGTTGACGTTGATTCCCCACTTTACGGATATAACTTTTGAACACTTCCCGAGAGAGGAGAATCAGTTGGCGGACGCGCTGGCTACGATGTCTTCTATGTTCAAAGTCAAATGGGACAACGAGGCTCCCCGGATCATTATCTGGAAACTGGATGAACCTACATATTGTTGTGATCTTGAGGCTGAGGAGGTAACTGAAAAACCTTGGTATCATGAAGTGAAGAGGTACCTTGAAGCTCAAGAGTATCCCGAGGGTGCATCTGTTAATGACAAGAAGTTTCTGAGAAGGTTCGCAGCAAAGTTCTTCCTCAGCAATGGCATTCTGTACAAGCGAAACCATGATTCGACCTTACTGCGTTGTGTGGATAAGACTGAAGCAGAAAGGATCATGGCAGAGCTGCATGAAGGTACCTTCAGAACGCACTCCAGTGGACATACCATGGCAAATAAAATCCTTCGGGAAGGATATTTCAGGTCCACAATGGAAGCTGATTGTTACCAACATTCTCGGACATGTCACAAATGCCAGATTTACGCAGATAAGGTGCACATTCCTCCAGTTCCTCTGAACGTCTTGACAGCACCTTGGCCTTTTGCAATGTGGGGCATTGATATGATCGGCGAGATCAGACCTACAGAATCCAACGGGCATCGCTTCATCCTGGTAGCGATTGATTACTTTACAAAGTGGGTTGAAGCAGCTTCCTATGCTACCGTAACCAAGAACGTCGTGGCACGGTTCATTCGGCATAACCTGATCTGTCGTTACGGTGTCCTGGAAAGGATCATTACGGACAATGGTACCAATCTTAATAACAATATGATCACTGAGCTTTGCGAGCAATTCAAGATATAGCACCACAACTCTTCTCCCTACCGACCGAAGATGAATGGGGCTGTAGAAGCGGAAAATAAGAATATCAAGAAGATTGTGCAGAAGATGACAGTGACCTACAAAGATTGGCACGAGATGTTACCGTTTGCTCTTCATGGGTATCGTACCTCAGCACGGACGTCAACAGGGGCAACTCCCTTTTCCTTGGTCTATGGCATGGAGGCAGTCTTGCCTATTGAAGTCCAGATACCCTCTCTCCGGATAATGAAGGATGCAGGTTTGAACGAAGATGACTGGATCCAGACTCGACTTGATCAATTAAATCTAATTGACGAAAAGAGACTCACTGCTATTTGTCATGGTCAAACGTACCAAAATCGGATGATCAGGGCATTTAACAAGAAAGTCAGACCACAAGAGTATCAAGTTGGGGACCTAGTAATCAAGCGCATTATTCTACCTCAGAGTGATCCCAGGGGAAAATGGACCCCTACGTACGAAGGGCCATTCGTGGTTAAACATATCTTCTTAGGAGGAGCTATGATTCTAACCACCATGGATGGTGACGACCTTCCTCACCCCGCCAATGCAGACATAGTAAAAAGATACTACGCATGAATAAAAGACCCGCTAGGTTGACACACCTAGGCAAAAATAAGGGCTTCCCGGCGAACCAAAAGGGTTCGGGCAAAAATAAGGGATGAAATAAAAAAATCTGTACCCCCGGCAAGTCGAAAACCTGAAAAGGCGGCTTGGGCAAAAATGGGTATCCCGGTGGACTGAAAACCCGAAAGGGCGGTCCAGGCAAAAGTTAGGGATTAAAGCGTAATACTATGTCTCATTGGATCACCTTGCATCCAGAATTCGGTATCAACTATCAGGTTCAGACGGCACCAATCAGTCAGCTTCATCGTCAACTAAGCAGCAAAGTGATGAGACGCTTGAAGACATAAAGGCGATAACAGAGTTGGAACCCAGTGGGATTATTTTTTCACATAGCTGTTTTGTTTTCTTTTCACAAAATGTATAAACTCTGTTGTTCGGCGGCGTTCTCTTACTAGGACGTCAGCCTCTTGTACACAAACGCCTATTTACAGGCAAAATTCAAAAATCAATACAAATTCACTTTTCCATCCAAATTGCCATTTCTTTTTTCTTTATCTGTTTTGTCTTGCGAAGAACGTCCAATGTTCATTTTTGATATATGCATTTGACATTAATTGCTAATCACAAATATTTGCATACGAAACAAAGGATTAATTACAGGTGACGACAGAAACAGGGGCAATAATGAGTTGTCTAAGCGATCTAGTTGCTCTGTCCATAAAGGTACCAAGGTTTGTTCGGCTGAAGAATGTAACCCAGCTACCTCCACTCCCCGCAGAGTAAGACAAGACTCAGCAATACTCTCCCCCCGAGCAGAGTTGGTCTCCCATCAACCCTAACAAGGCACAATATCTCCAGCAAGTCAGCAACACTCTCCCCAAGCAGAGTAGCCTACTGTCAGCCTTAAGGAAGTTGGGAATCCCCAGAAAATCTCAATATTCCCCAGCGGAGTATACAGATGTTCCTAAGCAAGCATCCCCGGCAGTCTTGATCTAAGATTGTTCCCCGGCGGAATACCAAACATCCCAGTGGAGCCACTTCCCCAGTACAGTCTCAAAAGTTTCCCTAGGAAAGTGGAATCCATCTCCCCAGTAGATTCTGGAAGCTTATCCCCTGCAGAGTGCAAATATCTCTCCCCGACCATGTTCAAAGGTTATTCCCCACCAGAGCTTATAACTGGGTTATCCTCAGCTAGTTACCACGGAAAGATCGTCCTCGGTGAAGTTCTTCCTATCCCCCAGCGGAGTTCATCACATTCCCCAACATAGCTCATCAACGGCATCCCCAGCGGAGTTCTCATTCAAACCTCAGCGAAGTATCTCTTCCCACAGAGTAATTCCCCGCAGAGTAATCTCTCCACCAATTTTATTCACCAACGGAGTCATTTTCTCCTAACGGTTTATTCTTGTACTCATCATCCCCAGCGGAAACGAATAACTCTACTCTTCAAATATCAGCCCAGGATTCAACAAGCTCCCGGCACTCGTCAAGGATTTATTTTCCTAGACGAAAATACATTCATAGACATTTCACATTTCATACATCCTGCTTACATACATGATAGAGTGCATACGACACGATCTCATTTATTTTTGAGAACATCATGACATCATGCATTTCATACATCATGACATTGCAGACAACTAACGTTTTGCCTTTTCAGGAAAAGGTCAATCCAAAATTACTATCAACTGTCGCTAATTCCAGATTCGATTCCTGTATCTAGCCAGGGCATATCTGTGAGTGACTGATTCCAGATTCGATTCCTGTATCTAGCCAGGGCATATCTGTGAGTGACTAATTGTAGATTCGACACCTGTATCCAGCCAGGGCATATCTGCATGAAGAGTTTAGAGATTCGATTCCTGTATCCATCCAGGGCATATCTGTAGACGACTAATTCCATATTCGATAACTGTATCCAGTAAGGGCATATCTGCATGAAGAGTTTAGATATTCAATTCCTGTATCCAGCCAGGGCATATCTGTAGACGACTAATTCCAGATTCGATTCCTGTATCTAGCCAGGGCATATCTATGAGTAATCGATTGTAGATTCGATACCTGTATCCAGCCAGGGCATATCTGCATGAAGAGTTTATTGATTCGATACCTGTATCCAGCCAGGGCATATCTGTAGACGACTAATTCCAGATTCGATTCTTGTATCTAGCTAGGGCATATTTGTGAGTGATTTGATTGTAGATTCGACACCTGTATCTAGCCAGGGCATGTCTGTATGAAGAGTTTAGAGATTCGATTCCTGTATCCAGCCAGGGCATATCTGTAGACGACTAATTCTAGATTCGATTCCTGTATCTAGCCAGGGCATATCTGTGAGTATTTGATTGTAGATTCGATACCTGTATCCAGCCAGGGCATATCTGTAGACGACTAATTCCAGATTCGATTTCTGTATCTAGCCAGGGCATATCTGTGAGTGATTTGATTGTAGATTCGACACCTATATCCAGCCAGGGCATGTCTGCATGAAGAGTTTAGAGATTCGATTCCTGTATCCAGCCAGGGTATATCTGTAGACGACTAATTCCATATTCGATTCCTGTATCTAGCCAGGGCATATCTGTGAGTATTTGATTGTAGATTCGATACCTGTATCCAGCCAGGGCATATCTGCATGAAGAGTTTAGAGATTCGATACCTGTATCTAGCCAGAGCATATATGTGTGAAGAGTTTGAAGATCAACCCCTGTAACAGGCCAGGAAATTATCTTTCTTTCTCAGGTACACAAGTTCTCGCTAAGGAATTTGTTACGCGATCGACACTTCCAAATGGCATCTATAAGCCCATTCCCGACAAGGTTCTGTCACAGCTCCAGATGGCATTTATAAGCCCATCCTCCTATCCATCATATCTCCAAATGGCATCTGTAAGCCCATTCCCGCCATCACACTGCTGATATTCTACTATGCGAGTGCAAATTTATGGGCACTCTAGTGTTTAATCATCTTCCACCTTCGGATCACGAAAGGCACGCAAGCCAATCTACATCCTCAGGTATAATAAGATTGAACAGGGGCAACTGTTGTACCCCAAAATTTGCCCTCCCATATTCTTCAAAGTTTGTCAAGGATCATCTTCAAATGGTTCAAGACTACTCAAGGAATGCACAGTCCAATTGCCTCATAACACAGTTAAAATTAGGGTTTTGGTTCTTGCAAAGAATTTGAGGTTCTCAGTGGTCCAAACAAGTCCCATAGGCCTATACACATTGTCAAGCATCTACATTCCAAGTTGCAAGACTCATAGCATCAAAATTGCACAGTCAAAAGTCTTGTTTGCTTCACAGTTAACTGTAGGGGTAAAATGGTCATTTTACAGTCAAAAGTCAAAATTTTTGGTCAACATATTATTTTGAAGCCATAATCATCATTTGATCAAGTCTTGATCATGATTCCACAAGCATGGCTCAAAAATCATCAAGATGCCAAAAGTTTCTATTTTTGGACAGTTGAAAAGTCAACTGTAACTTGACCAAGGCATAACTTTTTCATGGTTCATCATAAAAATCCCATCCAATGCTCATTTTGAAGGGGATGACATTTCCTACAACTCATCTTCACATTCCAAGTCCAAGAAATGCTCTCACAAAAAGTTATCAATTTCTACATTATAGGTCAATTTCAAAAGTCAGCAAAAAGGTACTTTAAGTCAAAGACCATAACTTGATATTGGTAAATAAAAATGACATGGGACCAAAGGAATTGGTTAGAGGACTTCAAGACCTTTCCAAAATGTCCAAGAACATGTTCATATGATCAAAATTGAGCAAGATATGCATTGGAGAAGTTGGGAAATTTTTGGGAATTTGCAAAAGTCAACTTTGCCTAAAACACCTTGTTTTTGCTAATGGGCCTCAAATTCTTTCTTGAAACATTATCCAAGGCCTATGCACGACCCATTGAGATTAAATTGAATTATTTTCTTATTTTTATTAATTAATTGGATTTTTAATTGACTAATAATTCATTTAATTAATTTAATTGTAGGAAAATGCCAAGATATGTTTTTCAAATCTTTTGTGGAGCAAATATGACCAACACATGCTGAAGATTTCGTTTGCCAATCAAGGGGACCATAATATCCAATATTAGCAAGTTTTATCAATCAAAAATGTGCAAAAAGATTTGATTGAAAATCAAATATACAATCTTCAATACAATGGATTTCATGTGCAAGATATACCCTAGTTTCATTCCACTATATGTACTGAAGCAAACCCTAAAGCCTTGGACGTGCAAAACTGCTGCAAGAACCATAGCCAAATTCCAAAAATTCAAAGAAAGCTTGAAACTGTTTTTCATATTGCAGACCAATTCAAAGCCTTAGAACGATTCCAATACATTGTTGGGACACTCAGGAATACATTGCAATCAAAAACAAGCCTCAAAGCTCAAGAACACGTCCAAACAGAATCACGGTTTGCTTATTCTTTTTCAGAATCGAAACTCACGTTTTATGCATCCTTAACATGATATAATCATTGCTTTGCATTGCTAACATCATTCTGAAGCTAATGGTACAGATTAATTTGATTATGGTGCCCTAAAACGAAAACTGCCATTTGAGAATGCTAGGGTTTCCAAGTTTCAAAATTAGGGGTTTGCTATTGAGGAAAAATTGGACCTTCTTAGACCTATGGTTGAATTCGTCAAGGCCAGACGAACTCAACCCAACCCTCGCGCCCTATTTATATAATGCACAAACCTAATCGCTATTTTTGGCATTTGCACTTTGTGGGCGATAAAAACCCCTGCTATCTGATCTTTGTTTTACAGGTTTAACGAAGGAGACGAGTACGTGTAGGCATGGGACTGGACAATTCAAAGGATGGTGCGCGTTTTATAAATTTTCAGCATAAGCATTAGTTTTTCTATATTATAATTACTCATCATTATGTTAACAGATGCAATGCTTGGCTTAGTAGAAGAGGACGTGTCTGGCAATCAATGGGACCTGGGTTCGATTCCCAGGTCCACCCCAATATTTATTTCTATTTTCATACAATGATTCTATGCAGGATGCCTAGTGCGTTTCACCATGTATCTCACCTCCAAGCTTGCCAAGTGGCCATAAGCGTGCATCCAAAGGCCAGGGATGGTTGACCACCATGTTCTCCAGTCAAAGCCAGCGTAGACCATCCAGAAAGTCAAAGCAGGCCTGATTCTTAATGGGCCAAATTGCTTCACTAACCTCCCATGGGCCCAGAATACCCCCCTTGTTAATTACTTCTTTTCTTCTTATTTTTATTTTGTTTTCTTTTAATTATTTCATTACTAATTATTAATATTATTTAATTAACTAACAAATTAATATTTTTAATAAATTCAGAGAATAAAAAATGTGAATATTTTTATTAATTATTACTATTTTTATTTATTAATTTATTTTGTAAATAAATTCTAATTAATCAACTTAGTTTAATTTAGGTTTAATTTTAACCTTTTTCTCAATAAATAAAAATTATGTAGAATTAGGGTTTGACAATTTTCAATCATATTTTCTTATTATCATTATTCTAATTTATTAATTATTATTTTTTGTAAATAAAATGTAAATTAATTAAATTAGTTAAATTAGGTTAACTTTAACTTTTTTTACAATAAATAAAATAAACTTAGAATTAGGTTTTACTAACTTTTAATTTTAATTCCTTTTGTTTTATTTTACATAAAAAACATAAAAAACATTTTTTCTTAAATAATTAATTAGTAAATTAGGTTAATATTTAATTAATTACAAAAAAAGGACAAATTCAATTCTTTTCTCAAAAAGGGTCAAAGCCCTAAGGACGTCCCGATTCTATTTCTTTTCGCGCATTATTCTTATTTTGATTATTTATGTATTTGCTCAAAGGATGTAATAGTTAATTAGGATCTTTACCGCTTTTATTTACTTTCCGCATTTATTTCCAAAACGGGTTATGTTTTTTGGCGATGTATAGACTTGCGCCTTGTAATAGCGTAGATTTACCTTTCCGCACTTTATTTTCCGCACTCTTAACTGTTAATACGCATGAAAGATTTGTATGAAAATTAAAAACAACTCGTAGATCACCAAATAACATGCAAAGATAACATAAACTGAAACAACACACATGCACATGCCACTCCTAGGGTACGCCTCACTGGTTGCCTCGAACGTGGTCATTGAGTATAGGGTGTTTTAGAGGTCACCCTCCTGTCTAAGATCCAGTTGCCTCGAAACGGTTGCCTCGGATAAAAAAGGATCTAGGACATTAGGGTTACTTCTAAGGTGTCCTACTATTGCTTCGGTGACCACATTGTCCCTTATAATCGAATTGACCAGAACACCTCCAACGACGGTGCTACCTACTTCTCAATAGTGGGATAACACTATTTAAAGGACTCTTACAAAGCCTAATTCCTTAGAGTAGGTAGATCTAATGGGTACTTGCTCTTTTCAAAACAAACAAAACAAACTTTTCACACTGACACTTTCTAAAAGTTTTCAAACAAATTTTTCATACACTCTTGAGGGCAGATACAAGAGTTACTTAGAAATTTTTCAAACGAAACTTTTTCAAAACCCACACACACTTGAAAAGCAAACAAATCTTTTTAAAACATAAGAGCAAGTACCTAAGAGCCCGTGGATAACCACGGATAGAAAGGGTGCTAAAACCTTCCCTTTCTATAATCTACCTCCCGAACTGAGAAACATTCTCAAAGAAGGATTTTTGCTGTGCTTTTGTCCTTTCCATGTTGGCGAACATAAAAGATGGTGGCGACTCTTGCTTACCGCGACATTTCGTGAACCAGCTTTAAACAGTCAGTTCTATTTCCACCGATCACAACTAACATCAACACCATATTATGCTCAAGCAAATGGTCAGGTCGAAGCAGCCAATAAAGTGATAATAGGGTTAATTAAGAAACATGTTGGTAAAAAGCCAAGGAACTGGCACAAGACTTTGGACCAAATACTATGGGCCTGTAGAACATCTCCTAAAGAAGCTACTAACACCACGCCTTTCCAACTAACATTTGGTCATGATACAGTTCTACCAGTGGAAATTCATCTACAATCAGTTCGAATTCAAAGAAAAAACGAGATCCCATCTGCATTATATTGGGAGATGATGATGAATGAGTTAGTTGAGTTAGATGAAGTTAGATTGCATGCATTGGAAATCCTAATGAGACAAAAGGAAAGGGTAGCCAGGGCATATAACAAAAGGGTGAAAGGAAAAGCATTCACTATTAATGACTTAGTCTGGAAAGTCATATTGCCCATGGACAAGAAAAATAAAACATTAGGTAAATGGTCACCTCATTGGGAAGGACCTTTTCGAATAGTAAAGATATTTTCAAACAATGCATATGAAATCGAAGAGTTGGCTGATGATAAGCGAATCCTAAAGGTTAATGGGAAATATTTAAAGAAATATAAGCCACGCCTGCAGGAGATTCGAATAATAACAACGTAATCGAAACATCATAAAGGAATGCCAAAATGGTAATATAGATTTCCAAAATGGCGTTGTTTGGATATTACAGACCAAAAATTCAACCAAGTTTCAAAACTAATTAAATAAACAGAGATTTAAAAATAGGCATTGTTCCTCAATCTATTAAAAGTAATCCGAAAGGACTCAAGCCTTTGTTGAGTAAAGTGCCTTGCTCCTTCCAGGGTAGCTACTTCTCCCTTAAGTTGCTCTGCTGCTTCCATTTCTGCAAGTCCTTTGTTGAGGAGCTCTTCGAATTGATTGCCAGCAGTATTGGTTTCATATGCCAATTGTTGTTGTTGAGCCTCCTTAACCTTTTGTTGAAGCTCTTGAATTTGCTTTTCCTAGAGAAGAATAGACTGAGCTCAAGCTTCATAGTCAGTTTTGGCTTGCTTTATATGCATGGCTTGGTCTTCAGCTTCTTTAGAGAGCTTCGAAGCATGCTCATAAGCAGCGTCCATGGCAGTTCGTTTCTCCTGGACCTTTTTAGTAGCAAATTCGTCTTGAAGAAGACACCCAGTCACATTATCTAACAGAGATTGAAGATCGAATAATATGGTGCTGACTGGCAAAGAGCAGGTGGCGAGGTTAACTTGCGTAAGTAGCTCCTTCATGGTATAGCAAGTGGTACTATCCTTCTTGAGCACTTCGAACAAGTCCACATCAAGGATTGTTCTCCTAATTCTGTTAAGGAGTACAACTATATCATCTGAGGGAATTGGATTGTTAGTCGAACTAGTACCAGCCCTAGCAAGAAGAATGTCCCTTTGAGCTAGTTTAGCCTTCATATACCCAATTGGGTCATTTCGTCTTAGGAGAGCTAGCTCCTCTTCAGTCATTTGAGATTGAGACGATTGAGGAAGTTCCATGCGCAAGGGAGTCACATCCATTTCGACTTCCATAGGCTCATTGGTCTGGTCACCATCACCTTCACTTGTTTCCTGCTCATTGCCTTCTTCGTTATCAACCAGATCCACCACTTCGATATCATTGTTCTCACTGCTATTGGCATCTGACTTTGTTCCAGCAGTCGAACCATTCTGGGCGTCTTCTTCCTCGGATCCTTCCTCTGCAGATTCTTCGTTCTCTTGATCAGAATCAGCCTTCTCCTCTTCAGCATGAATGTCCTTTGGGTTCTCTTGAAGGGTTTCGAGAGGAGACTTTTGAAGAGAAGTTTCTGGTAAAATCTCTGCAGATTTATGAAGCGTTGTTTAGATCGTTTCTTTCAAAGGAGGAGAAGTGCTTTGGTCATCTTGTTGCTCTGAAGCCCCAGTCGGAACCGCCATGTTGGAGGATCCTTTGTTTTGCACCAGGTTACTGGAGTCCCCATGAGGAGAAGAGTTGATGGGAGCAGCAGTCTTTGACGGAGAAGTCGAAGTAATAGAAGTTGGGTTCGAAATGTCCTACAGAGACAAAGAATATTAAGGGCATGCACCAAGGTAATGAATAACTATTTTTGTTAAAAATTCGAGTTCAATTTACCTGTGGATTCTCAGAGGAAAGGTTACTATCTATATGTTCCAACATTACGTTGGAGGTCGAAGGTGGATTTTTGGATTTTGTTGAGGGAGCAGCATCTCTGGAATCGAGTCCAGAAATTCCAGTTGGTTCAGCGCCTTTGGTAACTTCTTTCTTCTGCTTCTTCTTCGAAGCGGTTGGTGAATTCCCTTCAGCATTGGGATTCTTCCCAGTAGTGCTTGTTTTCCTTTTCTTCGGAGTGGTTGGTGGGAGTTTGTTAGTCTGAAAAGATTTAAACATGAGTTAGATCTAAATCATGAGTTTCAGTTTATTCGAAACATCAGGGCTAATTGATTACCTGTGGAGTTGGAACAGTTGTTATTGCTGGTGTTGTTGTTGTTGCAGTAGTTGTTATGGCTAAGGTCACATCATCAGTGGTTTCGACAGATTGTTGGGAGGCACTTCCTTCTTTAGACTTCGAAGCAACGAACTTTATCCTGATGGCTGAAAATCAAAACAATTAAGGTAAAGGTTAAAAAAGAAGAAAGTAAGAAACATTTGGGATTTCCCCAAGCATTCGCACCTGCGCCTTGATTAGATATAATCGACATGGCAGAAAGGTCATAGCGAAGATGTCCTGGGAAATCATGGAGCCAATGACGAGCCCATGTCACAGTCTCAGATGGCTTTGGTTTCTTTTGAAGGTATTTGAACATTTCTTTGCAAGTGAACCACCAAGGGTATGGAGGAAACCAAGCCAGAGCCAGTTCTGAGGTAGGAAATCTAGGGAATTTAGGTGGATGCATTTCGAGTGCCAACCTATACCTATCCTCATGTGACAACCCTGAAGGAAGTTTGAGCTTAGAAATTTTTTCTTTAAATTTTTCCTTCAAGGTCTCAGCCGCTTGATGCACAGTGGTTTCCAAGTGTGTGGGATCATAAGTGGTTTCGAAATAATTTTGAAAAGCCCTAATCTCTTTGGCGTGAGTGATCATACCTTTCCTGGAGTGTACCTGCACATCGAATGCATCAGTTAGTTTCTGTTGAATGGAGAGGGTATCGAACATATAAGATTGGTAGAACTTAGTCCACCATTCCAGAAAACCCTTCGCTGTGAAGTGTGTAGGTTCAAAGGGTAGTAGTTCAAATTGAGCGAAGTCTTGATATTGTTCCTGTTGCAGTTTGGCTTCTCTTGCTTTAAAGGTTCGACCAGAAGTGATGGCACTCTCTGTTTGGAACAGAGGTTCAGGGATTAGTTTGCACAGGCCAAATTGTCTGGAAACAAAGTTAGGTTGATAGGCAAAGAGGAAGATTTGATTCTTGGAAGGAGTGATTCGTGAGGAAATTAATCTAGGAAGCAAAAAGGCTTTCCAAATATCTTGAATTTCTTTGCTTTTAACTGCTTCTGAAAGAGACATGGTGAACCATGATGGTCCATGAGTTCTTGAAGCAAAGGGTGCCATGGTCTCTTCAAATTTGTGTCTTTTGGAAAAAAATCATGATGTAGTTTAAGAAAAGGACCTTGAAGTCATCTTTATCATCATTCAGGGTGAGTTTTCGCAGCCTTGTACCTTCAATAATTCTATCCGCTATCTCCGGATCTTGTTCAACAACGGTGTTAGCAGTTGATAATGAGAGTTCAAACATGGCATTAAGCCATAATTGGAGTAACCAGAAGGGGCCAGCTAGAAGGATGTTTTTGGGAGTATGGGATTTCAAACTCGAAACGGATGATCTTAAGCTTTCGTAAAGATCAACAAGTAACAGTTCGCTCAAACATACCCTCATATTCTCATGTAAGTCTCTAGCTAGAGGGATGAACCTGCTTGCTACCTGTAAGGACCTGCTGCAGAATACGTATCTTGATAACCATAAAGTGAGGAAAGCAATATGTTCCACTTCTGACACACTATCTCCTTCAGTGTGGTAATGGCTAATGAATTTGGAAAAACTGGCTAATTTGACTTCAAAGTCAATAATGCTGGAGTGTTCTTCATTATCAGGGATGTAGGTTTCTCCTACTGGTGACAAACCAGTGATGGCTGCTATATCGAAAAATGTGGGTGTTATCATTCCCCCAGGGAGATGAAAGGTGTTGTAGGTGCTGTCCTAGAAATATAAGGATGCAAATAACAATGGATGACTATAGGTGAAGCCTGGTTTCGATAACTTAATCAGATTATAGATTCCTAATTCTTCCTATTGCTGGGATTTCTTGGCTTCTACTTTGGTAAGCCAGTTTTGGTAAGCTATGTCAGAGGTAGGGCAGGATCGGACTGGTTTAAAGTTGCTCTTCACGTAGTCTAACACAAAGGGATCTTTTGGGGGAACGGTTGCAGTTTCTATGGTTGTCGAATCAGAAGACTCGCCTATCTTAGGGATATCCATCTTATTAAACAAGGGCTTAAAGTTGTAACAAACAGGGAAGATTTTTCTAGTATCTTTCAAGATTTCAAAAACTGTAAGAGGACCCATTAGAGCAAACCTCTTTCCAACAACGTTAGTTGGAATCAATACCTGAGAGGCGTAGAGCATTTCCTTTTCCTTAGATATCATTTGAGGGATAAGCACAGATTGACCTTGATAAGTACCAACTTTGCTTTCCATAATTGTTCATGTGTTCTTGCTTTTCTTCTTGGAAGTTTTCTTCAGTTGGGATGATGTTGTTGAAGACATTGTTGAAGATTGTTGGAAGTTTTAGGGTTTTAGTAAGAGGAGAGGAAGAAAAAGTTTCAGAATGTGGAAAAAGAATAAAAGACTAAGTTGATTAGTTTTTATAGTATGGAAGCTTAAACATCCACTAAGTGAGACTAGGATACGTGGGAGTCATGGGTTGGATTGAGGAGGAGGTGGCGTAAAGGCTGATATTGGTAATAAGCGTGATTAATAATAATCATTGTTTTATAACTGCACCATGTTGTGAAATACTGATTCAAGACGGTTAAGAAATCCAAGAGGCGTCGTGATTGACGTGATTGGGGTCATACACAATAAATGTTATGATTACTCAAAAGTCACATCAAAATCTTGCAAATATATTTAAAATAAGTGTTTCTCAAAGGATCGAAATACATATTTTAAAGGGGCATTTTGTTGGCTGAAGATTTTGAGGATACAGTTCGAAATGAAGCAAATTGGATGTTTTGTTGGAATAAAGCAAAATGTTACCGTTCGTAATGGTAGAAGCAGTTCTTTGAACGGACATGTCAAAGTTTGGAGCTTCGAGTGTCAGTTGTGAAGATATGTTTAAAAGAAGTCTCGAAGTGGTAACGAGATTGTGTCTGAGAAATGAATTCGAAGTGAAGATTGCCAAAGCATTTGAAATTCAAATGCGAGCGGGATGTTGGAATTCAAATATATATGCACTGGAGCGTTCGAAGATGCGTGGAAGCTAGAAAGGAGCAGTGCTCTGCATGTTCTGAACGTGGCATAATCTTATAGGCAAGACCGTTATGGTCGAAGTAGTATAAATAGAAGTCTTAGTATTAGGATTTCGTGTGTCATATCTATTGTACAAAATTCAGTAAACATTCAAAATACCACATGGCTAGGGAAACGAATGCTCGAACAATGTATGTATGATAACACCAAACATTTATGATTCAGTAAAACTCTTTATCTTTTCCAGTTTACCTTCCATTTTCATGTTAATATCATTCGAAAGTATTTTCATTCAAAGTCATTTACTTATTTCTTGCATTTAAACGTTTTCTTCTATTCGAATCCTTTATATTTCAGAAACTCTTTTACATTTCATGCTTTTATATTCATGCTTTTTACATTAAAGTCTTTTCATTCAAAGTCATTTACTTATTTCTGCATTTAAACATTTCTTTGCAATCGAATCTTTATTCATACAATTCAGTTTCGTATGTCTTTACTTGATCATGTCATTAGATCCTTTTAATATGGTAATCGAAGTGAGTTGAACGTTTATAAAACATTCTAAATACAAATCCTAACCATGAATATCAGTTTTACAATTAGAGTTATCCAAACGACCAATACCCCATAGGATCAATCTAGTCGATCCTGCAAGTTACCAGAGAGATTAAATAACAGTCATTAAGATTATTTGATAGTTTGGAGGACTAGCGGTTGTTTACCAGAAATCACTGTAAACACCCATCTGCTACCTGCTCTCGAAGATGATGGAACCTCATTTCGATGTGCTTACTTCGACCATGTGCTATTGGGTTCTTTGCTAAATTAATAGCTGACATGCTGTCTATCTTCATGGTAATTGCTCCATGATTTTTCCCTGTTATCTCTTCGACCAAGTTCACCATCCAAGTTGCTTGACATGCACAAAGAGAAGCAGCTATGTATTGTGCTTCGCATGATGATAATGCCACTAATGGTTCCTTTCTTGAATTCTAAGCAACTGGTGCACAACCTAGCATAAACACATTGCCTGCTGTTGACTTTCGATCTTCAGCATCACTACACCAACTCGAATCAGTGTATCCCACTAACTTGGATTCTTTTCCTTTATCAACTGCAGGAAAAAATGCCATAATAGAAAGTTCCTTTGAGATACCTTAGTATCCTCTTCACTGCTGCTAGATGCGATACCTTTGGCTTCTGCATGAATCTACTTACCATACCTACACTATATGCTAAGTCAGGCCTTGTATGACAAAGGTATCTCAAAGATCCAATAAGTCTTATGTATTGGGTTGGATCAAAATCAACTTCATCTGCATCTTTCGACCGTTGCAGTCTTGGTTCTGCAGGTGTCGAAGTTGAGTTGCATTCTTTCATCTCAAACCTCTTGAGAATTTCTCCTGCATATCTTATTTGATGCATCATCAAACCTCTACTGCTCTTGTAGAATTCGATACCAAGGAAATATGAAATCTCACCCAAATCAGACATTTCGAATTCCTTGCTGAGATCACCTTTGAAGTCTTCGATCTCACTTTTACAGCTACCTAGTATCAACAAATCATCTACATAGAGACATAGTATAAGCAAGTTACTCTTGCTTCTTCTTACATATACTCCATGTTCAGTTGTGCACTTCACAAATTCCTTCTCCCTTAGAAAACTATCAATTTTCTTATTCCAAGCCCTTGGAGCTTGTTTCAATCCATGCAGGGCTTTATGTAGCCTGTACACCTTTCTTTCTTCGTCATGTTTCACAAATCCAACTGGTTGTTTAACACAGACTTCTTCATCTAAGGATCCATTTAGGAATGCACACTTCACGTCAATCTGACATATGTGCCAACTGTTTATTTCTGCTAGACCAACAACCAACCGGATTGTTTCGATCCTAGCAACAAGTGCAAAAACTTCATCGAAGTCTATTCCTTCTTTCCGTAGAAATCCTTTCGCCATAAGGCTTGCTTTGTGTCGAGTTACTTCACCTTTCGAATTCGTTTTCGCTTTGTATACCCACTTGACATCAATTGCTTTCTTGCCTTGAGGCAATTTGACAAGTGACCAAGTGTTGTTGTCTTCGATAGACTTTACTTCTTCGTTCATTGCTTTCACCCACTTCGAATCCTTTAATGCTTCAGCTGCATTAACGGGTTCGACATCTGCATAGAAAGCATAATGTACCAGGTCACCTTCATTATCTATTACATCATCTGATGTAATCACACAATCTTGCAATCTTGCAGGCATGCATCTTGTTCTTTGAGGCCTGTTTGTACTTGGTATATCTGCTGGTTCCTCTTGTCGAACTTCTCTTTCGAATTGAGTTTTTGGCTCTTCAAGAAGGATTCCCACTAAATCTTTCTTGATATTTTCAGTCCAATCCCATTCTTTAAACTCATCTATGATCACGTCCCTGCTGATCACAATCTGCTTTTTCACTGGATCAAACAACTTATAGCCTCTTGTCGAATGATATCCAACTAGAATCATTTGACTTGACTTATCATCAAGTTTTCTTCTCAACTAATCTGGCACATGTCTATGAGCAATAGATCCAAATACCTTCAGATGACTCAAGCTAGGCTTCACACCAGACCAACATTCTTCTGGAGTAATTCCTTCTAGCTTCTTTGTAGGACATCTGTTCAAAATGTATGTTGCAGTCGAAACAGCTTCACCCCAAAACTCTTTAGGTAAATTCTTTCCTTTCAACATACTTCTCACCATATTCATGATGGTTCGATTTTTCCTTTCTGCCATTCCATTTTGTTGTGGAGTATAGGGTGGCACCACCTCATGCACAATCCCTTCCTTTTTCACATAATCTGTCGAAGTCTTTCGACAAATATTCTCCACCACCATCAGTTCTCAAAACTTTGAGCTTTCGACCACTTTGTCTTTCGACCATAGACATAAACTTGGTAAATATTTCGATCACTTCACTTTTCTTCTTGATCAGGTAAGTCCATAGCTTTCGACTAAAATCATCTATCAATGTAACAAAGTATTTGTTACCTCCCATTGAATCCACCTGGATTGGTCCACATACATCAGAGTATATGACTTTAAGACTAGCCTTCGATCTTCTTCCTGCATCCTTGCTGAAGCTATTCTTGTGTTGCTTCGCCTGCACACATTCCTCACATACCTCGTTTGGAATGTCAATTTCTGGCAATCCTGAAACCATATTTCTTCTCTTCAAATCTTTGATGTCTCTGAAGTTGAGATGGCCTAGTCTATAATTCCATATCTATTCATCTCTGCTAGCTGCAGTCGAAAGGCACTTGTGCTCCATCACATTTAGTTCAATCTTGAAGGTTCCATTCTGAGACATAGGAGCCTTCAAGATTAATCTCCCATTTTCATCAACGATTCTCATCATCTTATCTTCGATTGACACTTTATAATTCTTTTCAACCAACTTCGCTATACTGAGAAAATTGCTCTTCATGCCTGGTATGTACAACACATTGGAGATTACTGACCTTTTTCCATCTTTCCTCATGATCATAACATCACTGATACCTTCAGCTGCTAGGGTATTGTCATTTGCAAATTTTACCATATTTTTCATTGGGGGTTTTATATTGACGAACCTGTCTTTCCTTCCAGACATATGTGATGAACATCCTGAATCCAAGTACCATTGGTCCTTGAATCTATCTTCATCTCTTGTTGTGACCATCATCACCATCTCTTCTTCTTCTTCTTCATGTTTTGCATGCTTTGTATCACTTTCTTGATTCTTTCGTTTTTCTGGACAATCACTCGAATAGTGACCATACTTCTGACAATTGTAACATTGAATGTGACTCTTATCAGGTTTTAGACCACTACCTCTTCCTCTATTTGCAACACCACCTCTTTGGTTGCCTTGGTATGGTCTTCTTTGATTCGACACGTTTACTTCAATCTGGTTTCCTCTACCATTCGATTTGTTGTTCCCACCTCTACCTCTGTCGAAACACTTTCCTTTGCCTTTGGTCTCTTTTGCTGAATGTGCCTGCAAGGCCACATCACTCTTTGATTTTCTTGCAGCTCTTTCGTTCATTCTTTGTTCATGAGATTCAAGTGTCCATTGAAGCTCTTCCTTTGTCAATTTCGACAAGTCTTTCCCCTCTTCTATCGCCACCACTATGTGGTCGAACTTAGGAGCTAAAGATCTCAAGATCTCCGACACAACAACTCTTGTTGTTAACGCTTCTCCACATATCTTTATTTGATTTACTAGTTTTGTAACTGTAGTGAAGAAATCAGATATGCTTTCACTGTCTTCCATCTGAAGCAGTTCATAGGTCCTTTTGTGAGTTTGTAACCTCACTTCTTTCACTTTCTCAGCGTCTCCAAAAGACTTTTCAAGGATTTCCAAAGCTTCTTTTGCAGATTCTGAATCACTAACCTTTTCGAAATTGTCTGGGCTGACACATTGATGAATTATAAATAATGCTTTATAACTCAACTTCTCAGATTCTGTGTATTTCTTCTTTTCTTCTTCTGAAGTGTTTTCTCCAAGCGCTTCGACTCTATCTTTTACAAGGTCCACAAGACCTTGACACCTGGATAAGACTTTCATCTGTTTGCGCAAATTCTCATAGTTGTCAACTTTCAGAATTGGTAGGGTTGCTGGATAATTTGCATTGCCATAACTTGTCATCGTGAATTCTTCAATCGTTCTTGATTGACACTTCCCTTGAATCGAAACAAAGCTCTTGATATCAGATGTTGGAAATCCACCAAAGTCTATGATGAATTTCTACCACAATGTCAACTTAATTATGAGACAAACAAAGAAAATAAGACAAGACAAATAATGTCTGCAGAGTTTCTCTCTGCTCACAAAATGTGAAAACTTTATTATTCACTTTGCAACTGCAAAATACTGTGAATGACTTTCTTGACTTGCTTAAAAAAACAGGGGTTACTCCCTCTATTTATAACCGAGCTTACACCCTAAACCCAAAGCCCAAAATATCTTTTTGTTACTAAATCAAATCTAATTTATTCTAGACTTAAATCAAATCTATTTAAATCTAAAACAAATCAAATCTTTTCGACACATAGTTTTGACACATTGGATTACAATTTAACAAAATCAACACTAGTTAGATATTCATGAAAAAGAAATATCAAAATTTAGTTTTTGAATTTTAAGTGATAAAATTGACACATATTTGGTAGTCTTATTTAAGAGTAGCATTTGAAATTCTTTAACAAAATATTTTATAAATGATTTTTTTTCTATTCAAATATGTGTGTGTCATCATAAAATAAAAATGAGGGTAATTGTTTAAATTAAATTGGTTAAAAAAGATTGACTCATAATTAATTATTGGATTCTAACAAAGTAATAATGTCTTTTGTTTTAGAGTTTAAAAAAAGTAAGACTGAATGAGGTTTTAGATTAAGAAATGAGAAATGAAAAAATGAAAGAGAATATAGTCTTCCTTAAATAGACCATGCATTTGTTAGGTCAAAAATGTGAGATGGTAAATTTTTTTTATATTAGTTAGTTTTTTATCACCTTTATAATGATTGATTTTCTCTATATATCTTTTTTCTAATTTTTTTATTTTATAATTATATTTTTTTAAAAAAATTCAAATGCAACACATTTATATTATATGTGAAAAAGGCCTTTGTTTTCGCTGTATAATGGACCCAAAATTATTAAATTCCACTTCTAATTAAATATTTTTATTTAGTTTTTTCAATTTTTTTTTAAAGACATGTGCTTCTTTTGAAAACACAAACATGATAGAAATTAGAAAAACATATGAGTTGCGGATATTTTGGACTCTAATCAGAACTAATGGCAGGATGGAACCTTACCCATTGCATATGTTTGTTTTTATTTTTTTTTTCATTTTTTTAATTTCAAGTATTATTTTGACAAAAAAATAAATTTAAAATTTATTTTCACTTTTCAAAAACCTCATTATGATAGGTTTAATTTAAAGATTTTATTTTTAAAAAATTATGTTTCATTTATTATTTTATTTTTGGTTTTTCATGTGGTTTTATTTTAAAAATATTAATATTAGAATTTGATTTATTTTTAATGTGAATGCTTGGTTCTTTTTCTCTAAAGACGTGTTACTATATTGACATATGGTGAAAGGAAAAAAGAATACTATTTAAAAAATTAATGAAATATATTGTGAAATTTTTAAAGGAGAATAGTTAGATACAATTTTATAGGTGTGGTTTATACTTTTCTTCAATAAAATTATAATAAATATACCTAAATATCTTTTAAAAAATAAAAATAGAAAGAAATTATATATGTGTAAGAGGATATTATACACTTATCATATTGTTATTGAAAAAAAACATAAACCACTTATAACGAAATGTACTTAAATTTTTTCCATTTTTAAATAATAAATATATATGTAAAGAATATGTACTTTAAATTAATAAGTGAACTAATTTAAATTTTCAATTAAGTAGTGACAAAATTCATTTAAATATAATATTTACATTTAAAAAAGTTCACTTCTATAAAATTGAATATTAATATTAGAAACTTTTTAGACCAACTGTTTAAAAGATTCAAAAAAGTAAATGTTTAATATGACAATTTATGTTTATGTAAAAAAATATTAAATATTATAATATGCACTTATAATTTAATACAATTAAATTAATACCAATTAAAATTAATTTAAAAATATTATCTAATCAATTTTGTAAAAAGATTAAAAAAACACAATATAAATATAATCCAAAACGTGAAACATAACCAAAAAAAAAATGTTGCAAAATAGCTTATGTTATTTTTTTATAATATTTTGCTAAGTTATAGTTTTGGTCCTCTATTACGTTTATTTCCCGAAATTAGTCCTTCTATTTTAAATTCAAATAATTATAGTCTCCTATCTTAAATTCAAACAATTTTAGTCTCCTCTCATATTTTTTATAGAAAATTGATTAAAAAATTGTTTTTTAACTTATATTTTTATTTGAAAAGTTCAATAAAAGGTTTGTATATAATGATTTATCATATTTTACAAGTAATTTATCGTTTAAAAGGTGAAAACATCGTTAATTTTAAGTGCAAAAGTATGAGAAGAGACCAAAAGTGTTTAAATCAAAAATAGGAGACGAAAACTTTAAATTTAAAATAGGAGGACCAATTTCATGAATTAAGGAAAATAGGAGGACACTAATTATAATTGAGCCTTATTTTTAAAAAAAATTGTTTTTATAAATTTTATAAAATACATATAAAAACAATTTATAGAATATATAAAATGAATTTAAATTTAATTTATTTTTGTTACAGAATAAATTATGCGAACGTATTTAAATTTATTTAAATTTGATTCTCTTTTGATAAACTCTGATATTATAAAATGTAAATAAGTTGGTTATTAAAAACATATTCTAAGGGAAATTTGGTGTAAACATGTTTGAGACATTGAGAGAATGTTTTAGAATTCCGTAAAAGAATTAAGAAATCTACTAGAGAAAGATTAAAAAAAATTTCTTGCAAGTGAAATATTATAATTTATCCAAAACAAAATCAAAGATGCAGCCTCTTTGTCGATTTGTTAAATTCCATCAATTTAATTTAGCGCTCTTGATACCATGTTGAAGATAAAAGATAAAATGTTGTTCTGTTTAATCTAGTGTTCTTGATACCATATTGAAGATGATAGATAAAATTTTGTTGTGTTTTATTTCTCAGCCTCCATGCTCGTTTATATAGAGGGAATACAATAAAATTCAAATAGGAAAATAAAAATATTTTTCAACAAATACATATCTCCATCTTGTACTTGAATTTTTATCGTAAATTTAGAATTTTCAAACAAGTTGCATGGCTCAGTTGGCAAAATAACGCTTCATTATATCCCGAAGCAACGAGTTTGCTTCTCATTAGCTTCATGTTTGTTTTTTTAAGATTATAAATAATTTATGCTTCAAACTTCATATAATTATAAAATTATACTTTAAAAAAATATTTAAAAAATGTCATGGAATTGATTATTGCAAATGTGGCAGTGACACATCATCAACTTGTCTGACATGTCATTAAAATTTGACTTTAATTTGAAAAGGTGAATAAAATGTTGAAAAAAATTAATTCAAAGGACAAAAAAAAAACAAATTTTAAAATAGAAGAATCAAATTTGAAAATAGAGGGACTAAAATATAAAACAAAATATATGAATTAACAAAATTTAAAAAATGTCCCCCTTCTCTTTATAATTTTAGGATGATGTTATTTTCTAGTTCCGTTTTTCGTTGGCTGTAATGCATAACAGAGTGGAAGGGGAGTGGTTCAAGTCTAATTGGAAGATCTTTCGCAACTTTGTTCCTAAATGGGATTATTTTCAGGAAAAAGGGGGTGGTGGACAGTGTTGTTAATCATAACTTAACTTCATTTTACATTTCTAAATTTCCAGATATGGTGGGTGCTAGAGATATTTTTGATCTTTTTGTATGTAAGGGGATGATAGTTGAAGTGATGATTTCTCCGTAAAGGAACAAGTTTGTCAAGACATTTGGTTTTTCCAGATTAAAGAAGGTGGTTGACACAAAGTTCTTATCGGTGAAGCTCGACAATGTCATTTTCGACAACAAGAAGATCCACGTGAACCTCCCAAGGCTTAAGAGGAGTGTTTCTCTTAAGAAGTAAGCAACGGGTGTGGGTTGAGGTTCAAGGTTCCATGGAACTCAGAATATTCATCATAGGGAGAGGAATTTCAATTGGGGAGCTAGGAGGGATTTTAGAACTTTTGCTCAGATACTGGGGAAGAAAGAAGTACATGCCGTCGTTGGAAACTTGGAGCCATTTTTTTTAATCCAAAGAGAATATCAGGACTAGGCTCTCAAAAGATTTCATGGGTCAAGTTTCTATTCCATGATCTTCTTACAATTTACAAACTAGTTTTGAGATGGAGGGTATATTTGCGATTAAAGTCACTCCGATGGGGGTCAATCTATGTCTTTTACAAGAGATGGAAGAGGGGTTTATCGAGGAATTTATTGGGGAATGTGAAACTTGGTAGAAACAATGGTTTGTGGAGGTAAGCAGATGGAAAAAAGAATAGGTGGATGTTATGATACCCTAATTTTCCCCCTAAGATTCTACATGACTTCATATCATCATGATTCACCAAGTGATTTCACTGAGATGGTGAGTATGAGTGTCCGTTTGGAAGAAGCCGTTAGAGAAGGAAGATTTTCAAAAGATGAAGGTTCTAGTGCAACAAAGAGGACATCATATGGTTTCTCTAGAAAGAAAGAAGGAGATACAAATGTTTTTATTCAAGAGAGAAGAAGTAGGCCTTCGAGAAGACATCATCAACATCAACAACAGGTTACTTCAGTAACCCCGGTTGTCAATGTAGCTCAAGCTGTTGTTGCTTATCAGAAAGCACCTCCTCAAGGAAATCAAGGGTAAGGTCAGAAAAGAGAAGATTTTGATCATATTCCGATGAGTTATGCAGAATTTTCTTCGGCCTTGATTCAGAAGAACCTGGTACATACTAGGTCTCCTCCTGTTGTACCTCCAATGTTGCCATGTTATTATAAAGCTGACCAAACTTGTCCCTTTCATAAAGGAGCCCCTAGGCACAGTATTGAAAGCTGCTATCAGTTGAAGGCTGAAGTGCAAAAGATGGTAATATCTGGTCTTTTATGTTTTAAAGATATTGGTCCCAATGTGCAAGCTAATCCACTATCCAAGCATGGAGGTGTATGTGTTGTGAATATGGTTTCTGGTTATGTTGGAGATTTTAGGATTTTTAATATAAACCTGGTAAGAGGTGATTTGGTGAAGATGCATGCTGATATTTGTGAGTTTAACTATTATACACATGACCATGTAGCTTGCAGTGAAGATATTCGTGGATGTGATAAGGTGAGAAGTGATCTCCAGGAGATAATGGATGAACGTTTTATCCATATTATAAGACCAAGAGTTGAGTATGAGGAGGAAGTGAACATGGTCTACGGATGTCCTGGTGATTCCGAATTTTTGATGTAAACTAGATGAATGATGATGTGGTACAACTGCACGCCATATTTTGTTATATGGATGGTCAAGAAAGGCATATTTATGGTTCTTGTAGGATCTGTTGTAGGGATTCTCGTGGGTGTTCTATTGTGAGAAGAGGTATCCAACGTTTGTTAGATGAATTTATCATTCAGGTTACAAGGATTAGAGATGATTATAATGGAGTTAATATGATTGTAGACTATTTGTGAGGTCCATGTCTGACGATGAATATGCTTTTGCAAAGGAGTTCTTTTATTTTGACGAGGGTGACTTTTCTAAAAGTGATTATATGATTTATGAGTATGCTGAAGAGGCAAGGGTGAATGTCGTCATACCCGATTTTGATATTCCCACTCCTGTAGAGATTGCACGCCGCAACAAGCTTGTTGTAGCTCCTGTGGTTATATGTCTACCTGGTTCTATTCCATATAAAAAAAATAAAGTTATACCTTATAAATACAATGCAACTATCTTGGAAGACAATGTGGAAGTTTTTATCTAAACTTTATCCCATGTTGAGAATATTTGTTGAAACCAGTCGGATGACCCGTAGTGGTCGAGTCTTTGCTACTACCTTTCGAGGAGGTGTTGACCCTGATAAAAAGATTATTGAGATTAGCATTGAGCCTAAGAAGGTGGTATGAGAATCTAGTGGCGCTGCCTTGGAGAAAGATGTCGATGACCTGCTAAAGATTATTAAGATGAGTGATTATAAGATTGTGTGACCAATTGTTTTAAAATTAATCCAAAATCTCCATTTTAGCCTTGTTGATGAACTCCTCTGCTCATCAGAAATCTATGGTGAGGGTGTTGGATAAGGCTTTTGTTAAATGGGATGTGTCTATTGATTAGTTTAACAGTTCAGTGTTCTTTATCGATTTTCACTATGTCATTCTATAAAATGCTGGTTAAGGTAGCGAAAGAGATTATGAAGCTTCAAAGCAACTTTTTATGGGGGGGGGAGTGGAGGAGAGAAGAAGAATCCATTGGGTGGGGTGGAAGGATTTATGTCTTAAGTTTGATGAAGAGTGTATCGGTATTAAAAGAATTGATTATTTCAACTTGGCCCTTTTAAACAAGTGAAGGTGGAGGATTTTGAAAGGTTCAGATTCCCTTTGGTACAAAAGTTTACAAGCTCGATATGGGGATGTTAATTTGCAGGTGATTAATGGGGATAATATTAAATCTAGTTCCTTCTCTACTTGTTCTTGGTGGAATGATATAATCGTAATTGGTAATAAATATAGAGAGGATGCTATTGAAAGTAATTGTTTATTAAAGGTCAGAAAGGGCTTTATCACACCTTTTTTGCATTCTAGGTGGTTAATAGATGTGTTGTTAAAGGATATTTTTTTCAAACGTTTTTGCGGGACAAATGTATTGTTATTTATGTCATGTATATTATTTACAAATAAAAGAAATATTTAGGTCTCTAAATTAAATTTGTGGGACAATTTGATCCTCATAATTTTTTTAATATAAAAGCAACACTAGTTACATATTCATGAAAAAGAAATATCAAAATTTTATTTTTGAATTTTAAGGGTAAAATTGACACAACTTTGGTAGTCTTATTTAAGGGTAGCATTTAAAATTCTTTAACAAAATATTTTATACATGATTTTTTCTTCTATTCAAATACATGTGTGTCATCATAAAATAAAAATGAGAGTAATTGTTGAAATTAAATTGGTTAAAAAAGAATGACTCATAATTAATTATTAGATTCTAATAAAGTATATAAGTCTTTAGTTTTAGAGTTTAAAATAGTAAGACTGGATAAGTTTTAGATTAAGAAATGAGAAATGAAAGAAAATATAGTGTTCCTTAAATAGACCATGCATTTGATAGGTCAAAAACGTTTGATGGTAAAAAAAAAAAATTATTTTTTATTTTTTTTTTATCACCTTTATATTGATTAGTTTTTTCTCTATATCTTTTTTCTAATTTTTTATTTTATAATTATATTTTCGAAAGAAAAAAAATCAAATGCAACACATTTATATTATCAATGAAAAAGGCCTTTGTTTTCGCTGTATAATGGACCCAAAATTATTAAATTCCACTAGTAATTAGATATTTTTATTTAGTTTTTTAAAGTTCGTAAAGACATGTGATACTTTTGAAAACACGAACGTGATAGAAATTAGGAAAAGGTATGAGTTGCGGATATCTTGTGCACTAATCAGAACTAATGGCAGGATGGAACCTTACCCATTGCATAGGTTTGTTTTTATTGTTATTTCGTTTCTAATTTTAATTATTATTTTGACAAAAAAATTAATTTAAAATTAATTTTCAAATTTTAAAAACCTCATTATGACATGTTAATTTAAAAATTTACTTTTAAAAAAATTATGTTGCATTTATTATTTTATTTGTGGTCTTTTTATGTGGTTTGATTTTAAAAATATTAATCCTAGAATTTGATTTATTTTTAATGTGAATGCTTGTTTGTGAAAGGGAAAGTGAATCTTATTTAAAAAATTAATGAAATGTATTGTGAAGTTTATAAAGGAGAATATTTAGATATAATTTTATAGGTGTGGTTCATACTTTTCTTTTTTAAGAAGTACAAATAAGAAGAAATTATATATGTGAAAGACGAAATTAAGTATTCAGTTTTTTCCATTTTTAAATAATAAATATATATCTTGTTGGGGCATACACTAGCGTAGGACTAGGCACCTTTGTGAGAGACACACCATTTATTTACCTAAAACTTAAGGTGATAGGTGAGCGAGTTCTCCCACTTATATATGCTTAAGTCTCCACATTCCTATCCAATGTGGGACTATTTCCCCACTTGTTCACACTTGCTATATTATTCCAACACTTTCCCTCAAGTGTGAGTCCACAATGCTCCTCCACTTGTACCGTCATTGACATCTTGCAATGGAACACCACTTCCTGGGCGCATTTCTATACAAGTCTCTTCTGATTCCTTTCTCGAACCAAAAGCTCTGATAATATGTTAGGGGAGATACTAGGAGCATTGATACATAGTGTAGGATTAGGCACCTTTGTGAGTGACACACCATTTATCCACCTAAAACCTTAAGGTTTTAGGTGGATAAGTGGTGTGTCTCTCACAAAGGTTCTTATTCCTACACTATGTATCAATGCTCTTGGTATCTCCCCCAACATATCTAAATAATCTGATATAATATTTATATTTAAAAAGTTCACTTCTATAAAATTGAATAGTAATATTTGAACCTTTTTAGACCAACTGTTTAAAAAGATTAAAAAAAACAAATGTTTAATATGACAGTTTATATTTATATAAAAAAAATATTAAATATTATAATATGCATTTAAAATTTAATACAATTAAACAAATATAGCTAAAATTAGTAATAATTAAAATTAATTTAAAAATCTTATAAAATCAATTTTGTAAAATGATTAAAAAACACAATAAAAAAATAATCCAAAACGTGAAACATAACCACAAAAAATGTTGCAAAAATAGTTTATGATATTTTTTCAAATTTTTTGGCTAAATTATAGTTTTGCTCCCCTATTTTGTCCGATTCTGGAAATTAGCCCCCTATTTTAACTTCAAATAATTTCGGTCTCCTATTTTAAATTCAAACAATTTTAGTTCATTCTTTTTTTTTATAGAAAATCAATAATATTTTTTTAACTTATATTTTTATCTACAAAGTTCAATAATAGGTTTATATAAGATTGTTTATCATATTTTACAACTAATTTGTTGTTTAAAAAGTGAAAACATCGTTAATTTAAGTGCAAAAGTATGAGAAGAGACGAAAAATATTTAAATCAAAAATAGGGATGAAAACTTTAAATTTAAAATAGGAGGACCAATTTCATGATTCAAAGAAAATAGGAGGACTAAAATTATAATTAAGCCTAATTTTTTAAAAATTTTGTTTTGATAAATTTTGTAAAATATTTATAAAAACAATTTATATATATATAAAATGAATTTAAATTTAATTTATTTTTGTAATAGAATAAATTATGCGAACTTATTTAAATTTGATTCTATTTTAATAAACTCAGATATTATAAAATGCAAATAAGTTGGTTATTAAAAACATATTCTAAGGGCAATTTGGTAAAAACATGATTGATAAATTGAGAGAATGTTTTAGAATTTCATAAAAGAATTAAGAAATCTACTATAGAAAGATTAAATTTTTTTCTTACAAGTCAAATATTACAATTTATCCAAAACATAAACAAAGATGCAGCCTCTCTCTCGAAATGTTGTTATGTTTAATCTAGTGTTCTTGGTGCCATATTGAAGATAATAGATAAAATGTTGTTGTATTTTATTTCCCAGCCTCCATGCTGGTTGATATAGACGGAATACAATAAATTTCAAATAGGGAAATAAAAATATTTTTAAACAAATACATATTCCCATCTTGCATTTGTCTATTTTAATGATGCAAATTCCACATTTTAATTTATGGCTTGCAAATCTAAACTGAATAATTTCTTGCGATATCCATAAAATCAGAGAATTATCAAACTCGAGTATCGTCCATCCTCAATTTACAACAAAAAGAAATTATATTTCAACATGCATGAACTGAAGGCATATGCAGATATAAAAGTTATGTGGATTACTGTTTTTCTATTACTCAATAAAGGATCTTATTAAAGTGGATGCGGCGATTGCAAGATTAATCAAAGATATTATAAAGATGTTGCAACTTCCCGAACCACCATTTTGTAATAGAACTTAATGTTAAATTTATGTTAATATATGTTAACAATCATCTATGTAATGTTTTTTATGTTAATTTATGTTGTTTTTTTTTTAGCCATTGTCCTTGTTGTTTCTGGTTTAAACTAAATGGAGAATTTTCAAATATGCCTCTTCTAACTAAATTTTTAACAAAATAAGGATTTCTCATCAATTAGCTCTCGGGAATGCCTAAAAAAGTACATATCAATTTGCATTTATTTGAACTAACAGTATATTTTATTGATGCTTCTCCAAACTATTATGGATTGATACGAAGATGTATCTCCTGATTAAATATTTAACAAAATAAAAATTTATCACACATTAGCTCTCAGGAATGTCTAAAAAAGGCCCGTCAGAAGATACATCCGAACATAAGGGAAAATTGTGTCATTTCTCATTGGAAAGAGCAATTCCCAAAGGCCAATCTACAATGAAATTAATACTTTATCCTTGTAGAATCGGAAACAATCCCATCACAGAACTCGACCTATCGTAAAAACAAAATAAAAAGCCAACCGGGAAAACAACAAAAAACAGTAAGAGATTTCGTCCATATTTTCCTAATTTTTTAATTTTTCTGATTTCCTTCCCGTTTGCTGTAGTGCGCATGAGATTTACATTCCATCGTGATTTGCGATTCGTCCATTTAATGCTAAACTGTTCTGACTGACATGATAGATTAGTCTTCTTTTAATGTTTATATATATATATATATATATATATATATATATATATATATATATATATATATATATATATATATATATATATATATATATATATATATATATATATATATATATATATATATATATATATATATATATATATATATATATATATATACAAGTTTGTGTCGCATTTTAATTTTTTTATATTAGTTTGTTTTTTATCACATTTATAATGATTGGTTTTCTCTGTATATATTTTTTCTAATTTTTTATATTTTATAATTATATTTTCTAAAAAAAATTCAAATGCGACACATTTATATAATCAGTTAAAAAAGGCTTTTGTTTTTGCTGTATAATGCACCCAAAATTATTAAATTCCACTGCTAATTAAGTATTTTTATTTAGTATTTTCAATTTTTTAAAGACATGTGATACTTTTCAAAACACAAACATGATAGAAATTAGGAAAACGTATGAGTTGCGGATATCTTGTGCTTTAATCAGAACTAATGGCAGGATGGAACCTTACTCATTGCATATGTTTGTTTTTATTGTTTTTTCGTTTCTAATTACAAGTATTATTTTAACAAAAATATTAATTTAAAATTTATTGTCATTTTTCAAAAACCTCATTATGACAGGTTTAATTTAAAGATTGACTTTTAAAAAGATTATGTTGCATTTATTATTTTATTTGTTGTTTTTTATGTGGTTTGATTTTAAAAATATTAATATTAGAATTTGATTTATTTTTAATGTGAATGCTTGTTTTGTTTTTTAAAGACATGTTACTATATTGACATATGGTGAAAGGGAAAATGAATACTATTTAAAAAATCAATAAAATGTATTGTGAAGTTTTTAAAGGATAATATTTACACAATTTTATAGGTGTGGTTCATACTTTTCTTTAATAAAAATATGACAAATATACCTAAATATCTTTTAAGAAGTAAAAATAAGAAGAAATTCTATATGTGTAAGTGGAAATTACATCCTTGCCATATTTTTATTGGAAAAAAATATAAACTACACCTAAAAAAAATACAAATTTTTTTTCCATTTTTAAATAATAAATACATATCTAAATAATCTGTACTTTAAATTAATGGATAAACTAATTTGTACTTTAAATTAAGTAGTAACAAAATTCATTTAAATGTAATATTTTCATTTAAAAAGTTCACTTCTATAAAATTGAATAGTAACATTTGAAACATTTTAGACCAACTGTCTAAAAAGATTTAAAAAAACAAATGTTTAATATGACAATTCATTTTTATGTAAAAAAATATTGAATATTTTAATATGCACTTTAAATTTAATACAATTAAATTAATATCTGTTTAAATTAGTAACAATTAAAATTAACTTTAAAATCTTATGAAATCAATTTTGTAAAAAGAATAAAAAACACAATATAAAAATAATCAAAACGTGAAACAAAACCACAAAAAATGTTGCAAAATAGTTTATGATATTTTTTCAAAATTTTTGGTTAAATTATAGTTTTGCTCCCCTATTTTGTCAGATTCTCGAAATTATCCCCCTATTTTAACTTTAAATAATTTTGGTCTCCTATTTTAAATTCAAACAATTTTAGTTCACTCTCATATTTTTTTATAGAAAATCGATAAGATTTTTTTAACTTATAATTTATCTACAAAGTTCAATAAAAGGTTTATATAAGATGATTTATCATATTTTACAACTAATTTGTTGTTTAAAAAGTGATAACATCATTAATTTAAATGCAAAAGTATGAGAAGAGACCAAAAGTGTTTAAATCAAAAATAGGGGACGAAAACATTAAATTTAAAATATGAGGACCAATTTCATGAATCAAGAAAAATAGGAGGACTAAAATTGTAATTAAGCCTAATTTTTTAAAATTTTTGTTTTTATAAATTTTGTAAAATACTTATAAAAACAATTTATAAATATATAAAATGAATTTAAATTTAATTTATTTTTTTATAGAATAAACTATGTGAACTTATTTAAATTTGATTCAATTTTAATAAACTGAGATATTATAAAATGCAAATAAGTTGGTTATTTAAAACATATTCTATGGGAAATTTGGTAAAAATATAATTAAGACAATGAGAGAATATTTTAGAATTTCGTAAAAGAATTAAGAAATCTACTAGAGAAAGATTAACTTTTTTTCTTACAAGTGAAATGTTACAATTTATCCAAAACAGAATCAAAGATGCAGCCTCTCTCTCGATTTATTAAATTCATTTAATTTAGTGCTCTTGATACTATGTTGAAAATAATAGGTAAAATGTTGTTCTGTTTAATCTAGTGTTCTTGATACCATATTAAAGATAATAGATAAAATGTTGTTGTATTTTATTTCTCAGCCTTCATGCTGGTTTATATAGAGGAAATACAATAAATTTCAAATAGGGAAATAAAAATTAAACAAATACATATCGCCATCTTGCATTTGTCTATTTCGTAAATTCCACATTTTAATTTAGGGCTTGCAAATCTAAACTGAATATTTTCTTGCGATATCTAGAAAATCAGAGAATTGTCAAACTCGAGTATCGTCCATCCTCAATTGACAACGAAGAAAAATTATATTTCAACATGCATGAACTAAAGACATATGCAGATATAAAAGTTATGTGGATTACAGTTTTTCTATTACTCATAGAGGCTCTTATTAAAGTAGATGCGGTGATTGTAAGATTAGTCGAAGATATTATAGAGATATTGCAACGTCCTGAACCACCATTTTGTAATAGAATGTAATGTTCAATTTGGTTAAAACATGATTGAGACATTGAGAGAATGTTTTAGAATTTCGTAAAAGAATTAAGAAATCTACTATAGAAATATTAAATATTTTTCTTACAAGTGAAATATTACAATTTGTCCAAAACATAATCAAAGATGCAGCCTCTCTCTCGAAATGTTGTTCTGTTTAATCTAGTTTTCTTGATTCCCAATTTGTGGAACCAAAGGCTATTAATGGAACAGTAGTTGTAGAAATTGAGGAGAAGGATGTGCTTTCGGAGCTTAAATTTTGGGAATCAGCGCTCATCATGTATGTATGTGCTGGGGGTGACCTAACCATGAATGCAGTTAAATAGTATATGATGAAATCCTGGAATTCTGTGATGCTGCCAGACATATTCATCAATGAGGAGGGGTATTTTATTTTGCGATTCAAGACAACCTGGGAGAAGGATGAAGTGCTTGCGAATGGGCCCTACACCATACGTAACATGCCCATGTTGTTGACAGTTTGGAGACCTGATTTCAACCTGAAGAGGGATATGCTGCGTACGGTCCCGATTTGGGTGAAATTCCCTCAACTACCTCTATACTTGTAGGGAGCAAATAGCTTGGGGAAGATTGGGAGCGCCATTGGAAACCCTATTGTTACTAACGAATCTACAGCTAGAAAACTGTGAGTCTCGTACGCTAGGATTTTGGTTGAGGTGGACATCACACAAGAGCTTGTTAAGGAAGTCACCATCCAAGATACTGAGGGCAATAGTATGCAGCAACCTGTGGAATATGAGTGCAGATCTGTGTTTTGTGGCAAATGTCAACTTTTTGGCCATGATTGTTTGAGGAAGAAAGAGAAGCTGCCTAAGGATTGGAAACCAAAAGCTGTGTCTTTGAGTGCCAACCAGGAAGTGAGGAAGGATGAAGATACAACAGAAAATGTAGGGGTGCCTTAGCCTAAGTGGACAAATATAACTTCAAATTGCAGAGAGAGGGGGAAAGCTGTGGTTTGGGAAGGATCAACATACAACCCTTTGCACTTTCAAAATGGGTTTGGGCTGCTAGGGATTTTGAAGGATCCCCCTGGCAGTCACAATGTTGTTCCATTATTATCTCATGGAATGTTAGGGGGCTAAATAAGGGGGTCAAGACTAAAGAGGTAAGCTCCCACCTCTGTAGTCATAAACCTAAAGTTGTAGTGATAATTGAGACTAAAGTCAAGCATGACAAAGCCAAGAAAATAAGAGATAAACTGAAGTTGGGAGGTATGTATATAGATAACTACAATGATCACTATAATGGAAGAATTTGGATATACTGGGATCATAATAGAGTTAAGTTCAGATGCATTAGTAGTTCTATGCAAATTATTCATGGAGGATTATATGATGTGAAGGGGAAGTTCTTGCATTATTTTTCTGCTATATATGCTTCAAATAAGCCGGAGGCTAGGAAAGGTTATAGGGGGACATTCAGCGGATTTCCTACTCTCAACAGGGTCCATGGTTGCTTATTGGAGATTTCAACAACGTTGTAAAGACTAGTGACAGGCTTGGAGGCAATATTGTGACTGAAAAGGAGTATGCTGACCTGGTTGACATGATGCAAATTACTGGGCTGGCTAAGATGGATAATGTGGGTGATTAATTTTCTTGTTCTAACAAGTAGGTTGATGGGGTTATATATTCAAGAATTGATAGGGTCCTGGCTAATATGGACTGGTTCTAGGCACATATGGCTACCACATTGCATTACGTGCCCCCAGCGATATCTGATCATTCTTATTTTTATAAATTTTGTAAAATAATTATAAAAACAATTTATAAATATATAAAATGAATTTAAATTTAATTTATTTTTGTTATAGAATAAATTATGCGAACTTATTTAAATTTGATTCTCTTTTAATAAACTCTGATATTATAAAATGCAAATAAGTTGGTTATTAAAAACATTATAAGGGCAATTTGGTAAAAACATGATTGAGACATTGAGAGAATGTTTTAGAATTCCATAAAAGAATTAAGAAATCTACTAGAGAAAGATTAACTTTTTTTCTTGCAAGTTAAATATTACAATTTACCCAAAAAAGAATCAAAGATACAACCTCTCTGTCGATTTATTAGATTCGTTTAATTTAGTGTTCTTGATACTATGTTGAAGAAAATAGGTAAAATGTGGTTATGTTTAATCTAGTGTTCTAGATACTATATTGAAGATAATAGATAAAATGTTGTTGTGTTTTATTTCTCAGCCTCCATGGTGGTTTATATAGAGAGATTACAATAAATTTCAAATAGGGAAATAAAAATATTTTTCAACAAATACATATCTCCATCTTGCATTTGTCTATTTCAATGGCGCAAATTCCATATTTTAGGGCTTGCGAATCTAAATTGAATATTTTCTTGCGATAGCCATAAAATCATAGAATTATCAAACTCGAGTATAATTCATCCTCAATTGACAACGAAGAGAAATTATATTTCAACATGCATAAAATGAAGACATATGCAAATATAAAAGTTATGTGGATTACAGTTTTTCTATTCCTCAATAAAGGATCTTATTAAAGTGGATGCGGTGATTCCAAGATTAGTCAAAGATATTATAAAGATGTTGCAATGTCATGAACCACCATTTTGTATTATGTTAGTATATGTTAACAATAATCTATGTAATTTTTATTTTGATGTTAATTTATGTTGTTTTTTTTTTATTTAGCCATTTTCCTAGTTGTTTCTGGTTTGAACTAAATGGACATTTTTCAAATATGCATCTTCTGATTAAATTTTTAACAAAATAAGGATTTCTCATCAATCAGGTCTTAGGAATACCTAAAAAAGGTCTGTCAGATGATACATATCAATTTTCATTTATTTGAACTAATAGTATATTTTGTTGATGCTTCTCCAGACTATTATGGATTTATACGAAGATGTATCTCCTGATTATATTTTTAAAAAATAAAAATTTCTCACCCATTAGCTCTTATGAATGTCTAAAAAAAGCCCGTCAGAAGATACATCAGAACATTAGGGACAATTGTGACATTTCTCATTGGAAAGTGCAACCGGGAAAGGATCCTATCACTGAACTCGACCTATTGTAAAAACAAAATAAAAAGCCAACCGAGAAAACAACCGAAAACAGTAAGAGATATTGTCCATATTTTCCTAATTTATTAATTTTTCTGATTTGCTTCCCCTTTCCTGTAATGAGCATGATAATTCCATTCCATCGTGATCTGCAATTCCGCCAGTTAATGCTTAAGTGTTCCGACTGACATGATAGATTAGATTTCTTTTAACGTTTATATATATATAATATATATATATATATATATATATATATATATATATATATATATATATATATATATATATATATATATAGGTAGACGGACAACAAGTTGGCCGCTACTATT